>JAWVGU010000052.1:0-131742 GCA_037039885.1 Miamiensis avidus
CCCAACCCCAACCCCAACCCCAACCCCAACCCCAACCCCAACCCCAACCCCAACCCCACCCCAACCCCAACCCCAACCCCAACCCCAACCCCAACCCCAACCCCAACCCCAACCCCAACCCCAACCCCAACCCCAACCCCAACCCCAACCCCAACCCCAACCCCAACCCCAACCCCAACCCCAACCCCAACCCCAACCCCAACCCCATTTATATTAAAATTATTAATTAAAAAATAATATATCATGTTTGTGAAAATAATCAATTTAATAAAATATTTCTTGTGATTTTAAATTTTTCTATAAATATGAAAATTTAGAATTTTATAGAATGTAATATTAATTATAATAATAACTAATTTGTAAATATTAAAAGTATCATTATTAATGGTCCCCAAAATTTATTTGCTAAGAAGAAAACTAGATAAATATTTATTCAAGAGAGGATTAGGTAATTGAAAAATCTATGATTTTTTAATCATCTTTCAAGTCTTGCAATAGTTTGAAAACTTAATGGAAGCAAAAATTATTGAAAGGTATTAAATAGTGGAGGGAATCTTCTTTTCCAATTTTTTAGAATTGTTGCAACACTCCCTCTATTTTTTCTTTAGTATACATTTGGTGTTCTTATACCTCCACCACAGACAAATAAATCCCTTTTCCGTATCTATTTTTTAAATTTTAAAGGCTATCAAGACATTAAAATTACCCGTTAATCTATTTTCAATTTAAAATATATAAAAATATTAAGTTATTTATTATAATTCTAACTATATTATTTACTAAAATTCCTATTCTTCCGCAAAGTGATTCGGCTTCTGGCATAGAATGTGTTGTCAGTAGAATAGAAGAGTTATTTTCTTTATTGGACTAAGAAAGCAAATTCCAAAGACAACGCTTAGCAATTGGGTCAAGTCCTGATGAAGGTTCATCAAAAAATCTGATTAAATTTTAATAAGTGATATAATTAATTTTTTAATAATTGATATTACCCTATTTTTGGAGCTCCTATCATTGCTATAGCTACAGATAATCTTCTTTTATTTCCTCCACTCAAATTTGCTGCTTTATTTCCTGCATGAGGATTTAATTCTAAAAAGTCTAAATATGTTTAAACTGCCCTCTTCAGTTGATCTCCTTGCAAGCCCTTTAGAAATATAATTAGATATAATAATTTTATATTTTAATTTTTAATTTAAATTTTATAATTACTTTTATTCTACCATATAAAACTAAATGCTCTTTAGGAGTGAGATTATCCCAAATGCAATCCCTTAAAAATACGAATAATAAATAAGTAAATATATAATTTATATATTATTAATATAATTAATTAAAATAATTTCTGAAGAATAAATATACTTTTAAGGACATAGACCTAGATTGTTAGTATAACCTGATCCATCATTGATTGGTTAACCATTAATCAAAATTTCCCCAGTAGTTCGTGTAATTTTTGAAGATAACATATTAAAAGTTGTACTCTTCCCAGCTCCATTAGGTCCTAGCAATCCAAATATCTCTCCCTTTTTAACTCCGAAACTTATTCCTTTAACAGCGTGAAAATTATTTTCGTAAACTTTATGTATTTAGCTAGACATTATCGAGTCATCTTAATTTAATTAATCTTACACTCTTAATTATTCATTTTTGACTGATTCTTCTAGTTGTTCATACTGTTAAAGCATATTTACAACATTTTATTATTAGGGAGTGACTTTATCAGATTTTACTTTTCGTTATTTTTTGTCTAAGAAATAGATAGCTATACCATAGAGTATTATTTGCATTATCAAAATTAATAAATAGCCATAGAAATTTTAAATTAAAACATATTTAGAAAATTCCATATCTTCATCGTCTTATGCACCGTGATGTCTTCTTCGTCTTCCATGCTATCTCCTTGCCTCTGCCAAAAATCTTAAACTACTATCACTACCACTTTTATTATCATCGTCATCGTCCCCATAAAAATCTCCCAATAAAACTTCTTTGTCTGCATCTTGTATATAACTAAATCCTATTAGAACAAATATTTTATTAAAAATATTATGAATTTAAAATGATTTTATATATGAGTTACCTCTTTAAAGACACATGAAGGGAGAAAATATATACATTAAAATTTCAATTAAGTAGGCAGCAACTACATTACTTTAAAATATACCTCTTAAAATGAACCAAAGTGTGAAATTTAAGAATAGATTAATCAGAGGGAATTGTTTGAAGGCACTGTTACTTTTAGTGTAAAAGAAACTCATTAAATATGAATAGGAAAGTAAACTCATTCCAAACACCTAAATAAAAAAACAATAATGATTAAACTTTTTTATCTTATTATTTTATATAATTGTTTTATAATATAAGGTACAGATATGATTAATGACATTCTAAAAATAAAGATTTCTAAAAATTCCACATCAAAAATGTAAATAGAAGCTATAAAAGCCCCAAATGGCACCAAAAAGCAAATGTAGTCTGAAACAAAAGTTCCTATCCAATAACTTAACCTAATAGTATGAGTACCCATTACATTAAGTAGGTGTTTTACCTATTTATAAATATTAAAGTAATTTATGAGTGATTTCAAAAAATAGTATTACTTCTTTTTCTTTTTCCCATATAGGAGTTAAAATAAATACAGATGAATTTAGACAATACCCCTAAAATACATATTTATTATGCTTATTTTTAAATTTATTTAATTTATGATTTTGTTAGTTCTTACATAGACAATGAAAAATCCAGCTAACTATGCAAATATACTAAGAGTAATATTTTTAATTTCATCAGCTTATTTTTTAAATTCTTCATTTTTATCAATACCAGACTTTTTAATTTCCTTCTATAACTCTTCATACAAAACTTTACAAACATACACACCACAAAATATCATTAAAATAGGTAATACTTTATTTTAAAAACACATTACTCTATTTGATATTTGTTTATATGATATAAATTTTACTAATCATGATCCAAACTTCCCAATTTCTTAGTATTAATCTATATTATCTAGCAGCCATAGCTCTAATTTGGTTGCAAAGTTTCACATCAGGGTCTTTTATATTAAATTTATATAATGTTAATTTAACCAAAACTATAAAAAAATCATCTTAAGATAATGAAATTGTTTAATATTACGATGTTTTAATATATCAATATTTTAAATTTTTAATCTTTCTTCATTAATACTACTATCTTCGTCTTCTTATTGTAATGCCATGTTAACAAATGTTTCTTCCAGAGTATTCATTTCCAAGTTGATGATAACGAAATCAAATTTTTCAATTTCTTCAAACATTCCTATAAAAAAAAGATTATTATAATTTATTTATATGCAAAATTGAAGCCTCGTAAATTACCAATGAATTCTTTTTATTGTGAAAAAGGAAGGGTAAATTTCAGCTAGTTTTCAAGTGTATGTGTGTCAATTGTAGATTATGTAACATGATTTGATACTATTTCGCATAGTTTGGTCTTTTATTCTTAAAATTCTTCGTCTTTGCCGTATTTTGGTGTTAAATACATATGATAACCTACACCATATTTTTTTTTAATGAAATCTGAAGTTCCGACAATTTGTCTGTAAATATATAAAGTTATTTATATATATATAATATGATCATTATTTAATAAAATTACAACTATCCTTAATTCATAATTCCGATTCTGTCTGCCAGAGCTTCAGCTTCTTCAAGATAATGGGTGGTGAGAATTATAGTTCTATTTTCTTATTTAATGGTTTCCAAAATGTCCCATAACTGTCTTCTGGCCACAGTGTCCATTCCACTTGTAGGTTCATCTAACAGAATTATTTTCGAGTCTCCTATTAAAGCGATTCCCAGACATAGTTTCCTTTTGTTTCCTCCTGATAAATGTTAAGCTTATTTTTAATACTCATTTTAAAGGCATATTTTGGGAATAAGATCAGAAATTTCCTATTACAATTCTTGTCCAGATTTTCCCTTTAAGTTTCCATAAAATCTATAAAATAAAAAAACTTATTTTTAATTCTCAAAAAATTTTTTTAATAAATTTATTCACCTTAAGTGCTCTGTAACTGTCATTTCATCATATAATACATCTGTTTAACCACACAATCCTACCATTTTTCTGACTTCTTCTATGCTATCTTCTAAATTTTTACCAAAGTATCTTATAAATCCATGATCTTTCGCTATCATACCAGTCAATAAATTGATTGTGGTAGTTTTTCCAGATCCATTATGTCCCAGCAAGCTAAAATATAAGCAAATCTTAAATATTAAGCAATAAAACACTGAAATATTAATTTTAATACCAGAATATAGATTTATTATAAAGCTAAAGGGACATATTATTAACAGCTTTTACTGTTTTCTCAGAAGATTTAAACCATTTTTGAAGTTCTTCGATTTAAATACTTAAAGACTTATTATTTGCTACAAAATCATAGGGCTAGTGATACTTGGCAGAACTCCAATCACTATCATTTCCATTTCTTATTTTGAATTCTTCTTGCTAAGGGTTTTAAGATTGTAATTCGATATTATTATTTTCGTCTGAGAATTGCTAAAAACCAGTTCTATTAGTAATAACAGGGTCGCTTTTCACTAAAAATGAATGATTTAAAATAAATAAAAAATATTATAATTTTTTGTTTTATGTTTTTACATCCAAAATAACGTAAAATATCGTTTACGAAAAAGAAAACAGGCTTTCTAATTCCATATTCATTCGGGAATATTTAATCAAACCATAAGAATAGCAATAAATATAATACACAATCAAAAACCAACATGTAGCCTGCTATTCCTTCGTAGTATTTTAAATTTTCTGAATTCATTTGTAACAGGTTTGATTTTTCAATCAGATAAGGCATCAAGGCTAAGGATAGGCAAGGTTGCGGCATAAGACAAGCGACTATACCAGCAAATTTGCTCTGATGAGATTACAAATAATAATAGAAAAATACTCCTATCGACTGGATAAAGCTTCCAAGTTCTCCTGCTAATTTGGGCGAATTGAAAAATCTGAAACCAAAAGAAGATTTATGTCGGAAATGAAAAATCAAATTACAAAGTTAAATTTATTTTACGTTGTTAAGAAAAATGTTTAGTGAGTAACCGCAATTACATAAGTAAGATATAGAGAACAGAGAGTTAGATATGATATACTTGGATTCACGTACATGATGGCTCCCAGAGTAAGTATAGAAATGAATAACGCTTCAGAATAAAGTGTGAGAAACCATCCACTCAAATAACTGATGGAAGAACATCCCATAATCTATTTTTTTATAAATTAATGATAGTAATTAGTTTTAGTATGTCTATGTATATAAAATTTGATTAATCTATTACTTTTTGAGTTTCTTTGTACTTTTCCTTTTTTTCATTTACAAAGTTTATCAATAGTCTTCTTGTTAGTCCTATTATGGAACTAGGGAGATATATTGGTAGAATTGCAAGAAGAAATTCTTTGGTGTCTTTTCCTGATGATTCTAAAAAATAAACAAAAGAATAAATTATTCATTCGTTCTAATTTTATAAATTTTAGAAATTACTCGAATAAATTATAAATAGGGAAGTAACGATCGGAAATAATAGTTCTTTCAAAAGCTACTTTTTGTTTCTAAACATAATGGTGTAATTTTTATCTAAAATTGCTAGGGTTTACTTGACATACATTTCTTTTTTTTAATTTGTTGCTGCTATGGTTTTAGTTTGGTTAATTTCTGTTTATTTTTATTTATAGAATTAAAGAATATTTATAATGTGTGAATATTTTAGAGAAATGTAATTAAATAGTATATGAGCTTATAATTTTTTTATTAATTTTTACTTTTTGTATTTCTTACTTTAGTATTATTTTATTAATTTTTTTTTTTAAATTATTAAGGAGATAAATAGAAAAAAAAAATTACTCGATACAACCTTGATTTATGCTAATTGATCAAATGTTTATAAAGTCTTATCGTATGTTTATTTTTTATATATCTAATTACATTTTTTTGATATATAAGTAATTTTAAAATTAAATTTTATAATATAATAATAGTTCATTAGATTTTCAGTTTTATTCCTCATTCTTATTTTTAATATAGTTATTGTTGCTCAACTAACAAAATAATAATTAAATATAAATTATAAATCTTAAATCAAGATTATAATCAGTCAGAAATAAAAAATTATTGATTAGTATATTTATTTAAAATATTAATTAATAGAATTTATTGCGTTCAAATAATTCCATTAATTAATTAATTAATTAATTAATTAATTTAATTTAATTAATACCTCATATATCAAATATAATAAGTTAACTTAATTAATGATAACATTATTAGATAATATAAAAAATAAATTTAGGAAATATCAATAATCATTAGTATGCATGCATATATAAATATTTATAAAATAGAACATACATTTAAATATTTCAGTTGAGCTAGAAGAGAAAAATATAAAAATCAATGTTTCAAAAAATAAAAATATTACTATTTTATTTTTTTTTTATTTTTTTTATAAATTAAAATTATATTATTAACTAAGTTTCTATATAAATATCTTAATTATAATTAAGTGTTCTAAGATTTTTAATCAAAAACAATTAAAATCTAACTCAATATCTTAGTGCCAAAAATGCCGCGACTCCTGCTTTAATCCACACATTTTATGTTTCTCTAGATAAAAACTCTAAATACATGACGAAATTAGTACTATGTCCAGTGGTAGAAAGAGTACCTCTTCTATCAACACTTTTATAAAGAGGGCAAAGATAAATGCCTTCAGTCGGGGGTTCTCTATTGGCAACAGGTACTAAAAGCATAAGGGGAACATCTGAGAACAATTCCTACAAATAATATTAGTTTAAAAATCTATTTTTAGTGAATAAAAATGAGTTTTTACTTTTGGTTTAGGCTATGAAAGACAATGTTTTCTGCTGTCCCATTTTGAACCTTCTAAGAATAAACCATATATATAGCACCCATCTTCTGGCTTTTCAGTTATATCGGTATGAGTTTTATCGTCAATAACGAAGAAATCGAAATCTAGTTAATCAATGGCAATGACATGTTTTCTTGCATAGTTTTAAGTGACTCCTGTTATGAAGGCTTGAGGGAAGAAGAAACCTGAAATAATATAAAATTTTTAGTTAATTTGTTTTTTAAAGTTATTTAGTTAGTAAGTAAGTAAGTACCTGAGAACCAGAACACTTTGGGTGTTCCATTTTTAATCCATTCAGATAAGAATTAAATTCTCTCTTGCAAATCTATTACCCATGAAGAGAGAGGTTTCAAAGATAAAAATCCTTTTTCTGCCCAAATAGTTGGTACCTTAAAAAAGATTTTGATATAACAACTAATTTTATATAATTTAAACAAAAATGTACTTGATTATCAAAGAGAGAATTTCCTAGATTTTCTAATTCTTCTGATAACACTACCAATCCCATGAGTCCTTTTTTCAAATTTATTAAAGTGTCTTTCATTATAACTAGCAGTCTATTATACCTGATTATTTCTTAATAGAGCACAGTGTTCAACTGAAATAAATTTATAGTGAATTGAATTAGGCTTTAAATTATTAAAAAAACATTTTATAATAATAATAATTACAGACTCTTCATAAGAAGTGGGATACATTTTAGAAACCTTTACTGAATCAAATTATTCGGGAGTTCTAAAATGATAAAAATATTAATTTATATGTGTGCCAATAAAATCTAATTATTTTTTTACTTTTCTTGAATGAAAGTTGCAATTTCATCAATTATCTCTTCTCTCGACTTTCCAGCTCCTGCTGAAGCTCTGGGTTAACACATCAAAATATTTTCAAGCAAAATTCTGGTGTTGTTTTGAGCGTTTGTAATTTCTTAAATATTGAAGGTATGAAAATAACAAAAAAAATAAAGTAAAGCTAATATAATTAATACCTGCATTATCATGCATTCCGAAAGCTTCCGGATTAGGATTCAGAGGTAATTTATTGATGTATTCGACATACTCATCAAGAGCTCCGACAGGAATACTTTGGTAAATACCACTTTCTGAGTACTTATACCCATCTCTTAGAGCCTTTAAATAATTATAAGAAACATAAAAATAAAGCAATAAATACTTTAAAAATATAGCGTAATTACGTCTCTGTTGATATAAGTCTACAAAATGACAGAGATTAATCGAACATCTTTGTCATCTGTGACTCTTCCTCCGTAGTTAATTTGCGCACCTAAAAAGTTAATGGCTTTGTACGGCACTTGTTTGTAGTCATCGAGCAGCATTTTGAGTTGACGTTTGCAGACGTCGAAATCTTCGTTTGTGAAATCATAGGGAATGTTCCATCCAATGGGTCCGAACTTTCTTCTGTCTTGAATGATGGCATGGAATAAGGCGAACCCGAATAGAAGTTTTCGATATTGGTCTGGCTTTTCGCAGTTTATGAGTTCTTCATCTGTCATATTTTTGTACGTTCTTAATAAGTTCTGTCTCAATCCGGAAGGAGGTTCAATGGTCATTTTGATAGAATTTTGCAGCACAGAAATCGGGAAGTGGATGGAGGGCATCGAGGTCAGCCAAAGTCTGAAATCTTTGTGCATGTTTTCATTGAGTTCTTCGCACAGTTTTTCGAGATCACTCATCTATATTTTAAAATAAAACGATTGTTTTTCTCTGAAACACTAATAAATGTAATATTTAATTATTTAATTAATTACCCAAGATTGAGCTAAGTGGCAGTTTTGCAGCAAAACCCAACCCCCTCTTTGAGAACTTTCCCTTACAATTTTTTCAGCCTTGGATCCCTGACCTTGACCGAGACTTATGCTGTCAACTCTTTTCGACATTTGCATTTCGTCAGCGAATTTCATGAAGTCGGAAACGGGGTCAGATCCTGGAGAAAGAACGAAAACCAGGGGGGTGATAATCGAGGAGTCCTTATAACATTTTGCTAATTCGAAAACGGGGACAATAATAAATTACTCTCCCAATTTTTCGCTAATATATTTTTGAATCGCAGGAATCAATTTGTCAGTTCTATTTTGAAAGTTAATAAAAATAAATAACCCATTTTTTTGATATTTAGTTATTCAGTAGGTACCTCAAAATTTTGAGAATGATCAATTTTTAGAATGAATTAAGACGCTTTTCCCAAGTTTCAGGAAGTGGCTAGTTATGCGCCTCTGCCTAATCAAATATTTGTTGGAATTCGTCTGATTTCGTCATAAAGTAAGATTCAATTCCTTTCAAATTTTCCAATTGATCGGCTCCATGCAGTTATCGATATACATCCTTAGATTAAATAAATTTAAAATAAAGTATAATAATAATAATTATTATAATCATATTTTACGGGCCAGTTGTTGTCTGGGATCCAAGTCGTGGGGTTTTTAGGTATATGTATATCTCCACTCGGACCAGTCAATACTAATTTTTACATATATTTATTTAAATAATTGAAAAAAAAAAAAATATAGCATACAGTATCTCCACTCGTGTTCGTCGAGGAGTTTATCTCCCTGGAGGATTTTGACGGTGAGCATGAAGGAAAACATGAGTTTGTGTCTTTCAAACAGTGATCGGCACACATTTTCGTAGAGCGAGTAGGTGAAATAATCATTTAAATTGTTGAGTCTTTCTTCCAAAACGTTACTCTGCGGGGAGAACTCTACTCCCATCGTGAAGAGGTTCGTAAACCATTGCAACGAGTACTGGTACATGGGGTCGATGTTGGCCAAATCAACGATGCAGAAAAACAGAATGGAGGCTCGGAAGGCGACCGGTCTGTACGATTCACGGCCTTCGTCAATTTATTTTTCAACGACTTTGGAATCCTTAACCCTTTAATTGATTTCGGCGGCGAATTTCTTCGAAGTTTGCAACTAGTTGATCAGACTTTCGTCTTTTAAAATGGACTGGATGTCTCCTGTTTCTGAAAGACTTTTGAGGATGTCGTCTTCAATTTTCAGCAGTTGTTTTTGGTCGGAGGCATTCTTTTTCACAATATCGGTTTTTCGCTGCTCCAAAGAGGGGTTTTCCAGCGCGACTATTTACGCCAACATTTGCTCTTCCAATCCACTGGGAGTGATGGCGAAATTGATGATGGTAACTTTAACGAAGGTCTCAGGAGGATAACTTACAAAAGAATTAAATTTTTAAAATAATCGAAAAATAAAAATGTAATAAATTACTGAGGATTCGGCAAGGTGGTTGTTAAGAAAAGTTTGAATTTTTCGTTATAGGTGAGGTTTTTGTCTCCGATGGTAATTGTGAGGGAAGATCCCTGTTTGACGACTTGTTATTGGAGAATGGGTTCCAGGGAGGGATCTAGTTCAGTTCCGACATTTTCTAAAAGCACCATTCTTCCGAACTGGACGGACAGTTCCATCGTCTTCATAAGGTTGGGATCGTTGATTTTCAGAATTTCGATTCCTTCGCTGTGTTCTTTTCCGATATTCTTTATAAATTTGTTCGCCTGCGTTTGCGGATCAATCATAAGGGGCCACCTTCTTCCCTGTTAGTTTTTATTAAAAATTTAATAAAAAATAAAGATAATAAATATCCATTATTAGCTAGGTAGGTACCTTGTCAATAATGATTCCATTTTCCGTGGAGGTGTCGTCTTTGGGAAGTCCGGCTATGTTCCACGACTGGATTTTGACTGGGACTCCCAAAAAGGCGCGCATGGTTATGTCGTCATCGTGTTCGAGTTTTTGCGCTTTGAGGTCTTGAACCCACTTTTGTTCGAGTCTGGTTCTGTAGTTGGAGGTGAAGGGTCCGGCGTAGGAAATCATTCCTGCGGAGATGATGGAATGGGCTGGGATGAGATCCGACTTGAGTTCCAGTTTTTCAATGTCTTTGGCCCACCTTTCCTTTTCTTCGGAGAGTCCGCTGGTGAGTTTTTGCGCCCTTTCGAGTTTGATGGCGCACTCGTTGATTTTGTCCGTCAAATCCTGCTTTTCCTTCAACTTTTTGTCGAATTTCTCTTGCAAATCCCTTATTTTCTTATTGACTTTTTCCAACTCTTCCTTCTTAACCCACAGTTGCTTCGTCTTTTCCTCGACAATTCGTCGCATTTCGACCAACTTCTCCCTGAGCGGCTTCGTTTCCGTGAACACTTTGTGGTAGTCGACCATGGCCGTCACCCACATGAACAAAAACTTCGTCGCATAACTGCACCTTTCAACAACAGATAACTTGAAGTTTTCATTATTAAGGACATTTTCGTGCAATTTTTTGATGCTGTACGACGTAATGTTGTCTTTTTCATACGTCATAAGCAGTTCTAGCAGTTCCCTCGTGTCATTCAACAGGTACCTCTTCGCAGTTTCGAAGTAGTTTTCTTCTTTCTTTCCGATTTTGTTCGGGTCGTTCGTCATTATGATATCTCCTCCGTTTTTCCTGATTTTGTCAATTAGTAAAATCACCACTCCCGCCAACGTGATTTTCACTCCGATCGGCGGCGACCCCAGAGCCTTGATTTCCGTAAGGTGTTCCTTTTTCAGTTTCTGCACTTCCAAAAGTGTCAACTCAAGCGATTTATTCGCGTCCGCGACGGCGGCTTCAGCTTCGGATCCCAACCGTCTCGCTTCTTACTCTTGTTTCGTGGCTTCTGCTTCTTCTTTCGCGACTACTTTTTGCGTTGCTTCGGCTTCCGTCTTTTCCTTTGCCAAATTCTCCATCATTTTTTCGGTTTCTATGGAGGCCTTCTGTAGTTGCGGCTCCATTTCCTTGAGCTGAACCTGCATATCTTCGACGGAAGAATTAGCGTCGTTTAACTTATCGAGTCCGGATTTCAGTCTCTTTATACTCAGCTGAACCTCTTTCTTTTTCTCGATCATAATCGTTCTAAACATCGTCAGCAACTCCAGATAAGAAGTCGGTGTCACGTAATTGTGTCTTCTTAATTCGTCTAAAAATGTAATTGATTCCTTTTCCACGGATTTGTGGATGTTTTTGAACACTTCAACCTGATGATTTTAGTATAAAAAATTAGTAACTTTTTATAATTTTTAATGATTGCTTCTTACCATTGTGGGAATTTTGCCCATGATTTCCAATTCTTCTTCGTAGTCTTGGAGCTGGCCCTTTCCGACTCCGATGAGGGCTTCTTCTGGCCATTCGGTGAACCAGTCAATGGTGCAGTTGTTGACCAAGGAGGGGAACATTCTGAGTCTGGTAGTGAAGGTGTTTCCGAGAGGGGACATGGCAATCACAAGGTGAACATTTTTCTTTACTCGTTGCAAATATTGCGTGAAAATGTTGCTATATTATAATTAATTATTTTAATCTAAGGTTATTATATTTTTTTTGACTAAAAGTTTACATTTTCGTGGGAGAGATCCCTCGCTTGACGCACTCGTGTTTGCAGGCGGTAATGATGTCTTCGGTTTCCTTTTCTTGGTAGAGGCCGGTGACGTCTCCGCTGTTGAGAATGCTGTTGATGTCTTCCATCATCGATTCATTGATGATTTGCGTATCTGTGATCAAGAAAGTAAGCGGCTTATTTTCAATTCCGCAGTACATGAGGGCTTTTTTCAAATCATCTCTCCAGGCTCGCGTTCCATAGTTCTTTATAACTTCAATTTGGAAAATTTTGTAGTTTGTTAAAAAGGTTGCCATTCTCGAAAGACTTTGACGACCACTTCCTCCGACTCCTAACAGTAACGCGTTTCCGTTTGGCTGTCTGATCATACGAGCGATCCTTGCTATGTGTTCGCAAGCGTCCAAAAACATCACCAATTTCATCGGCTTCTTGGACCCTCCGAACACGAAGGTCGTGTCTCCGTTGTAGTCATCCTAAAAGGCGTCCATTTGGTTGAGAAGGGTGTCCAAATCGCTGACTTATTGGTAAATTTTCGGCTAAAAAAAAAAATTAATTAATTATGCAATTTATTTTTTAAACTTAAAAACACTTACTTCAGCGTCTCTTCCCTGCATGAAGTCTCCGAAAATGATTCTGTCGACGTCAATGACGACTTCTTTAGATTGATTGAAGACTTCAAACTACTTGTAGAGCAGGTTTTTGAGGTATTCTCTGTCTTATTCCGTGGTTAGTCTGTCGTGGAAGACTCGCATATTTTCGTGGTAAAACAGTTTGAGCATGTGTTTGGGTTCGGGGATTTGTTTGGGGTGTCCGGACACGAGTCCCTGGAAGACCTTCCAGATGTCTCTCAAGTTGAAGGTGTAGTGCGACTTGCTGGGTGTGGGGAGCAAATCAGTGTTGACCTGTTGGTACACGTTGAGGATGCTGGCAATGAGGTTCGGAATCATTTGTTTGACGGGGTCTGAGTATCTTCTGAGGAAATGCGTCACGAGAGAAGAGAAAATCTGTTTAATGGTTTCCGATTTCAAATCAGTGTACCCAAACACATTGAAGTGTCTGATCACACGGTTCGAAATGAACGTACGCCCTCCTCCGGGGGGTCCCATCGCTCCCAAAATCGTCACGTCTTCCAGCTTCATGAACTGGAGGTCTCTCCTGTTGTACCATCCCGAATAGTCCAAAAACTGTCGGATCAGTTCCAAAGGCGGCTGCGCCCCATACACTTCTTTTTTTGGCATGTTCACGTCGTCCACGAAAATTATCGTTTTCTTTCCGATCGGAGGCCCGTACACTCCTTTTCTTCTTTTGTCCATTTTTGAATCTATTTGATCCTGCGTCTGGTTTGCCGAAGTCTGAGCTGAAAACGTAACGTTGATGTACTGGTAGTTTTCATCCAAAACCGTCGTCAAAAGTTGCATTATGTTCTGCGTTTTCCCGGTTCCCGTCGGTCCGGGACAAAGCACATGTTTGCTGTTTTCCATTGTCATTTAGAGGAGATATCTATTAAAAAAATAAAAAGCAATTAATTAATTAAGTAATTAATTTTCAGTTTAGATATTACAGATTTCTTGTCGAGTCAGTAGTGGGGATGGTGACCTCGTGGTATCCGAGACTTTGGTTTATTTAGAAGTTGGCGTTTCGTTCATCCCAATTGATGAATTCTTTATTTTCGATGCTGTACTCGTAGTCGTACACGTTACCTTCATCTGGGAAATCGCCCTAGAAGTCCTTGCTCTTCATAAAAGTTTTAAGCCACACACTTATTATTTTAGGGTAAATTATAAATTGAAATTAACAAAAATTGACGAAAAATCACTTACTCAAACTTGTCTCTTCCCGAGGCATTGGTCGTTGCTCCAACACTCCAAATGAAACTGAAAATGAATAGGGATTCGATCGCCTCTTGCAAACTGCTGAGTTCTTCTTGAGGGATTTTTTTCAGTTCCGTTTCCGTGTAGGGCACGAGGTAGCAGTCTAGAATTCTTTGCAAACTCTGAACGAGTTGATTGTTAGAGGTGGGAGAGGGTTCCACCAAATTTTCCCGCAAAAACTCTAATCCCGGAGTAATGTAATTTTCCCACAAAAGTTCTAATTTTTGCTTAATAGTGCCGTATTTAGTGATATTGGGAGGCAATTATTAAAACCAACTATCTATTAGACATTGATACCCGAGACTCTCAGGCTCCATGTAGATCATTCCGCAACGCGAAACCGTCGCCGGCGAAGCGACGAAAAGGTCTTCGACTTCGAACATCATTGTCATGTAGGGGGTCAGGGTGAGAATTTGCCCCGAATTCAGGCACAGTTTTTTGTTGTCATCCAGCACCGTGTTCATTGATTCGATCCACAGTGAATCGACAGGCCCGTCAAATATAACCCAGTGACGCGTTTCAGACTAATCTCGACAACACTCTCTGACTCGGTACGCCAATATACCATCTGTGTATATATATATGTATGATTGTTAAAAATGGAATAAAAATTATAATAAATTATAATACTTACCTGTCCACTCATGGGTTTACTCGTTGAACTGTCCGTAGAGTTACCCCATCGTGATCGACTTCGGATTTATCAAATGCGTTACAACCTTCGACTGTCCTTCATTTTTCAGGGAAGTCATGGCAGCACTTAAAACTCTAAAAAAATTGGTATTTAATTAATTGTTCGCTATTTAATAATATCCTGAACATATTTATATTAATTTATTTACTGGTAATTCCTTGTTTTTCCTCCCCCTGTGGGTCCTACCGTCATGAGACCGTGTCTTACTTAAATGGTGTCGTATAGCTAAATGATTTTGCTGGTGAAGGGATCAATGGGCTGCAACAGTTGGGCAACGCATTAATCATTGATGGCTTCTAGAAGCTTTCCATAATTGACCTCGGGTCTGGAGACTCCAGGGAAGAGGTCCAAAATGATGTTTTCGAAGAGGGGAATATCGTCTTTGAGGAATTTCGGAACGTTAACATCACGGAGTCCTCTAAGCATGAGTTTTTCTTCTTCCTGATCGGGTTCTTGGGCCTTGAGGAGTCCGGCTGCATTGATGACGGATCTGACGGCTCTCATTCCGTAGTCGTAGTGGTCTTGAGAGGACAGTTGTTCGGAAGACAATTTGAAGGTGGCGACCATCTTCTTGGCCAGTTCTCTTCCCTTCGAAAATCCGAACGAATACAGCATGATTTCTCCGATCATTGCGTAGTCGGGCACCATCATAGCAACATTTCTGAACAGCGCCTTCAAGTTGTCGGGCAATTCTGTACGTCCAGCGTACCCGGGGTTCATCGTGATGAACACGCAAAAGGTCGGCAAAATCTTGATCACACTGCCCTCGAACTCAATCGCAGGCGTGCCCTTCGCCTTTTCCCCGAACAAAACGAGCAACTGCTGCGCAATAACAGACAGCACTTCGATGTTGATTCGATTGAACTCGTCGAAGCAACACCACGCTCCCGCACTAGCCAGACCTTTGAAAAACTTACCGACCATTATGTAGTCCATTGAGTCGGAACAGTTGAAAACCACACACTATTTCGCCAGCGCCTTAGCCAAATCCTTCGTCGACTCTGTTTTCCCAGTACCGGCAGGTCCTGCAGGCGCTCCTCCCAGGTTGAGTTTTAGCGCTCCCATCAAAGTGATGTAGCACTTGTCGGTGAGCGGAGTAATAACGAGACGTAATGTGTTTCCCAAGTACTCATATCCATAGGGGAAGTGCGTTTACACGCAATTTACGTAGCAATTGTCTTCTGTCCAATAGTATCGCAGCTGCGAAATCCACTCAAATGCCTAAATATTCTGCACGTTTTCTTTGAACAGTTTCTGCGTAACGTCTTTGGCGTGCACATCGATTACAATAAGCGCATTCAAAGTCACTTTTTCTTGCTTTTTCAACGGAGTTCGCACCAAAATAACCAGGTCGTTCAATTGTCCATTCATTTTTTCCCAGTGCTCCTTTACACCCTCCACACCCTTTTCGTTGATCGCCTCCTCAACTTCCTAAGTCCACACAATTTGTGACCCGTTCAACACACACTGACCTGGATGCGACTTCACCCACTCAGTTCTCGCACGAGTCGGGTAGTCCTTCACGGAAGCCAAGAGCGCAGCGCGCACAGATTTTTGCATCATTGTTTCCAATTCACCCATCCAGTCCTCCACATTTTTCTTCACAGGGTCCACAAATCCAGCGAAATCCACTTTTTCCTTTTCCGCAGACATCATCGCCCGCACCTTCTTTTCCTTGTCGAATTCAATTTCGTGAATGTTTTCAAACACCTTCTTCAGGTGAGGCTGTACGGCCGTCGGCTCTTTCGTTTGCGACAGAATTTCTAGTAAATCGTCGTTAGATAAGAAGTAGAAACGCGCGAATTTTTCTCTCTTTTTCTCCAAATAATTGTTCAATTCCTTCTGTATAATTTCCAAATTCTTATTCGCCTCCTACAGTCTCTCCAAAAGCCCCTCCTGTGTGCACACCTTCAACACATTCACCAAGGCTCTTGCTGTTCCCATGGTGTATTTCCAAGTAGAATCAACCGTTTTGAATTTCTTCGTTTCCGCCGGCAATTGCTTCGCTATATCCGGAGAGTCGAAAATAGGCTGCAGATACATCCATTATCCTAAAGAATTTGAATATTTTTATTTAAAAAATAAAAAAATAATTTTTACCTTGACATTTGGCCCATTCTTCCAAAACGTCAGATATCGTTTTGAGGGTATTGTTCCAATCCACAATTCTTTACTCGTAAGGTTTTTTGAAAGGCGAGAATTGCATGGCTTAGGTATTGACTATGTGTTCATCTAAGTCAATTTGGATGTCGTCATATCCTTTAATAATGTGATGGGTATCTTTGTACGACATGATTTAGAAGTTGATCGTCTCCCATTTTTTCTGTCATAAAAAAAAATATTTTTATTACAAACAAATTAATTAATTTTAATTTCTGGGGGGTCTTACCTCCATTTCATTCAACATTGTTTCGATTTGATATTCTTTGAAAGCTCTTTCTCCGATTTCCACACAGGAATCGACATGTTCCATAAGTCCCATTTCCAAAACCTTAGTGAAGGTGAATCCTTCTCCAGGTTTGACGGTTTTTCCAACTTTCTCGGACACTTGTTTCCAGTGTCTGTCTATCATTCCAGGTTTCCTTAGGGCGGAAAGGAGCGGCACTTTCGGTTTGAATTCGTCTATTTCCTATTTAATTTGTTATGCGATTTGAGCTATGGCCGGCATTTTCTTTTGGTCTCTGAAGTACCTGATAACGGCCTGCAGAGTTCGCGAGCCTTCTTCAACGAATCTTTCGGCCACAGAGGCGTCTAGTGTGTCCAACTCATCGTGAAGCCACATCCTCTGATATGTGAACCACTTGTTGGTTGTTGTCCACAAGTTTGAATACGGCGTGAACTCCTTCACCATTTGCGTGATTTAGTCATAATTCGTCATATCATCCTCTTCAAATAGCGCTTCACGACTATTGAATTTCTTCGCGTCCAACTAGTACTGCGCCAGACAATTGTTCACATCCAGCACTGTTTTTGCAATTTGTTCGTGGTCGTCTATGCTTTAAAAGTTGTGGAAACTGATGATCGTCTGTTCCAGTCCATCAATACGGTCCTTCAAGTCGAGTTGTTCCTCTTTCATTTGTTCTTAGAATTTTTGCTATTAATTTAATTTAATTTAATTTATATTTTTTTTTTTATTAAAAGTAATTCCTCACCTTGTCTTTTTCCAACTCCTTCAATCTCTTATCTATTACGTCATTGATTTCGGAAGGCCCTCCGAAAATCGTCCACCTTTTATCCATATCATCCTTGCTGAATCTGAAATTGAATCTTTCCAAAATGGAGTAAACTTCGAAACATTTGTTCATTTCTATTCTTAATTTGTCCATATCCTGCGGAATTTAGGCCATGTATTCCTTCATTTCCGTCAACTTTTCGATATCACTTGGAATGTCTTTAATTTTGTTTTGAATTTATTGGAATTGGTTGAAGATATTCTAAGTCTATTATCTGGCTTTTTTGGCAATTAAATCTGTCAAATTCTTCTGCAACGTGTAATATTTATCACATAAATGCTCACAAATCACTTTCGTTTAAATTTGGAAAAAGGAAACGTGAATCGAATCAGGAATGTCTTCTCTCAACTTCTTTTCCTTATTTTAAGTCTCCACAATCAACTCCTAAATCTTATCGATTTCCAGCGGATTTTCCTCGTCCATTTCTAATTGGTGCACATATTCATCCGGATTCAACTACAAAACGTCTTAAAATATTTTAAAAGACTCCAAATACTCTTCTAGAGGCTTAATCTATTAAAAATATATTAAATTGTTTATTTAAGCATATCGTTATCTTTTATTTTTAATTTTACTCCGAAACTTAGTTTTGCCTTTAGATTTTCAACCATGTCCCATATCCATTTATTTTCATCAGGATATTTTCTAGGTCTTTCGTTTGGGTCAGGATCCATTGGCTTTTCTCTGGGCTTCATAGGGGCTTTTATATAGGTTTCGTTTTTAGAGGATTTGTATAAATCCTGGAGAATTTTGGGCTCTAAATCAGGGATTTTAGAAATTTCATCTAATCCCTTTTCCATGGTTAAAACTAACATAGTAATGAAGTTTTAAGGGAAAATATTGTAAAGAAATTTGCTATCCTAAGGAGTTTTGACCAAATCAATATTGAAAAGAGCAGGCACTTACTTCGGTTTATAGCTGTGATTAATATTAAAAACAAATGAATAAAAATAGCAAAATAAGTTGATAAAAATTATATTTTGGTTTACGTTTTGGGATCAATTCCGTAGTCATTGATTATTTTATTTGGCGATTTCACTTCGACATTGTTTGGAATGTAAGATAAAATATAATCATTGAGTTCTCTATAGCATCTCTGAACCAAACTGAGTATGGTGTCTTGCATCATAAGTCTTACGACAGTTAAAAATCGCCTTAGCTTTCCAAAATCATAGGTAATTTTCGATGTTTCACGCATATTGAACCATCCCTTTCCGACTCCATCGAAATTATTTTTAATAATTTTTATCAATTCAACAATCCACTACCCCTTCAAATGGTACATGATTTGAGAAATTGAAGATTCCTAAATGTGTTTAAATTGGTCCAAAACGAGTCCTTAATCTAAAGTCAAATTGAAAATATTCATTTCCAGCACTTTGTTGCACTCCACTCTAATTTCCTGCAATGCAGAAATAACTTCTTCTTTAATGAAAAGACTTTCGAAACAGAAAGATCTGAAGGTTTCAGTAAAATCTTTAGGCTCTTCTTCGTGGATATTATTTGGATTGTACATGTAAATAAGTTTAGCTCCCCTTGTACGCTCCAACTATATGCTTCCTTATTCCTTAACTAGAAAATTATTACGGTAAATATATAATTTACCATCATATTAATATAATTTACCTTCCTATTCTTAATTGAACATGTAATCAGGCAAAACAAGATCAGGGTATAAATGGTGGTCCTCTTTCGATGAGTCTTCAAGGAATTTGTCAAATATAATTTTGTTCATGGTTCTCATGTAGTCATCGTTGACTTCTTACAACAAAACAGTCATATCACGCTATATTTTTTTCGTTTGAGTCAGATTCATCAGTCTCTTTTACTGCTCGGTGTCCAGTTCTGCCAAATCGTGTCTTGGCATGTTGTCAATATAGTAATTGTACTTAATAATAGAGTCTGCATAAACTCTTTCTTTGAATGCATTTGCCACTCTCGTAACATATTTTCTAGGATCTTCTGCATCTAAACATATGAAAATTCTGTGTAGACGCACTTCCTCATTCGTGTCTCGCCATCTGCACAAAAACAAATCTGATTTTTTATCATACTCGTCCACAAGTACTTTTCTATATTATAGTGTATAATCGTAGTATATTAGTGATATTAAAATATATTCTAAAGAAAATAAAATGATAAAATTACCTCCATTAAGGTCCGTCTTACTACTCTTCCTTAAATAACGCCTTGGCCGTAATAATTCTTCTATTTCCATCTTCGTCTATTTTTTTCTAAACCCACTCCTCATTACTGTAATCGTCATAAGTCGTATCATCAAACAGCTCTAATAAAAGCCACTCCATGTTTGGAAATTGACCGTGAAAGTCTATTTCTGGCTGTAAAAATTTAATTAATTTTGTTTAAAATAATAAGTCACACAATTATAAATAATTTATACATGCTGTAAAATCAAATCATCTAAATCATATGAGGCATATTCTTTTTTCTTTCTGTCTATTGCGACCTTTCTCGGAACCCTCCCTGGAATAGGTTCGTATGGCTCCAAAACTTTAGGATCTATTGTTTTATCCTCTTCTCCTCTTTACTCCTTTATTACTCGCAATGCCTATTAAGGGGTTTACTATTTCAATCTTTTAGATCGTGTGCTGTAATGATTGAATGATCTATAAATTACATTTTTTATATTAATTTCTTTATTTAGACCGTATAATAATTTTAGAGGCTTTTGTAAATTCAAATTTTAAATTTTTTATTATATTTTTTTTTATCATTATTATAAAAATTACGCATTCAAACTTGTACTTGATCCTAACTTTTAAGCCTTGGGAATTTTTTATTTCTTTGTCTGCGTTAAAATAAATGATTGGTCTGAGTCTTATATAAAGGAATCCTAATATATTTTTTTATTTTTAATATTAATTCGCTCTTAATTTATCTTTTTATTTATATTTTTAAATCATTATTGTTTCATAAACAAATATTTCTTTTATTACCCCAAATAACTAAGAATTTTCTGGATTAATTATTTCAGAATAAATTCCTCTTTATTTTGTTAACATGAAGCTTTGTGACATTTTTTAATTATTTCTTTGTACTTTTATCTTTACTAATTGGAAGTAGAATGTATTTTTTTTTCTTAAAATTTCGAAATTTTAATATTATAATATTAAACTAACAATTAGCTATTATTATGCTTTTATTTCTCTAAAAAATTTAAAACATAGTTAGCTTTATAATGAATTTATGAATTTATTTATTTTAGTCTATTTTAATATTATATATTTAGTGCTTTTTATTTTCTGCTTATAATTATTCCATATTTAAATTACATTGTCTCTTCTTTATATTTTATTTGAAAGATAAGCTTCTTCTCCTTCTTTTATTTTAATTTCTGGTTTTATTTATCAATTTTAAATTATATTGTGGGTATAAATGATTTAATGTAATTAATTAATAAGTATTTCAATAATATTTCTGTTTCCTTAATTAAATTAATTAGTTTTATTTATTTATTACATTTTTTCAATATTAGATCATTATATATAATTTTCAAATTATTTCCAAATTTTTTATTTTTATATTTTTAAATATCCTATTTAAAATAATTTAAAAATAAAATTAAATTTCTTTAAATTTTATTTCTTATATTCGCTTCATAAATTATTTATATAAAATTTTTTCATATTTTATATATTATTATTACTACAATTTTTATATATTATAAATTATATTAATTATATATTAAAATTATTCGATTTTATTTTTATTCTCAATTAATAAGTAAAGTATCTTTATCTGTTGAAAGATTAGTTAGTAATATTATAATATAATCCAAGGATTTAATAATTTTTTTATTTTTTTATTTTTTATAATCGCTTTTAAATAAAATAAAATGTTTAGGAAATTTTACAATTTCAATCTAATCCAAAAACACCATCTAAATCATTTGATACGACAGCATTCATATACATTTATGCAGTCTCTAAATCGGGGTACCTTTTTTATTTTATTATTCGAATAACTTCATATATATAATTAGTTATTTAATTAATAATATTTTACATAGGGAGTTCGAGTCTGTTAAAGCAAGTATGTCCAATAGGATAAGGATTTTTTTTATTGTAAGGAATACTTCTAATACAAAATTGAGAAAATTCTCCTCTGTTACTTTCTAATTTTCTATTTATTAAATGTAATTATATAATTTTTTTTTATTAATTTTCAAAAATTAATGTTTATCAGAAATGTAATATAAGTGTTCATTAAAGATAATTTTATAAATTAAAATCATAATTTGTATTGTATTACTTAAACCCTTCAATGGGAGTCCTCATAGATCCTGTACAATATCTTAAAATTCTTGCAACTTTTATTAATCAAATGAGCCCAATACTTCCCAAAACAATTTGATATATTTACTATTTTAATGGTATTCACCTTGATATTAACTATTATATTATTTTAATTATAATAAATATCTAAAAATTTAATTTGGTTTAATTAAAGATATATACGTATGCATTTTCCAATCATCTAAATTTATAAATGGAGTGCTATTCAATATCATTTCAAATTCATTTACATTGAAAATTCCAATAAGATCTCTTGGAATTACCTTTAATCATATTTTTAAAATTTATTACATTATTATTATAGTTATTTAATTTATAGTTTTATTCATTCTACCTAATAGAATGCCTTTGCCATTCCTTCCAAAAATGGCTTTATTGAAGTTTTCGTCAGATATTATATGCTAAGTAATTTATTAAATAAGTCAAACAAAATTAATTGTGATGAATTTTGTTTGATTACCATAAATCAATATATTCATGTTTATTTTCATTGGTTACTACAATACATTGTCCATTCGGCTTAAGTTCTACCATTTTCCTTTCAAATCCATTTACAGTGTATATAGTAAAGGTTTCAAAGAAATCATCTTCCGTGAATTCATTTTCAAGTATAAATTTCCATGATTTATATAACTACCATATAAATTTAATAATGCACTTAATTAACTTATTTTAAACTTTTTACCTATTTGTCAAAATAGTAAATATCTTCTAACTCTACTTTTTGATTTAAAATGAACTTTAATATAGTATGATCTAAGTAGGCAGTAATGGGAATACGTTCGAAAATAGCCTTTGCTAAAGCTTTACCAAATAAATCAAAACAATTAATTATATGCTCATCTACATCTGCCTCCGGATTTACTCTGTATGTAACATCTTCTGTTTCTGCCATTATAAACATACCTATTATAAATAAATTTTAATTTTTAACTTTTGAATTAAAAAAGTATATATTTAATATACCTGTATGCTAATGTAATGCTTCTTTTATTATTAAATGAATCCACTCTCTTAAAAGTCCTCCGGCGTCATTTACTTTGTCTCCATTTATTTTCACTTTCATTTCCTAAACAATAATATTTATAAGAAATTATTTTATTTAAATAAAGGATAGCAAAATTAAAAAAATAAATAAATAAATATTTTTTATTACTTTATGCAAATTAATATTTTTTATTGCTTCCATACTACTTAATAACACATTATCAGTATACATGGTTACCCATTCTATATTTAACAAATAATATAAATATTTTATATTATATTAATCTTATTATAGATTTTTACCCGCTCCTTTTTGCCAAGGTATTCTTAATTTTTCTATCTGATATCGAAACCAATACATTTTTTCGGGAAAACTATATTTTTTTATTTAATCAATATTCAATTTTCGAATGTAAGCTATATCATGAACTTTATAGATTTTTTATTCCCACTTTTTATAGAAAGAATTAATTCTTTTATTTTAATTTTATAATAGTAATAAATAAATATATTTAAATTTTTTTAATACTATGATCCTTTTATATCAAGAAATGAATATTATTAGAATATCTCGAATGAATATATATATATATATTTGAATGAAATTCTTTTATCAAATAAAGATATTTTTATATTTATATTTACCTTCCATTAAGTTTTTTCCTTATTTAAGGGTACTTTTTCCCAATAAAAGTCTTCTTTGAGGGGTATTTGTAAACTTTCATTCTAAGAAGGTAAATTGTTCTATTATTATGTCTATTGATCCAGTTGCAAAACATTGTTATTTTCATTAATAATATTAAACTATCCATTATTAACACAACTGTCGAGGTGAACATTCAACTAATTAATAGTTTATACGATTCATTAGATTTTTATATTTATTTTATAATAAATATATTTTAAATTGTTTTATTTTATTATTTATTTTTATATTTTACTGTATTATGAGATGTGCTGGGAGCAAAATATTTATTGCATTTTGGACAATTAAACCCTTTTCCAATTTTTGATCCCCCATTTTTCTTTTTAATGAAAACATTTTAGATCCCAGATTTAAATTTTTCTCCACAATTTCCCATTTTCCCTGATATAATTTTATGATTATTATTTTTTTTCGTGTAGATATTTTTTTTATTTATATATTTTCTAATTTATTTCCTTTTTATTTTACTCACCTATTATATTTTATGATATATTTATAAATTCTGCTTTAGTTTTCTTCAATATCAATTTAATGATTATTATTACTCTAATCATTTTTTCTTTATCGACATTAATTTAACCATACTATTTATTGTACGTCAAAGGATTACTAATAGATATTATTTAATACTATTCAATAAATTTCATCAAATTCACATATTAAAGAATATTTAAAATTTATCATTTTAAATAAAAGAAATTAATAATTTATCAGAATATTAGTCTTTTATAACTTTTATAATTCCAACTTAAAACAATTTAAATTTAAATATTTAGTTGATAACATACTATATAATATAGTTCCTAATTTTATTAATAATAAATAATTATTTATTTCTATATAAAAAGTAATTATAGATTTTATATTTAGGTTATATTTTTATTTAATTATATTTTTCTATTTGTTTAAATAATAAAACAAAAAAGTGATTTTAATGAAAATATAATTTACAAATACTCTAAAAAAAATATTTAGAAAAAAATGTTTAATATAGATTATTAATATAAAAATATATAAAGATTCAAAGTGAATTACTTGAAATTTTCTTTATAACATACTTTTAATTATCAATAATTATTAGTGACTATTTATAAATTGATATATGTTGATTGATGTGTTTATTCTTATCAAATAATTGAAAATTTAATTTCAAATTGATTGGAGTATTATAATTAAACTATCGCTTAAAAATTAAAATTATTTAATATATTGAACACATCAAAAAAAAAAAACAAAAAATAATAAATACATATATAAATAACTCATTAAATATATAAAATAATAATATAGAATCATAATAAGTTATCTAATTTCTATGTAATAGCATAATAAAACATAGTTTTAATATATAAACCCACAAGCGTTTAATACAGTTACTGATAAAGATGAAGAAGAAGAAGATCATAATAAATTGCAAAGTATGATAAATATGAAGTTATAAATCGATTTAAAATATTTTGATCTCCCTTACAAAAAATACAAGGTATTTCTTAAATCATTTATAATAAGACATTATAAAAATTAAATATAAATTTCCTAATTAAAAAGGGAGAAAGATAGATTTTGGAGTATGCAGATTTCTTACCAAAATTCATTTTAGACATATCAATTTAGAAAAAATTACTATCTAATATGAAAGTATCAAAAAGAAAAGTGCAATTCTTATTCGGATAGTGTTTCAAAATTAAAAAGATAGACAAGCAAAATTTCGATAAATACTACTTACTTAACGAAATTTCTTACGATAGTGAAACCCATTTAACTCAGTATAAAAAATAAATTTGTAAATAATAAGCATTGCATTTATAATTTTAATAATTTCTATAGAAAAATTTAAGAAGAAAAAATCTTCCCAATTGCTGCAATTACCATTCCTCATACCTAAAATCGTGCAGACATAAGAAAAGTGTAAAATGATGAATTCTACACTCAAATTTAGTCCTGTGTTGAGGGATTTCCTTCTTTTAGAGATTTGGATACGAGTATTTACAACAAATCCATCAATGAACAGCTACAATAAAATTTATCTTTATAGATTAACAATATCGATTTATTATACATGAATAATTTTAGAATTTTCTTGATATTGGATCAATAATAATAATAACAATAACAGTAACAGTAATAATCAGAAAGTTTCAAATTACATAGATATATTTACTTTCCCAAAATTGATTTCTACCTCTAGTAAATTTCACAACCATTCAAACTTGTTTCAACTCCTCTAAGTGTATTTTTGACTAAAAAGTCGAAAAATAGTAATTATAATGACAATGGAGATGACCATTTGGATAAGATGATGATTCGTTTCGGTTTTTTAACTTTGGATCAAAATAAAAGAGTATTTTAAAATTATAACTCGTTTTTAGACAATAATGTAAATACTTATTTTTTTACATTTTATGTAAATAGCTAATGCCTCTTATAGCAAGTGACAAATCGGTTCATAAATATGCTCTCATTGGTGTTTGGGTATACGGAATCAGTATAGAGGAAAATAAGCATATAGACTAGAGATATATAGTATGGAGTTTACTGACCGAATTCATTAAAAACTAATAAATAGGGCCTCGCTTGGGTCACGATAATACTAAGTAGCGCTTTATTTTTACACTTTTTAATCCAGAATAGTCCCCAAAGTTCTACGAAGCTGAAGTCAAACTTGATGACCCTAATAATTTTTCGCAGAAAATGTAGCCTAAATGGACTTTGATTAAAAATTCTGAAAACATAACTACTGCTAATTTTTAAAAAGTAATTTATATATCAATCATTATTTCTTTTAAGCTGAGCTCATATATTTTTAAAAAATTTTTTTAAGCTAAAGAATTTGAGTTTTGCTACCACAGAAATTTAGAAATTTAACATTTGGAAAATGATAATATCGTAAGAGAGAACGAAGATTACTAGACAGAGGATATTTAAAGTTCAAATTCATTAAATGATATGTAGTAATAAAATTTGCAACAAATCTAATAAGGATTGGAAGAAAGCATGAAATCAGCTGCTTTCGGAAATAACTAAACATTTAACTCACCAACTAATTCCTAATAAGGTACCAAATATATAACTTTAGGCTAATTTATTTTGCCAAAATATTAGTTTGTATTATATTTACTATTTTCAATAGAATAAAGCATTTTCAAGGAATTAAAAATGGGAAGTGTAGCAGAAAAACTGTTTTTGCAGCAAGCTGAGCAAATGAAATTTTTACAAAAATAAGTTTTAGAATTGCAAGTAAATAAATAAATAAATTTGATAAAATTATTTTTTAAATAATTTTTTATTTATCAGTAAGCTCTCTTATAGTAGCAAATTCTCAACTAATAATAATAATTATAATTCTAATAATTTTAAATGGATTACTAATAATCTCAAACATAATCTCTTATGGCAACTCCGGCTTATAAATCGTCCATTAAAAACAATAATTTGCAAAATATGATGCAAAGTCCAAATACTTAACCATTTTAATCATAAGTTTTTGGATTTAATATGGGAGGTCAACAGTAAAAAATGTTACAATAGTAAAACAACTAATCTTCTTCTAATTAATGTATGACTAATATGACTTAAAATTCCATGGAAGATAGCCATGATTAATCAGATAGTAATTAATTTTACCAATAACCTTAATAATAATAACTATTTTAGAATTAGTAATTTAATTCCCAATAACAAATGATGATGTTTTAATAAAACCAAAATAATAACTAATCAGAAGACTAAATGATGATGTATACTCCTTAACAGGCGAAAAAATCTCATAATATTTACTCCACAACTAATACAAATGCTCAAAACAAATAACCAACTTTAAATTTAAACAACAATAACAACAACTATCTATTATAATAATAGTAGCAATAGTTATAAATGCAGCAAATGTTATCTTAACAGTAACTATAATTTTAAAATTTTGGTCAATAAAATGGAAATTTCAATAACTGGGGTCATCATGCATATTCATAGTAATCTGGACTCAATACTCTTTAGGACATAGATGATTCTGTAATCGATTAACAATAGTAACATCAATAGTCATAGTCGAATCAAAATACAATTCAAATGGAACGAATGTCTTAGCGATCAAACTCAAGCAAGTAAAACAGTGGAAAGGCTAATAGTCTTAATAATATAAACAATTCAAATAAAAATAGTTAGCAAAGTAAAAACTAACCCATCTAAACTGATCCGAATAATAATAATATTCATAAAAGCAAAGAGTCTAGACATAATTCTTCTTCCAATGGATCAACATTTGCAATGGAAAATTCATCAGAACAATAATCAAATAATTGCAAAAAACAACAGCCTCCCCTTTACAATATGAATAACTATTTGTCTAAAGAAATGGATTACCATTAATAGTAATAGCAAGCAAACAATTTCATTAATAATAAAAATTAAGATGATCTACAAGAAGATGAAGAAAGAGAACTTATGTAAGATATAAGTTTAATAACTCAGTAGTCTATGAAAACTCAGAATTCTACCTAATAAGCCCAGTCCAATAACTCATACCATAAAAAAAATAAGTCTTCTCCCTGTGAATAGATGAGCAAAATAGCTCAAAGTATTTCCAACCTAAAAATTAACAACAATGAAAATCTTAATGTTCATTTTAATGGATTGAATGAAGATCAGTGGAGCTTTGCATAAAATGATTTTTCTAATTTACAAATAGTTGAGTAAAAATCAACTCCCCAAGATTCCTTTGTCGCGGGTGGCACTTCCAATATGTAATAGTAATTAATCAACAACAAATTTATGAGAAATTAAGTGTAAGAAGAAGAAGAGGAATAAGATTAGCCATGGTAATAAAATGGGAAGACCATCAATAAGTAAATTTAAAATCAATATTATTTTCTTGATCTTAAAATAAATTTCTTATAAATTTCATTATTTTAGGAGCAAAGATAGTAATTCAAAGATGAATAACAGCAATAGTAGCAAGAAAAATAGAGGAAAGAGCCTCAATGAACCATCCGAATTTTTAAAACGAAATTTGTTTATTTCAGATGGAGAAGAAACTATGACCATTGACAATAAGGGAATCTACAAATTGAATACAGACTTTTTAAATTCGCATAGAAAAATTTGTACCAATGAAAGCCCGATCAAATCTAATCAAAGAAGCAGCAACAAAGAAAACTCAATGCTTAATAGTAATAAGAAAAAGTATCTAAATCCTACTAAAACTACCAGATAATTCCTTTAGGATTCTAGCAGTAAGAAAAATAATAAATCTTCAAAAAATTTGCTAAATTAAAGCTAGCAGTCAGAATTGGGCTCTAGTTTGTTTAAAGTTCCTCAAATTAAATACAGCTAAAATTCCAATTTCGACTCCGAAAGTGAAGATGTAAAATATCTAATATTTAAAAAGAAAATTATTTATTTATTAAAAAATTAAATTTATTATTTTTTTTTTTAGGAAGAGGTAAAGAAACTAGAAAAAAGATATATGAAAACATGTAGAAAATGAAATAATTATAGAAATATATTTATCTTATTTTCCCTGTTTCTCTATGTTTATAAAAATGAATTTTTAATTATTTTAACGTTATGTATTATAAGTAATATATAATATAGTAGTATATTTAAAGTAATAAAAATATAATTATATTTATATATAAAAGACTAATTGAAAATACTTATTTATAGAATTTCAGCAGTTATTTTTATATAGTTCAATAATAATGTTATTTTTCAAATTATTAGTTTTATATTGCTGATAATTGTATATTAAATATTTATAAGACACGACACTCAAAGATGAGAGAATAAGTAATCAATAAATTAAATTATTATCACATAAGATTAACATTAAAAAATCACACATATTCATATTGTTTTATTTAAAGTTATTTTTTTATATTTTTAACTATATTTTTTCAGTATCTTTATATTAATAATAAATTAAACATTATTATTTGGATATTTTTTAATGTATCAAATCATTTAAAATAAATAATAATAATAATTTATATAGTATAATATTAGAATATAAATTTAATCAAAGTATTTAAAAAATTTTCTCATATTCATATATCAATTTATGTAGACACCTTATTGAAAAAGAAATTTATGCACATTGGATGGAATTAATGGTTTCTATAATTAAGCTTATTTTCACATAAAGGTCCAAAGCAAAGAGCACATGTAAATCCTATGATTTCTTTTACAGATCCTTTATAAACTATAAAATTAATGAATTTTTCCTTCATTTCATTCCAATTTTCTCTTTCATCTTCATTTTTATTTATCTAAATTAAATAAATAATATTTACATATTATATATATACATAAATAACAGTTTTAATTACGACAATTTTTGGTAATGTTATATTCAAATTTTGCTCTAATTATATAATAGTTTGGTTATGATTTTTCATGTATTATGTAAGTCCCTATTTATCAACATATAGGGATATTTAATCGGCTATTTTGTAAAATTTCAGAGTATGTTTGAAGACCTCAGCAACAGCTTAGGAAAATAAGTATAAAAAATTAAACTGATTATTAATTTACAGTAAAAAAATACAAAATTTACATTCTAAAAATTATGAGAATTTTTTGGTTGAAGCTACTTCTTTCTACACATTCTATGGCAATTCGCAGAATATTTTCATATGTGATTAAAGATTCATTAAATCTTGAATTCCTGCCTAGGCCACTAGGTCAACATTATTTTTATTAATATCATATTTTCTTCCCAAAAAAATGCACATATAAGCCGTTTTTATAATTCTATCTATCAATTCTTCTTTGTTTTAAGAAAGCTAGTACAAGCTTTTAATTAGGTTGCACTATTTCATAGAGTTTTATAAATATATAAATAAAAAAAAATGTTGTTTGTATTTATTACGAGTTTTTTTCCTTGATTAGGCATTTCCTATATACAATCGAAAACTTAGTTACATAATGTTTTTTGCTCTATAGCTGTTATAGTGGAAGAATACTGAAGGATATGGTTATTATAATTTTCTTCCATTTATTCAATTTATTCATTTATCAGTTGAGCTTCTTAATAGTTTCCTTCATTTTAAAGTTATTATTTCGCATTTTATAATTCTTTTAAAGTTTCCAATCCCTAAAAAAGAGATTAAATTAACTAATATTACTTGTATTTATAATCCAATTTACCTATTGAAGAGAATAACAAGTGTCGGCTTCAGAGTAAAGCTGTAGAGATCTGAGTTCCTATACCATTTCTTTATAACTTTGTTCATCATACAAAAACTAAGCATTTTCAAATGTATTTCGCCAGTATTCGCTATAATAAACTCCATTTTCCTAAGTTTCCTCCCAGAATATTCTATTTTTTAGTTCTTCTTCTCTTTCCATTTCAAGTTGTCTTTCTCTTTCCAATTTAGCTTCTCTTTCTCTTTCTAGTTGTTGTTGTTTTTCCTCATCTCTTCTTCGCTTTTCTTCAGGATCCATTCCAAAGTCCAATGAAGAAATGTGGAAAACATTGGCTTCGAATTATTTTAAGCTAAAAAAAATAATTATTAAAAAAATAAATAACTAAACAACTAATAATTTCAAAGTAAATTGATGTTTTATTTAGTTTTTTATATTCATATAAATTTTTTTACTCTAAAACCTTCGGAGTAGCTAATTATTCTTCTTGTGTCTCTAAATTTTCTTATTCTTCGTATAATTAGGCAGGCTGTTTTTCAAGATTAGTCTTATCCTTTTTTTAAGGTGACTCTTCAAAATTTCCAAAGTCATCATAATCTTCAGAATTATTATCATTCTCATTTTATTCTGTGATCATAATATTATTATTGTTATTGTTGTTTCCCTATTCAAAATCTCCAAAATCATCATCGTTATCGTTGTCTTCAATATTATTATTAATGTTATTATTATTATTTATCTCATTATTTGTCTGATCAAAGCTATTTTAATTTTGGAAAATTTATTTTACACTTGCCCCAAATTCTCTACAGGTTATATATCTTCAAAATCTCCAAAATCGTCTTCAATTTCATGTTTTTCTAATTATTATTACTATTATTACTCTTCCAATTTCTTAGCTTCCTCTTCTTCTTTTTATTGCTATCCTTATATTTAATCCATAGTGTATAAACTATAGAAGTCAGCTGGATTGGCAGGCTTGGATGTGGAAACAGTATCTCCTCTATAATTTAAAGGGGGAGGCAAGCTAGGGTCGACCTCTGCATTCTATAAATGTTTAAATATTAGTTTGAACTATTATACATTGATAGTATTAAAATTACACTGTTTCCCTAATAAAGGTACCCACCCAAAGCAGGCAATTCTTGATCTTTAGATTCTCTTTTGATACCCATTTCTGCCTCTATGTCATCCCAGTCAAGTTAGTGGGCTGCAACATGCTGTAAAACTACCGGATTTTAGGGTTAAGATGGCTAAATATTGTTGGCAGGAACATCTTCGAAATCTCCAAAATCTTCATCTATATCAGGTATATTAGTATTTTACTGTAAAAACAAGTTGTTGTGATTATTGATATTGGTATTTCCAAAATTATGACTGTTTTAACTCTGAAGTAAAAGACCTGGAGGATTAAAAGAAAAATCATCTTAATTTTTTAATTTTACTATTAAGAAACAGTCACATCTTAAAAATCATCAAAATCATCACTACTTTTCTTTTTAGTATTATTTTTATTTTAAAATAAATTTTTTGTTATATCTGCTAATTTTTATTTTTGAGGTTCCTTATGCTATTGTTGAGGCTCTAATTCAGAAAATGCATCATTTAAAGCTGTCAATCTTTATGATATTTAATTATTGTTATTATTGTCAAAGGGTTCTTAATTTTGAGGTTTTAAAGGAGAATTAGTAACAGATTTAGACTTATCTATATTCATATTTTAATTATTGATGGTGTTATTTGCATTTGAAACTGAAAAGAAATCTAAATCATCATTATCAATTATGTTGGCATTAGCTTATGGAGCCTAAGGTAAAGAGTGCTAAGAGGGCTATTAATATAAATTATCTCCAGGTGTCTGGACATTATCCTTCATTTTGTGCTGCTTAGGCTGGCTGAACACGAAACCTCCGAAATTATTCTATGCCGTTGTAGTTGATTACTACCCCTAAGTGGCTTTATCGGTTACAATAGAATCTTAAAAGTCATCAAAATCATCATCAGCATTATTTTATGCCTTTGACTCTTAAAAATCATCAAAATCGTCTGAGCTTTTTTTTGTGTTTTCTATTATTGTTAATTACTGGCAGTATTACCATCTTAGAAATCATCGAAACCATCATTATCACCTCCGTCTTGTTTATTTTGATTATTTGACTAAATCACATTAGAATCTTAAAAATCTGCGAAATCATCATCATCACTAATTTTTTTCAATTGCTATTATTTTATAAAATTAGGATTTTTATAATCCCCGAAAACATCATCGTCAATCAAATTATTGTTTTTGCTGTTATCAGGTTGTTGATTGCTAAAATTTTATGCTTAATGGTGCTATTATGTCTAGTGACTCATTGAATGATTATTATCAAAACTAATGGTTTTCGAATGTTCTCTGGTTTATTAATGCTACTATTATTAATGGTGGTTGTTGGCGTTATTATTATTATATTAATTATTAGAGGCAAATGTGTTTCCAACTCCGCTGTTATTGCTGTTTTTCACTGATTGGCTAGGCTATCCATCAAGTTCTCCAAAAACATCATCGTCTTTTATAATTTCCTATGCGCCTTTATAACCAGAAAAAGAGGGGAAATATTTAGAATTAATTTGCGCATATTGTGCCTACTAAAACTAGTGAAAATTAGTTTGGGAGTCTTGTTTCAAAATGCAAAGTGAACGGACAAGGCAGCAAAAATCGTGATAAGACACCTGTTGCTATCCCTGGTTAATACAATTCTGCCACACTTTTTTTAGATGTTCCTTTATAAAATTGTAATAAATTTATTTATACCCATCACATATTAATTTGAATAATTTCTTTACACTTGAAGCGCCGGAAAGTTTCATAAAATCTGCAATTTATTTTGATTAAATCTTAACAAAGGGAGATGGAGAGGTAGAAGTTAACTTGGTGAATAAATATTCATAATATATTTCTTCTTCTTTTATCAATTAAAGTCCTCCCATTACTGCACTATTAGACTTGTGATAGGCTTCACTTAGAGGATTGTAAGAATTAGAACGCATTTTATTTTAATTATTTTCTTGTTGATTATTATTATTATATTGTCCAGAAAACGCTGTCTAACTATTGGTCTAATTATTTATATTCACTTAATTACTACTATTTTAAGGGTTTTAGTTTTGATTTTGATGATTATATTGCATTTACTACATCAATTATTATTATTCCTATTGTTAAAGATGTGTATTTTACTGCATAACCATTTGGTTTTGCTTTTATATTTGGTAAAAATGCTACTATTGTTACATATATTGCATACATTATTAATATTGCATTCGGAACTGCATGTCATAATTTAAAACAGAGGGATTTCTTGTAATTTCATCGAAAATTTGAACAAAAGTATGCTAAAACTGTAGACTTTATAGAGCAAATACTTCATTTAATATTGGATTTTTTTCAAAATATTACTTTGCTTTTTCCAGTAATTTTTGTTTCATAGCTTCCTCTTGCTATTTTTTTTACTATTCCGGAGTTAAATGATGAGATTAGAACTCTGACTTTAAGTCATTCAAATTGTGCATGAAAATATCTAAAATAAGAAAACTTCTTTAATAAAATAAATATACATACACTATATTATATTATTCGTAATTGGTATTGACAAGTTATAAATGCCAATTAATCATTAATATATTTTATTTTACCATCTAATTTCCCAGAATTTTGCTGATTGGGAATGAAGTTTTGGTTATTGTTATTGTTATTATTATAAAAGTTATTGTTGAAGTTCATTTTTCTAAATATGAGAGATGCTTCTGTATATTGCAATAAATTATTTCTAATATGAATTTAACACAGCTTTTTTTGTTTGTTCTTTTATGTTTATTATTTAACTTTAAAATATTTTACTTGATTTTATCATACATAGTTATGAATAAACGTAGTATAATAAAAAATATAAAAATTTCACAATTAATTAATTAAACAATTGGGGTAAAACAACATAATTTCAAGTACCATTTGGTTTATTTTTTGTTTTTAGAAACTAAAATAAATAAATGTAGCATAGGTTTCTCAAGTTATAAAAGTAATGAAAGAAAAAAAAAGTAAAAAAATGTTTATCGTAGTTTTATTTTAGAAAATAATAATATACGTTTTATATTTAAGTAATTAAAAATAGAATATTTTGATGAAATTACATATTTATTCTATATATATCTAATCTGATGAAATGATTTAATATATTTTTTTAAATTACTTAATTAATTAGTAAATAAATAATACGACAGTAGTATATGTTATGAGATAGATAATTTGTAATCAATTCAATGATCAATTAAAATAATAAAGTAAAATATTATTACACATAAAAAAAATCTAAATAAAACCATAAAATCTTATTCTTTTTCAAATTAAATTGTTAAATTGATATTCAAAGATCACAAATAAAATGTAGAATTAGTCTAAAGTAAATGGATAATAAAATAATAGTTTATAAAAAAGCTAAGAAATAGACAAAAAAAAAGAACAATATTAGCCACGGATTTAGAAATGAAATTCAAAATTGTATTAGTTGGAGATTCAAATGTAGGGAAAACATCAATTTTTTGGCGATATATTGAAGATTTTTTCGATGAGTCATCATAGCAAGAGTCGACTGTAAAATTTATCAATATTAAATTAATTTTTTAATTTAAGATTTTTTCTAATTCTATGTTATTTTTTTTGAGAATTCTAGAATATCCTTCCCCCTATAAAAGAAAAAAAGATATTATCATTTTATTCTATTTTATATTAACATTTTTGGTACATATATTATTTCTTTCATAAAATTTTTCAAATTTTAAATTAATTTTAATATGATTTCTTGTGGCTATGTTTCCAATTTATAAAATTCTATATCGTATTTTTATTCATATTTTTTCAACATTTCTATTATATGCTAAATGATAGGAATTATATATCTTAAAAAAAATATTAAAATGATTTTATATTTTATATTTCGTATAGGTTACAATGGTTGATTTCAGAATGAAAAATTAAATAATTGATAGTGATTTAGTAAAGCTGTACATATGGGACACAGCAGGATAAGAAAGATATAGATCAGTAATAAGCACTTACTTCAAAGGTGCCCACGCAGTAGTAGGAGTTTTTGATCTTACAGATCCAAGTTCATTTACTAGTTTGAACACTCATTGGATAAAATAATGCAGAGAAAAGTCTAATAATGCCCTTTTTATTTTAGTAGGAAACAAAAAGGATTTATGCGAATAGTAAAGGTAAAGTATTAACAGTTCAGCAACTCAAAAGGTTAAAATGGTTGATTAGGAAATGATAAATGAATTTTGTAAAGAAAATGATATTGAGTATTTCGAAGTAAGTGCAAAAACAGGTAGCAATATTGAAGAAATGTTTATTCATATGGCTATGATAATTAGAGATAAACACTTTGGTTAAAAAACTCCAGACAATGGGGTTAATAAAGATAATTTTGCCCCATCTTAAAATAATAGTGATAATAACTAGAACAGCATCAATAATAGGACTAGTTTTACATTAAATAGTGGAAAAAAAGATTTAAAAAAAAGACAGGAGAGAAAAAGAATAAGGGATGTTGCTGATATTATTTATTTATATAGGTTTTAGTATCCAGCATTTTATTAGTAAAATAAAAAAATAATTTTAATTCAATAATTGTGTGCTTTTTTGGTATGTATTTAGTCTCCTATATATCTCATTGCTTTCTATATAAATCATTAACCCCATTTATATACTTTATAATAATAAAAACGAGTGGTAGTAATAATAAATAAAAATGATTAGTAAGTATTTTATAACCGTATTTATTATATAATGTGAGAAAATAAATTACTGAAAGAATAATAGAATATAATTTAAAGAAAACCTAACATATGAATAATAATAAATTTTAAATTTCAGCTTAAATATTTTTTATATATTTTATTAAGATGATTATTCTTATTTATTTATTTACTTAATTTATAATATTAAAAATTATATTTATAATTAAATTTTAAATTAGTGAGATTATACGTACATACACAAACTAAATTTATACTTTTTCCCTTTTTTTTCAATCATTTTTTTAGCTTCAGTGGGAGTAGGCTTTTTTTCGTTATTTAGACTTTTGCTCTTTTTCATTATTAAATACATAAAATATACAAAAGGAATAAAGGTTACAGCTATAGTGACGTAAGTTACTACATTTTCGTCTTTTAACTATCCTACGGGTATTTGAGTTTTAATAATTTCTGATGGTCTTTCACTTCCTATATCAAGTTTCATTCTAGAATAAATTTTATTATTATATCAAATATATTCTATAATACTATTCAGCAGTTAAATATAATAAGTACCTTCTTTCATGAATTTTTATTGTTCACTTCCACACTTTAAATAGAATTTCGGGTCTTAATGAACGAAAATATCATTGTATTATACATTTCCAGGTTTTTAATATCTGAAATGAATGGGATACTCAATTTCAATCGTAGGTTAGGCAATGCTTTCCTTTGTTACTTAGAAAATAACTTCATAAATCTCCTATCTAGAATAGCTGCTTGGCTTTTCGATATCAATGTATCCATTTTCAACATAAATAGCCTTATGAATGATAAAATGAGTAAAAAATTGCTTCAAAAATATTAATTTAGTAGTTTATATTACAATTTATTCAGGTTAAGGATAAACTTCTTATGAATTAACTATGAAGGGAGAGAACTCTTCAATATCAATATAACTGTTTTCATCTACGAAATCAGAAATCATCATATAGCACTTGTGTTATTCTAAGATCTTTTCGAGTCTTAATTTTTAAGTCATTTCTATTTTAAATTTAATTTTTTGATGTAATCCAGATCCTTCAAGTTTCTTTTCATACAGTCCTTTCATTTCTTAGCTAAAGCAATAAATATTTTAAATAAATATTTAGATTTTATAATAGATATTATTTACAAACTGGTTCCCACTTTAAAATCTTTTCTTTATTATAAAAATTCAACAGTTTTAGATTCTGTAACATTTGAACCTGTTTTGTAGTAAGCAACTTTTTCATCTTCAATATACAAGTGTTGAAAAATGCTGATGGTGTTGTCGGGGTTATCAAAATAATTTTCTCCTAACTTTACCTTGCTAATTTTAGTTCCGTTGGTCTGCATCATCAATTTGAAAAATTTGTTTTCATTTTATTCATTATCAAGAACTGAGACCATTTCGAAGGGTGTTTTTTCTAAAGTTTAGATTGTTTTGCTTTCCAGGAAATCAGAGTAGAGTTTAGGAATATTTAAATTCATTTATTTTTCTATTTCTTTTACGACTTGGCTTATAGTTTCTGTTTAATTTGCGTTGTATCTAACATTTAAGCCTTCGCATCTGTGAGAATCTATATCTTTCATATCATTTCTCTTCAGATTAAAGGTGGAGTTATACATAGAAATTCTGAATCCGATTTACTTAATGAGATCACTTAAAGGATTAGGAAATTCAATGCTTTATTCCTCTTCTGATTTAGCACATCTCATTATTGAAATATGTGAGTTTGGATTGTTGTAAGCTATTAATATTTAATCATCACTTACCACTGTACTATTATCTAAAATGGTAAAATTTTATAATAAAGAAAACTGTTATAAATATTATGTTATTAATCATTTATTTATATTTATTACTTCTTTAATATATTTCTAGATCTTTGGTAGAATATTCGTTTCCTAATTCTAAAATTTTAATTTATAAAGTTAAACACCAAGATAATTTTTTTGTTATGAAAATCATTTATTTAAAGTACCAACATAATCTTCTTTAAAAGCCATTTAATCTTCTTTCATTACTTATTCATTAATAGAAAGATTAAGGATTGTTTAATGAACTTCTCCTTTGAGAATTACGACACAAAATGAGGCGAGGGTAATTAGTTTTTTATACATTTTCGTATTTTTAATTATTTATTTATTTTACTTATTATTGTGATTAATATTTTTTGGAAAACTTTAAATAGTAGTAATATCATAATCATTTACTATACTACTATTATATTATATTCAATTGAGAGTATTAATTAAAAATTGGATTATTTTTTAGTTTTTCTAGGTAAATAATTATTATTCAATAGTTAGAAGAAAATATATAATAAATATAAGAAAAAATTTAATGATCTGTAAATCTAAATTTAAAAATAAATTTTATATTTTATGAATTTAAACTTTATTAAAATATAAGTAAGCAGCTATATGAAACGATTTATCTACTAAAAATAATATTCAAATTATATTTTATACTACAGTTAATTTATATATATATATTGAGAATAATAATAATAATTTAGATCTAAAAACGCTCAGTTTTTCTTAATTAAATAGTAAGTAAAATATGAAGTAAATTTAAAATAGGATAGTAAAAGTGAAATAATTATGATATTCTTAGTAAAATCAGACTCGTTAAAGATAAATTTTAAAATATTTTCTTGAGTAACATTAATGGTATTCATTCACATATAAAAAAAATAATTTTGTAAATTATAAAGAGAGAAAATATTTAATATTTTAAAATAAAAATAAAAATAGTATAGCATCATTATTTGTTGGATGACTGAGGTCCAATAAAAATTTTATCTTTGAAAGAATAAACTTAGTCAACATATTGATTAACGATATATGATTATCCCTGTTCACACATCCATTTGGGAGTAAATTAAAACCCTTTTTTCTAAATATTGGGATAGGAATCTTCTCTGATTGTAAACTCTCTCAAAATATAATTTTAGCTGAAATCATGATAAATTCTGGTATCATAAATTCTGATCATTACATCATCTAATCTTAAATAGTGTCTAATCAGTCCAAAGAAACAGTCTTTCATAACTCTGAATCTAAATTCACTAGAGGTGTCACTAGTTCAATAATAGAAGTAATTATTTAAAGTATTGACATTTAATATTGAAAAGAAATTAAATACCCATTATCTCCCAATTCGTCTTCCCACATATGTATCATGCTACTCCATTAAATGGGATTTTTTTCAGTCAAATTGTGTACTGGAATTTCTTCAGTTGTAGATTCAACATAAGGGTAGATTCCTTCTGCAACAGTTTCTTCCAAATTAATTTTGGTATTAGCTTCTTGTCTATTATATTAAATTAATAAATTAAAGTAAATCTGATACTTTTTATCTAAATAATAATACCTGAAGAATTCTTTTTCATTTTTCAATTCTAAATCACTTTTTTTCACAGTTCCTTTATATCCGGTTGAGAAAAAGCAATCGCTGAATTATTCAATGGGTTTGATTTCTGCTTAAATTTCAGGGTCTACTTTTTTATTTTTCCAAACACTTGCTTATTTCACTTTGACTTCTTTAGGAATTACATTTATATGATTTACAAAAGGAGATTTGGTTTTAAGTTAAGATTATTCGGCTATTAATCTATTTTCTCGTGCTTTAAAATTGCAGAATCTTAAAGAGTCAACAGGGTTAACCTCATAAACGAAGTTAAGTGCCTTGTTTTCTATTCTGGCTATGTTGCTACCGAAAACAACATCTGGGGAAATATTTAAAATCAAATAATCGGATATTTGGTCTAAATCATCTGAAGGCATAATTCCTCCGGTACTGAATGTGAAGTCCCATCCATTCAACGAGTATTACTCCTATTTTACTTTAGCTGATTTAGGTTAAATATTTTAGATGTTTACTGTAGGTTTCATTTGCTATTTTTCCATTTAGAATATATATTTATTTGTTTGTTTATATAGTATTTCTTAAATTAGATTGATGATAATATGCTTTTTCCCTATTAAGAAATTTTGTTGAATTAATTTTTAGAGCATATAATTGAAGTATGACTACCTATTAGTTTTTCTTGATAATGAATGATTGGTTTATCCATTAAAAACTATGAGTCTTATTATATTAGACAATATATTATTTTTAATTAAAGAAATAGAATACTGATAAAGAAATAAGATTTCTACCATTTTTATTATTTTAAATTTATTAAAATTATGATCATAAATACTAAATACATGAATGCATATAGACAATTATTATATAGAATAAAGATGGTAAGGGAAATATCAAAACAATCACATTTTTTAGTCATTTTAATCATGGCCTTATTCAATACTGCTATTTTCTTAACCTTGTCCAACAAATTTCCCATAGTCTGTGACTCCATCCCAATACTCACAAACTAGCTATCTCTGGTCAAAATATCTGTTATGCATTACCTTTATGCATTCTTCTGCTTGACTAGCATTGCCAAATTTAATTTAAATTATTCCTTCAGGATTGTTTTCATAGATTCTCAATCTTACTACTTTTCCTAGTTTTTGGAGTTCAATTTGCAAATCTTCTTCCAAGTATTGATAGAAATCAGGATCATCGACTGCTTCTTATGGATTGAACATATTTTTTATTATAACAACCTGCATTCCTACAATTTAATCCTCTTCTTCCCATCCCTACTATTTCTGCATATGTTATTTCAATTTCAGTCTTTACAATTTATCTAGTTTAACTCCTTCCTGTTTAATAAAGTGTATTTAATACATTGCTTATTTGATTTATTAAGTCAAAATTAGTATATCTGATTAATTACTCTTTTAAGAGAATCATTATTTTTTTTATCATCATTGTTTTCTTCTCCTTCTTTATTTTCGCTATGATGGTGGTGTCCCTTATTGAAATCAAATTTCGCTCGCTATATGCTAATTTAGTTTGTGTCATTAATATATCTATCGTTTAGCATTTCTAAAGCAATTTGCACACTTTCTTCCATTTGATACCCGATTAACCCATCTCCTTTACAATTTCCTTACTCATCCCTATATATTTTAATCTTTTTTTCTTATGTTTATAAATCTTCTTTAATAATTCCAGCTATAAAATTTAAATGGGATTAACATCATACAAATCATTTAAAATATAGTATTATAGTAGTACCTTTTCCAAAGAAATTTACCATTTACTCAATGGTTATATCTTCGGGTAAATTTTAAACATATATATAAGTGCTCGCCTTAAGTTCTCTTAGTTTTATTAATCTCTTTTCTTTTTATTTTTTGCTTTTTTTCTATTTTTTTCTATTTTTTATATTTATTCGGCAGTAAGTCCAGTCATATCTCTGGGGGCTTTTTTTTTGGTTTTTTGGCATCATTTGTAGGATCATAATCTAATAATTCTTTTTTCAGACCTTCTAATAATTCTTCTTTTAATTAATTCATTTCTTAAGTTGGTTCCTTGTCAGAGGTGATCCATTTTTGATTCGTTTCATCAAAAATTTTCCATTTTCCACTTTCATCTTGAAAGTATTTAGATTGTATCATATTTTATACTGTTTTTTCTAATGCTTTTTCAGGATCTTCTTCGAGCAATTTCATATACTCTAATTCATCTTCATCTTCTTCGATATTGCTTTCTTCTTTATTCAAGATTTTTTAATCACCATTTTTATTTTCTTATTCATTGTTAGAAGGGATAAAAGCTCCTTCTTCGTTGGGTTACAAAAACTACTACTCTGCATTTGCCTCAATAAATGTTTTCTTCAATATTTCAATTTTAAAAATCGGTTCCCAATTGTTCATTCCCTTATTAATAAAACAAAACAAAATTATATATTATTTCTATATAAAGAAATCTTTTATATAAGTTTCTTTTTTTAGAAAATGTTTTACTTATTTGCACACATATGTATTGGAATTTATTTATGATGTTCTATACATAACATCCAAATCTCTTATTGAAACCGGACCTTTAACTTTTTCTTCTTCAGTTTAAGCTGTATTATCGATATAATACCATTCGAATTTTTATTGATCTTATTACTCAGCTGTGCTCATTTTTCGAGATTTCTGTATTTTAATTTTAAATATATGATTGTCTATCTACTATATTTATAAAAGTTTTGATATTTAGTAATTAAAATGATTATAATAAGTAAATATAATACTTAAGAATAGTAAATAATATGTTGTCCATTGATTTTTATATAGTAATTTAACTTATAAGTAAAGCAAATAAAATTTTAAATTTACGATCGAAATTAAATGAAAAAAATAATTTATTAAAATAATGAAATTCAGATAATTTTTATAATATAAAATTTATCATTTTTATTTGTGTTTTTATTATTAACTTGCATTTTTACAAATACATTTGATATTTTCCCTTGTTGGAGTTTAACCATATAAATCAGTTTAATTAACAATTTCTTTAATTAAATACAAAAAATGAAATTACACCTTTTATTTTATTAATTATAACAATTTTCTCAATAAAAAACAAAAAGAATAATATAAATAATAAAAAGGTGATTTCCATTTTAAAATACGCATAGTTAAGACCTTTATTAGAATAAAATGTTTGAATAGTAATTGAGATAGCAAAATTTAAAGCAGTAGGAAACAAGATATAAGAATGAATAACATTAAAATATCTAATAAATAGCAAAGCACAAATAAGAAGTATTAAGTAAAGAAGTTGAAAAAATAAAGTAAGTTTTAAGTTAGCTATCTGATGAAAGCTTGCTTGTTATTTTCAATCAATTTTTGATAACTTCAAGATTGTCAGTTAATAAAACAATTAAAGTCATAAATTAAAAATGGTAAAATTTAAAATTAAAATTAAAATAATATAATTTCAAATTATTATATTAGCTATGAAGCTTTATATGATTGTGCTTAAATTTCAGCAACAGGTAAATACCAACTTTTAGATAATTTAATTATTTAAAAATGGAGCAAAATAATACAAATTTAATAATTTAATAAGGATATGGTAGAGATGAAAATGAAGCAAGCATTATCTGCATACGAAATTTGATAGGAATGTTAATAGAAGATTAAAAAATATTCTTTCATTTTAAATAATGTCGTAATAACAAACATTTTTTTTAAATTTGAAAGTTACGATTATTTATTATAATAAAAATTTTCAGTTTTGTAGGGCGAAGAGATATTTAAATAATAATAGGGAGACCCAGAATAATAATTATTACATGATAATAATAATAAAAGCAACTAAAATATGCCTTAGTCTCCTCTTATAAGTCAGATTGATTCTCCCAAAATTTAAAATATTTACCCTTTTATTACTCACTCTAGTGTTGAAAAACCCAAACTGTATCATTAACAATAAAGAAATAACCCAGTATCACTATCGTATGATATATCTCAGCATAATAAAATAGAAGAGTTTAAAAAGGGAGGTTGTATTGTCTAAAAAAATTAAGGCAAAGAAAATGATGCACCAATCCCAATGAGGGAAATTAATTAAAATAACAAAATGAATCAAATTAAGTAATAACATTAACCAGGAAAACTATGCTATACAGAATTTGAAAATTTAAAGGGAAATTCATATAAAGAAGAAAAGTAGAATATTATATTTAATTATCAATTTCAATTAAAAAATTAAGAATTATAATATTTTCTAGCGTCTGGGAAACTAAATATTAGGAATCACTACTAACAATTGAAAAATAGCGAGAATTTATCATTTCCTTATAAGAAGAAAACAATGTAAATAGTTTATTTTCTTAGTTTATATAATAAATAATATATTTTAATAATAATATAATTTGTGTAAATTTCAATAGAAACTTAAAAATATAGTAGAAGTGCTCTAATAGTAATAATAACAGTAAAGTGATGGATAAATTTAACACTAAAAAGAAATTTAATAAAAATTATAAACTAAAAATATAAGTGACAATAATACTCCTCATAATCTAAATACCAAAGATATACAACAAAAATATTTATCTTATAATAAAAATCAATAAACGAAAGTTCAGAATAAGTAAACAATACAGCAACAGTAAATTCCACAATAAAAAGAAGAAATCTGTAATGGAGATCACTAAAGCTAAATATACCAAAAATTGCATAATAAAAATTTTGAATATGAGTCAAGACCAAATACAAAATTTAACATAGTTCCGATAAAAGAAAAGCAAATAGAAGAACCATCAAACCCTCCCAACCTAGATTTCTTTATAGAAAATAAAAAAGAAAACATTGCTCACTATAGAAATCACAGTAGTTTAAATACTTATAATGCTAAAGAAAAGGCACAAGTTGTTTAATAGCCTTAAAATTATGATTTACAACACTCTTATAATACAGTTGGAAATTAATAGAAAGGCAATGGAGAATACGCCCAAATTAATAATTACAATGCTAATATTTAGTGTCATACAGTAGAAAATGAAGTATAGCAGCCATTATAATATGAAAAAGAAGCCTATTAAAAAACCTGTGCTGATAATGATTAAAAATAAGATGATTTAAAATATAAAAAAAGTAAATTTAGAATTATATTTAGAAACACCCATTGATTTTAAACTAAATTTGCTTTAAATAAATAGATAGAAGTTCTTCTGTATTTTAATCTTCTATGGTACCAGCAGAAGCATCTTCTAAAAATAGTGAGAATAAATTGAAACAAAAGAAACCTATTCCTAAGCTTAATTTGGCTATATTACCAAATTATCATGGCAAATTTAACCAGAGTAATTTATTAATTGAATGTTAGAAATATTTAAAATATCATTTTATTTTATTTTTTTTAGGTTAAAACTAACAACTAATGATGCTATATTAAAAAATTTATAATAAAGTTGAATAATGATAATTTAAATACATAAATGGTTTTAATTTGTATATAACATTGTAAATTATAATAATATTATTTATAATTATTTTTTTTCAGTATATTATTAAATTAAATATATTATCGTTTTTTTCATATATTTATATTCATATGTCATTTAATTATAGTTATTATTGATATTTCTATGTATATATAATTTTCACAGTTGAAAAAATCATTTAAATTAATAAATTAAAATTAAATAACAAAAGTGAGGAATAGTTATATTCTAACTTTAAATTTAAGTTAATCAGAAAGATATGGAAGTTTATTTCGAAATCATATTAGTTTTTTAACTCTCCTTGAGATCGGTATGCCTTAATGCTGCAAAGAATTTGAAAATGTGTTTGCGAATTTTTAGTGATCATATATTTTATGAACACTTATTCTTTTTCTCATTTTCTTTGGCGATCTCACCGCTATCTACTATTTAAGGAGAAATAAACTTCCATACTCTTTCCGGAGATTCCTTATGTCTAGCAATCTATAAAGATTAAGGACCTTACTCTGATAAGATATAACTTAAAATATAAAATTTTTAAAAAAATTAAAGGATGGTGCATCAAAGCATAAAAAAAATATTTAACATCCAATAAAATAATAAATTTAAATAAAATAAGAAAAAAAATGTTTTAAAAAAGGAATAAAAAATTAATCATTATAAATAACTATAATTATATAATCATTAAATATTTTTAAATACTCAATAAATTTTATTAAATAATATAAAAAACTAGAGATAGAATCATAATATAAAAATAAAAAATGTAAATTTAAATTTAAATACAATAAAAAATACATAATCAAGTTTTTTAATCCAAGAACTAAGAATAAAAAATAAATAATGAATATTAAATTAAAATATTATCTAATAATATAAATTATATTTAAACAATAATTAAAATTTATATTGTAAATAATTACTTTTCAATATTTTTTATTTAATTAATATTATACTAACAATGATGTATACTAACAAATAAATAATAATTTAAATTTAAACAATTTAAATAACAATTAAAGGTTAATAATATATATGTTAATTTAACAAATAAATTTGGTATAACAAATATTAGTGAAAAAATCAATTATAATAGAATTTACTATTACTAGTAGTAATTTTTTTTTTGCTGAATTATGAATAAAGCATGTAAAATATATCTTAATAATAAAAAATGTAATATTAAATAAGCAGATTTGAATTAGAATGTGTATCAAATAAAAAAAATTATAATAGTAAAAGATAATTAATCAATAAAAGCATTAAAAAATTTTCTTTCAGAGTCTGGGTCTGGGCATTAATTTAGATACTTATCTAACTCCTAAATCATATAAAATTTCGGGAGTTCCTCCTCCTTGAGTCATAGCTTTGGCATCTCTGTAAAGTCTTTCTAATTTTCCTCCTAAAGCATTTCTGGTATAACCTTATCCTCCGAAAATTTAAATACCATCATTGGCGACATGTTCTAATATCTATTTTAAAATATATATTAAAACACTTGAATTCATATAAAATAATTAAGTTTTACTTAAGTAGTGTGGGCCTTCAAGATGGCAATAGTTCCAGAAAGTTGGGCATTTTATTATTTTCTATCCATGTGGTCAATGTTATATGCGACTTATTCAAGTAAAGCGTGGGCAGATTCAATTTATCTGACCATGTGAGCGAGTTTATTTCTAATAACCTATTAATACAAATATATTATTTATAATCAGCCAATATGAAATATAAACATTATATAATTAATGTATAAATAATTACAGGGTGTTATATAAGAGTTTTTCCGAAAGTTTTTCTTTTATGAGCATATTTCATTGATTCTTCATATCCACATCTTGCCAATCCGATGCATTGGATAATTAATGAATATCTTTCGTGGTTGAAGTTTTACATGATATAAGTAAATCCTTATCCTTCCTATGTTTTAATAAAATAGATATTTAAAGATTGTATTGTTGTAATTTAATTAATAATTATTAATTAATTTACCTTTCCGATCAAGTTTTCGGCGGGAACTTTAACTTCATCGAAAGTGATGAAAGTGGTTCCACTACTCCAAACTCCTTGCATTTTCATTTTTCTGCATTTGACTCCAGGAGAATTCTTTTCAATGACCATTAAACTGATTCCATTTAATCCTTCTCCAGTTCTGACTGCGGTTACGAAGAAATCACTGTAGATACCGGTGGTGATGAATTTTTTCATTCCGGTTACTACGTAATGAGATCCATCGGCAGATTTAACGGCGGTAGTTTTGATTCCTTAAACATCAGATCCTGCCCAAGGTTCAGTGATAGCTAAACTTCCTAAAATATCTCCTCTTAAAGCGGGTCTAACCCATCTATAATACAAAAATTAAATATTTACCATTAATTTTAATTGGTATAGATAATTTTTAAAATCCATTAAAAATTCATTTTTACTTTTCAATTTATTGAGTAGATCCGAATTTAATAATAGCAGGAACACTGATACTGGTTCCTCCAACAAGTCCCCAGCATAATCCTCCAGATCCAGTTTTAGCTAATTCTTCGAAGACAATAAGTTCGTGGAACTATAAATTTTGTATTGCTTATATTTAATGCTTTGTTTTTATATAATTTATTAGGTACGGAATCAGGGTTTTCGATTTCAACTCCACAAACTCTGTTGTTTTCGAATAAGTGCTTAGGGAAGGGGTTTCCCATAGCAATGTTGAAAATACCATTTCTAGCAGCTTTTTAGATAACTTCTCTGGGTAAGTTATAAGATTCTTCCCATTGGTCAATGTTGGGAACAAATTCCTGTATGAAAAAATTATATAACTCTATTATTTACTTTTGTATTCATATATTTTATGCTTCTTTCTATATAGATAATCAAATTTTATTACTTCTTAAATATATTTTTTCCAAGCGGTTCTGAGTTTGTGGTGAGATTCATTGTAAAAAGGAGAGAACCATCCTTAAATGTTATTAGGATCTCCGAAAGGAATTCCTTCTCCTTGAGCTAGTTAAATTAAGTTATAAATAAATTAGTTAATTTGTATTATTATTTTTTATATAATTATTTTGTTTTTTTGAGAAATAAAATAATTTTTAAAAAAAAAAATCCAAACTATATCTATCTTATAAAAACTCAGATTCCTATTTTAAATTTTCATAAAATGATAAAATTTTATCACAAAATGGTGGATTTCTTTAATAATTTAAATGAATTTCACTAAAAAACCAAAATATACAGATTTGATAATTTTTCGAAAATATTATTATTAATTATTATTATCAGATAATTTACTGTTGGGGAATTTAAGAATGGGAACTTTGACTTAAGGAACTTCAGAAGCGTCTAATTCTCCAATAACGAATTTTTGTATTTGGTCAAAACAACGGAAGCATGGAAATAGTGGAAAATTTCTGAGGCATCTTTTCCAGCAAAAGGGAGAATTACATTTTTTCCAGCTGGATGGAAATTTAAAAATTTAGTAATATCGTAAACTTTTCCGTCAATAACGATCCAGCAATCGGTATCTTTGTTGTGTTTTGCTACTTCTTCTAATTTGTAAACAGGTGCGGTTTATTAAGCCATATTTATTTGTGTAATTGTTTTTGATTTTTGATTTTTTTCTCCTAAATAAAGAGTATATTTTTTTTTTCTTTTATTTTTTGAAGTTCTATATTATATATTTATTAGTTTTTTTATTTAATAAATGTTAGTTTATATATATGAGACGTATTTTTGTAAGTATTACGTAAACTTATTACACAATATTAAAGGAAAAAATTGTATAAATAATACAAGTATTATTACTTTAAAAAAGTTAAAATAATTACGATTTCAAGTTTTATTAAATGACGTATTAAATATAAACTTTTTATTATGCATAATAAGAATTCTAATTTGTGATCTATGATTATTACTATAAAAAATTTCCTTCACAGCTGACATTCTAATAGAAGCATTGTTTAAATAGAATATATTCGATCTTTTTCCCAAAATAATATTAAATTATGTCATTTTAAATACTTATTCTTATACTTAAAGCATGCATTGTTTAAAATTAAGAAATATATATATTGTAAATGGATCATATTTAATTAATTATGTTATCTCCTTAGGCGTACTAATTTGAAAAAGTTTATTTTGAATAATGATGAATATTAATAGATTATACCAATATTTTATATATATATGCAAAAATTTATTTGTTTTCTTAGTTTTTACTATATTGAGATACATAGATTATCATTTGATTAATATATATTTACACGCAAAGCATATATTATTAAAATAGAATATGTATTTTATTAAATATACCAATTAAAAATGCATGAGTATTTTATTAATTAAATTATATAATCTCTTTAATTGTACTATATATATATTTGTTAAAAAAATAATTTAAATTAAAAATTAAAGTTTAAATTAAATATTAATTTTAATAAAATTTTAAATTAAAACATAATTCATTTAATATAAATAGTTATTTTTTTTATCAGTTTTTGGAAAATCTAAAGACACCACAACCACAGGCTCCTTCAGGCTACAATTTTTTATTTTTATTTTTATTTTCTCTTTTCACTATTGATTCTGAAAGCAAGCTATTTCTGTAATAAGAATCATTTCTTCCTTCTTTTACATCAATCTAGCTTTCTATTCCACTTTCACTAAGTTTAGAGTAAAACATCACTGACTACTATTATTTTTATTAGCTTGCCTCATTGGATTATAATTGACTATTATTGTTATTTTTTTTTTATTGACTGTTTTAGACTTTATGTCATTGAAGTGTGCTTCAAACGAGTTAGATCTTAATCCGCTTGGTTTAATTATTTTTTTATTATATCAATTTATTAATCCATATCCTTTATATCTTTTTCTTATCCCTCAAACTACTTCATTCTTATAAATAATTTATAATAAGTTTAATTTAAAACTAAAATTGTTATTTTGCTAAATATGTTGTATATATTTTTACAAATTATAATAATCATCTTTTCCTTAAATTGTTTCTTTCTCAATTTACTATCTCTGTAACTCTATTTCTTTTGTTTAATTATGTAAGTCTTCATTTTCTTAATTTATTTCTTTATTTTTTTAATCAAGTTTATCTCTTTATTATTTAGATATCTTTATTTAGTGTTATTAATCCAGAGAAGCGTTATTGTACTAAAAATAAAAAAATATTTATTTTGAATTATGATAAATAAAATAGAATTGGTAAAAGTTACCCTTTGCTCGTTACTAAATTTTATATTTTGCATTTTTGTATAATGCTATTTTATTTTTTCATATTTTTAATCTTCTCTAGCATATCTTAAATCTCTCTACTTCTTCTTTTACAGATATATAGTCTAAATATCTAAAAATATATAGTCGAAGTGACAATTTTCACAAATTCTTACGAAGTCAGTTTGGTTTTTAGGATTGGGTCTTTTTCTTTTCGAACAGTTTACACATACAGCATTCCCGCAAAATTTGCTGAATTGTAAAATAGTATATTATTATTTTTTTTTTTTATGTTGTTTCAAAGTAATTATTAAGATACCAATATTTTTTCTAAGATCCAAATAATGAATTCATTTTATCATTACATACATAACAAATTTTAGACTGAGTATCATATAATTATTCATCACATAATTCGCTGAAATTTTTATGCCTTTCAACTAATATTAGAAATATTATTCATTTCAAGTATTTAATATATTAAAAATAATAATGGCTTACAATATACTAAATCTTTTACTCCAATGTCAATATCTAACTATGCCTCTTGACCAACTACAAATTCAGAAACTGCTAAAGATTATATTTAAAACTTATATACTTAATTTAGTATTTTAATAGTTAAAATTTACTGGAATGAGCTGCAGTGTCATAGGAAGAAGTATACTAGGTAGCTTCAGATTCGGCAGAAGTAACTTTTGATTTTAAATTATTTCTAAACTTAGTCTTAATTTTTTTATCATAATCTTTGATTCCACTTGATTATAGAAGTTCATTGTTTTCTTGTTCTTTACTTTCACCACCTTTGCTAGTGCTTTGCTTCCTATTACTATCACTCATTAAATTATAAATTAATAAACTTTTTTTTATTTTTGCGTAGAATAAATACTTTTTTTATAAAATTAGATTAATATGGAATTGAATAGCCAGAGTTTATAATATTAATTTTTTTTGTATTCCGAATGTAAAATTATTATTAATTATTATTATGGTTTCTATTTAAATGCTATATAATTTTGAGCATTTATTCTTTTTCATTTAATTTTTTAACTAATATTAATAAAAATTGATTTATTTCATTACTTCTAACACTAAAAAATTTAAAATAGAAATAGATTTAAGTTAAAATTTTATGGAAATCAATGTAATATCTCTCTCAAAAATTTATTTTATATATTTTAATAACATTGTGTAATTTAGAATCAATGATAATGTATTAATTAAAAAATATAGAATTTGAAAATTAACATTGATATGAATATTAGTGCCAATTTTAATTTAATTATAAAAGTCATAAAAAATCAATAAAATTATCTTAGTTTTCATTCAAATGAGTATCCTAAAGGCTTTACTATCACTTCTGAATTATACCATCCTAATACAAATTTATATTGTTCATTCTGGTCTAGCATCATATGATCCATTGTCTACCAAATAACTTGCTCGTCAGATGATATCACTTAAAAAGGCATTACTCAAAGTCAATAATACATTTAACAACATAGTACTAGTTATCTTTTTCTGATATATTAGAAAAATAATCATATAAACACTCCCCAATTGTTTTATTCCCTTTTATATTACAAAAAGTATCTTTGTGTGATTTAAGGAAAATTGGTAAAAACATTCTTCTCTATCCCTAGGTATTTAATTACACTATTCCCATATAGAATTATTGCAAATTATCTTATTAAACATTTCCAAATTTTAAATGAATAGTGTATTTTTTCCTTATTTAGTTTAAATTTATTAAATGTTTAAAGCTTTTTCTTATGTTGAAGTATCATTTTATAATTATTATTGAGTTGTAGAATGGGTAATATTTTAAGGAATTAAATTATTTTTGCTGTCCTTATCAAATGCGGTAAATATTTATTATGAAATCTAAGATTAAAATTCTTTAACTTTTTTGCATGAAAAACTATTTTCTCCGAGTCTTATTATATGATTAGATTAATTTTAAACTTTGCTATTTTCGAAAATTAAAGGGAGTGTACTCTATAGTTAATTACAGATTTGCAAATTATTTTAAATTAACTACTCTGCTAATTCAATATTTTTTTAAATCTAAACTATTTAATTTTATTCTAATTCACTGCTTTGCTTAGATATGAATTTAATTTAATTTTGGTTATTAATATAAATTTTAGGTTAAATCTAATCTAAATAATATTGCAGACTTTATTCATTTTAATCTTAACTATCTAAAAAATTACTTAAATCTTTCTAAGAACTATCAGACTTTTTTTTCTCTCTTATTAATTTAATCATATCAAGCATTTTAATAATACTATTTTGCATATATTAGTATTTTTATTCAACTTCCTCTAATTTTTCTTCTAATTTTTTTCTTAACCTGACAAAATACTTTATTCTTATTTTACATTTAAGGAAATGTTCTACTATTACTATTCTTTTTCTTAAGAATATGAAAACTAAGTTAATAAATCTTTAACAAATTCTGATTCTGAGAGTAGTTCTTTGAGACTTTTACCCTTGGCATGTGCATGTATTTCAGAATTTTATAAGCAATCTAAGCAAGTTAGCTTAAATAATTGTTTACAGGATCTATTGAGACAAATAACATTTTTCAAATTTTATGTGTGGTTTTTCACACTACAAAACTTGAATTGCAAGCTCTCAATTTTAGATTAAAATGTATTTTATTACATAATAATATGTTGGCTTCTTTATTATAGTTCTACTTGATTTTTTTTTTTTCAATTAATTATTTTATTAATTAATTTTATATTGAATATATGAGTGATTTATATTCTAAAATTTATTTTTAAATCTATATAAGGTTTAATAAGAAAAGTTTAAATATTAATTAAAAGTTTAAATTATTATACATATTCTTATTATATAAACTCACTCTAAACATATTTATAGAATAATTTTTAGGACTCTATATTATATAAACAAACTCAATAAAATTAATTCTATTTATCCTAAAAAATATTAAAAATAATTAAATATATAGATATAAAAATAAAAAATAAAAATCGAATATTAATATTTTATTTAATTATTTCCAATTTTTAAATCTTAATACTAATTATTTTATAGTTTTAAATTAAAATAAATGTATGATTTGTAATTTATTATTAAAAAAAAAAAATATTATATGTTAAAATTTAAAACTGTTAAATATAAAAAAAAAAATATTAATTAAATTTTAAACTAGAAAAAAAATAATTCACTACCCGTTTTTTATATATATATATGACATTTTTAATAAAATTTTTATAATATTTATTAATAAATTTAAATTACTATTATATATATATTTTCGTAAGAATTTCATTTTAATATTCTAAATAACATAGAAACTTTAATTAATAATTTTTTTTGATGTTATAAAGCTATTATTGTTTACTATTTTCAAGTTTATTTAATTGTTTTAAATAATATTTTTTAAACATTAACACAAAAGCTTAAAATATTCATATCTTTATTTATCGTATAGGATTAGTAGTAGGACTTTTTGAATTAGATACAAGCCATTCAAAGCCTTCTTCTAATCCTTCCTTATTTAATGCGCTCGAAACTACTATTTTCCATATACAATTTTGCACCGTTTATAGTTTAAACATAGATTTAATTTCTTCTTCAGTAGAAAAAGCTCCAGCCACATCTTTTTTATTCAAAAATATGAGAATCGGTAGTCCTTTTAAAGATTCTTCTTATAAAATTTATTTAAATAACTCATATGATTTGTTTAACTTATCTGGTAAACTCCCATCAATCATATAAATGATTCCAGTTGAATTTTAAAAATGGGATCTTATACTATTAAAGTTTGATATTCTACCTCCGAAATCCAGTAAGGAGTACTTTTTACCTTTATAAATGTACACTTCTTCATTTTTTCCTATTGTTGGAATTGCCTAGACTTATTTATTTTTACTTAATTAATATAGCATGGTAGTTTTTCCGCTTTTTTCTAAACCCAAAATTACAATATTTCTGGATTGGGAGTTTTTAGTTAAACAAGATCCCATTTTAAATGCTAATTTATTTTCAAAAGGTTTACTTATTAATTTATGAATTTTTTTATTTATTTTGTTTGGTATTTCTTACTATTTTTATATTTATCTAAAATTTATTTGCTTATTTTTTTCTTTCATTAAATTCAATTTCTATATATACGGCCTTTACCAATAAATCTGAAAAAAAAAGTCTTAGTTAGTTACTTTAACTATTATAATCATAATAATAAAAGTTAATGTTTATTTTACTATACAATAATAAGTATTTTTTTATTTTTTTCGACGATTACTTTAATCTATAACTTAAATTCAAGATTAATACCTTATTATCAGGATATATATTCAACAAATTTTCAATTATTAGTCTTATAATATAAATACCTAATTAAACTACTGGGATTAGAAAAAATTTGAAATAAAAATTATAATAAAATATATAAAGAAGAATAACTAGAATACAGTAAAGTAAAAAGTATTGATATTATTCATCAATGAATAAACAGAATATTATTATAATACATAGTTTTTATTTAATCAAATTGAAATAGTGTAAATAATAACTTTATAAAATTTATATATAAAAATAAAGTAATAACTTTTAATAATATGAATTTGAATCAATCATTTAAAGCAACTCTAAGTTATAATTTTGATATAGAATCTGTAAATCTTCCGAAATGTAAGAAATTATACATAAATTCTAGTTTAGCTCCCATTCCAACATCGAAACTTATACCTATTCCAGTGCTTCCCCTAATATTGTTTTTAAAGCTGTTTTAATTATATGCGCCTTATTAATTATGTCCTTCAAAACCTTAGTATTACGATTATTATCTTATTCTACTAAAATAACCCGCACTTCCATGCAAAAATGCTACTACATTAGCTTTTCCAAGCTGAGGATAGTTATAAACATTAAATTTGCAAGTTTGTTTTAAAAAGAAATCATAATTATAAAACTAAAAGTTATTAGTTTGTTTCTAATGATTTTCACTGTTATTATGCATATCAATTTCATTAAAACCTCTCAAAGAATTAAATAAAAAACAATCATTTATTTATAATTTTTATTTGGAGAAGCTTTTCACCAATCCAGCTGATACAACGTGTTCAAAATTACATTTTTTTAGTCTTGACCAATAACTTTAATATCTTTACAATAAATTTTAATAAAATGTTAGTCACTAAGGGTAATAATTATAATTTATTAATTTTACATATCTAAATCATGATATTTTCTATACATAATTTCTGATTTTGCAAATTGCACTTAACTTAAATAGGGTATAGTAATTTCATTAGATAATTTTAAGTATTTTCCAGTTAAAACTCTCTTCCTTATTTAATCTACCTGTATACTATCTTAATATACTTTAGAAAATTATATGCTAGTTTTTCTGGAAGGAAGGAAGTCAAATTTTTAAAAATAAGATTCTGACAAATTACCATAGTCTTCGAAACTAATTACATTATTTCTGCTTGAATTTTCGAATGTGATTGTCTTATAAAAATATTAATTTTAATTTCATATAAATAATTGTTATTTAATTGTACTTCTTTATTTCCTCTTGTCAATCCAATTTAAAAGGATTTATTTCCTTCATTTATGTATTTATCGAGCATTGATTTTTTAAAATAATAACTGAAACTAAGATGTTTCGGATTTTCTTCCTCATTATCAAGATATGGTAATTCATATTACATTGAATATGTAGATTAATCTCTTTTAGAAATTGCTTTAGTATATTCTACACTGAGTTTATCAAATACTCCCAAACTATTTTTTAAACCACCTTTGAAAGTTACCATTGCTCCTCCTACCCATTAAATTTATTAATATTTCAAAAATAATTATAAAAATTATCTAATAATTTTACCTGATTTATCTATATATTGAGATGCACTTCCAAAGTATGTCGATTTTTCTTTTAACTTAAAAAGAACCTTCACGTCATTTTCATTTTCTCCAGGTTGCAATTTAACATCAATTTATTTATAAACATCCATTGATTATAATTTAGCGATTGAATATTATAGATTTTGAAATAATTCCTAAATAGTATTTGATTTAAAAAGCTTGTAATTTATGTTATCTAATACAATATCATGCGTTCCTTGTTTTGAATATTCTGTTTAGACATTATTTATTTGATAATTTCCTTCCATTTATATATTGTTTTTAATTTAAAATGAATACTTAAAGAAATTAATTTTTCCTATATTTATTACAGATTTTTCTTTTTTATTTAATAGATCTAGTATTTTAATAGTATAATTTCAGAAATTTTATTATTAATTTAATTATTTTACTTTTTGATACAATATTTACCCTAAATTAATTTAATAATAAAATAAAATGTAAACAATAATTAAATATTAAGTAATTCACAACAATATTTATTTTTGATAAATATTCTCAATACTATTTCATATTTGAGAAGTAATATATATTTAGATTATTATATTAAAATTTCAATATTTTGTTAAATTAAAAGAGCCATTATAAGTATATCGGCAAAGAAGATCAAGAGATTAAATTAAATCTGGCTTAACATATTCTTTTGGAAAGCCTAGAACATTAAATATGGTCGTAATATTTTGATAAAATAACTCTATAGCTTGCTTAAATCTTTCTATATCTTTTTCTTTATTTTTTACTATATATAAGTTATATATTTCTCCCCTATTTTTTATAGGATTTAAATATACACAGAAATAAATAAATTATACATTTAAAATAAAAATTACTCCAACACTCCTTTTTTTATTTATGATTTAGTTCCTTTAAATATTAATGAGTATTTTAACGTTATATTATGATACTTAGCAATATATTTAACAAATAATAAGAAATATCCTAATGCACAATTAATATTTTATTCTTATTCTATTTTTTATTAATGAAATAATGAAAATTAGATTAGACTGATAAAAGATAGATATTTAATAAAAATTACCATTTATCTACTAATAATCACTAAATACTTTTTGTACGCCAACAAGATAATGAAAAATATTCGCTATTTCTGAATTACAGAAAATAGAACAAAGTTAAAATAAAAACAGTTTTCTCCTTCCAACTATATATCAAATTAAATATAATTCCTTCATATTAAATTGATATAATTTTTGTGTTTACATAGCAATGTTTCTTTAATTTCTATTGTAAGGTATTCACTTTCACATTCTTTATATTTTTTATGAATTTATTCTTCAAATGCCAATAGAAATTTGTATCTATCATTTAAAATTTCCGTCCTTTACTTAATAATATCTCTTTCTTTAACTATTTCTTTAGATTTTACATTTTTTTCCCTTTTAATTTTTTCTATTTCTAATTTTTTCGATTCAATCTTTTCAAGTAACATTTTATCTTTGCAATATTAGGTTGTTGCATCCTGCAAATATTATATTCTTTCTTAATATTTTTTCTTTATTTCTTCAACTTTATACCTTAAATCTTCTCTTTTTTATATCATTTGTTTCAATCTTTAAAAAGAATTTTATAATAAAATTAACTTAGAATATCACAAATGTGCCATTTTTGGGAATTTTTATAAAAATTTAAAAATAGAATTACTTAGTAAAGTTATCACCTGTAATACTATCTTCATGTTTGTTTATTAATATTTAATCTTAATTATTTTATTCTTAGATCATATGCAAAAGGGAAGATTTTTAGACTTTTGTTTATGATATATTTGTAATTGAAATTTCTCTCCAAAGAATATTAATTTACAATTCTTAATATTATTAGAACTATAAATATCAAATAATAAAAATATATTAATTGAATTTATATTTTATTAAAACCTGTTAACTAATTTATATGATAAAAATAAAAAATGATAAATCCAGTAAATTTAAATGGTAATTATAAACGTATTTTATTAGTTATCATCATTTTTAATTTTAAATAATATTATATTTTATAATTTCTTATTATTGTTTTAATGTTTATATTATTCTATTATTATTAAGATAATTATAGTAGTAACAAATTATTTTTAATTAATTGATTTTCATACTACTTAATAAACCACAAATAATATTTTGATTGTAAAAAATATATAATAGAATAATAATATTTATAAAATGGCTAAACGATAAAAAAAAAAAGATAGTTCTTCGGATGAAGATGTATTATATAGGTTAATAGAATTCTATAAAAAAATATTATGCTCAAATTTTAAACCCTATCATATATAATAGTGACTTCTCTGACGAAGAGAAAAAACATAAGGAAATGAAAACAAGATATAGAAATAGTTCAAAAAGTAATATTCCATTGGAAATACAAACTCTTATTGGAGAAGCTAATTTAGCGTTTCTACTAAATTCATTTGAAAAAGTACTATATATTAAACCATAATATATTAACTAAAGCTATGGAAATTTTTTAACAGGCTGAAGCATTATGTAAAGAAATTATAGCTAAATACCCTACCTACGCTGATCCTTATAATCTTCTGGGTCAAATGTTTGAAGAAAAGGGCAGGACCAAAGAGGCGGCTGGATATTATTTTTTGGCTGCTTATACTACAAGAACAGATGCATAAACATGGGAAAAAATTGCTTATTTATATAAAAACGGTATAATATATATATTTATTTATTATACAATTTTATAAAAAATATTATAAATCTAAAATTTATCTTATTTAATTTAAGAAAATTAATTTGAATCTGCCGGTTATTGTTTTGGAAGAGCTCTTAAATCAGATACAATGAATTAAAATTTATGGAAAGAAAGAGCTGTTGTATGCATTTTTATTATAGATTTCTAGTTTCATATTAAAATATATTTAAATAACTCTTAATATATTTTACAAGTGCTATGAATAAACAGGAGAATTAAGAAAATCCATAAAATGCTTAGAAAGAATTCATAAAATGGATGAAGGAAATGATAAAATAATAAAACATTGCGCTAGGGTAATTATACAATTTGATACATTATTATTTAAATAAAAAATGTATTTATTTATTTTAAAAAAACTGATTCATTTTAAAGCTCTATTGGAGAAACAATAACAGTTAGAAAAGTATAAGTTTGCTCAAGGATCTTTTAAATAAAAATAAAGATGAACTTAATTTAGATATAGTTAATATGATATCGGAAATATATATAAGAGTAATAATTAAATAATGATTATGATTTGTAAACATAATATTGATTATATAATTTGTTTTTTGATTTAATAAGGAAAATAATTATAATGAATTATCCATGTTTTTAGAAGAAACATTTGAGTATGATACTTTATCTAATAATAACTTCACGTAGTAGCTTGATTAGTTGCCACTAATTTTATTAAAAGTTTTTATTTAAACATATGCCAAACTTGAAAATACCGAGAAAGTAAATCAATATTAAATTCACTCTAATTGTATTTATTTACATTGAGACAATTAAATAAATATATACCACTTCTAGACTAAGCTAAGTATGTAAGTATTGTTATAAAAGCCAAATTCAGATATGGAAGAATATGATATTTAGATTTTTGAAGAAATTGGAGAATAACTAGAAAACATAGGACAAAATGAATTTTCTTTCCAAATTTATAAAAAATTGTTAGGTTTGCCTCATTTAGATCATGATACTTCTTAGTAGTTATACGAAAGATCTGCCTTAATTTATACTAAAATACACAATTTAGAAGACAAATAATAACTTCAAGAATGCATATAATATTTGAAAGATATTTTAGACTAGTATCCATTAAATCATGAAATAAGAGTTGGATTAAGTAAATTATATTAAATGAACGGTTAGGGTTTATTGGCTTTAGAAGTGCTAGGAGAATTGTATTCATAATCAGACTTGGATGATTAAGAGGATAATGAGGACAATAAATAATAAAATGACAACACATAATAAGAAATGGATAACTAAAACAGTGATTAAGAGTTAAATGTAGAATAAATATTACAGTTTACGGAAAATAAAAATCAGAAGAAGGTGGGGGAATGAAATTTGATTCTTTTTTAACTTAAAAAGGAAAAGTATGTTTTATATTCTATGATTTTAAAAAAATTTATTTTTACTTTTTTTTAATTTTAGTTTTTAGAAGACCAATTTCATGATGATGATGACTTAAATGAAAAGGATAGCAATATAGATTCAGACAATTATCATTTAAATTCAAAACTAAACAGCGAAAATGAAAATTTGATTTATCAGGACAGTCAAATAGAAGATGAAATCATAGACTCAGAAATTGAAAATGAAGATGATAAGTACAGTGAAGAAGATGATGTTTATATGACATCAGGAGAAGAAGATAATAATTCTCAAAATAAAAAAATTAAATATTTAAGAAAATAAGGATAAAAGTAAGATAAGAGACTTAAAGCCAATTAAGAAAAGTAAATTGAAGCGATAAATAATAACAATAAAAGAAAAAGAAATAAAGAAGAATAAGATAGTGATTTTGAAATAGAAGAAGAAATTTAAATAAATAAGAAAATCAAATTCGAAAGAGAAATGAAAAAGAAATAAGAATAATAAGAATAGCAAATGGAAATTCAGAAAAATAACCCGTTATATTTTGATAAAAAAACTCAAGAAAAATAATAGATTAAAGAATAATATGAATTTAAAAAGATAATGGTATCATATCAAAGGGTAACGAATTAATAATTTAATTTTAAAATTTTCAATTAATAAAATGTTATTTTAAGGGACAAGTTTTATTTTAAAATCCAGAATTTATTGATTAAAAAAATTTAGAATCTCTATATAATCATAGTATGCTCAGTTTATAACTAGAAAAAGCGACATAAGTAAAGTTTCAATTTTCATAATATATATATCTTTAATTCTTATTTACTCTTTTAACTAAGGAATTTAGTTAACACATAAACAATAAATTTTTACTGGAAACATAAAAAAAATCATTTAAAACAAATATTAAAGCTCCAGATACATTAAAATAATTTGATCGACCTTCTTAAGCTTTAATGATTAGAAATAAGAAAATAGAATAAGAATAAGGTAGCATATTATTCAATAAATTATTTATAATTATGTAAATTAAATTTGTATTGCATAGAGGTTCTTATGAAGAAGAAGAAAAAAGAGGCGCAGAAACTTACGGAAAATTATTTATAAGACATGGAATTTTTAAGCAAAAAAATTGGGAGATAAGAATATCTTCACTTTATTTTGGATTTAATTAAATTACTAAATCAGAAAAATTTAAACAGAAAAATACTAAAGGTGTGTACTCATGTAGCTAAATTAAATTTTCTAAAACATAGTTAATTTTCTCAAGAAAAAGATGCAATTTATAATTATGGATTGTCTGCTTCTATTTTAGTTTAAAATTATGAAAAAGCTTTCTTGTTTATGAGATATGTAATAACACAAAATTAAAACAGTTTATATTTAGCAGTTTTAATGAATTTCATTTTCAATAAAATAAAAAATGCTACTATTTATAGAGCTTTCATTAACTAATTATCTAAAAAGTAATTTTATTTGTTTATATCTTATCACATCCTAATACCATGAACTATAATTGTATTAATAAAATAGGACTAAAAAATGGGATAATTTTTGTTAAATCATTGCCAATGGGCACATGGAAACTGGAAATTTTGAATTAGCAATAAAGCATTTAGAAACTTTATGGGAATAAGACAAGTCAAATTCATTGGTTAATTTATCTATGACAGTTTGCTATTTATAATTAGTAAAAACTTTTTAGAAAATGATTTATAATAATTTTACAAATTATAAAACTTTACTTAGGTAACAACTAGAGTTTCAACTAATAAAGAAGAATAATGCAGAAAGGCTAAATATTTTTTGATTTATATGTAAAAAGTAGAGGAAATGAAAAATAAGTGGAAACCTTGTATAACACAGGGCGATTTTTTTATCACATTAAACTATTAGAGAGATCATTATACTTTTTTGAACAAGCCTTTTAACTTTACATTTAAAAATAAAGTAGAAATGTTATTATCACAAAAAATGACAAAAGCATTTTTTTAAAAGTTGTACATAATATAGCAATAATTCACAAATAAATGGGGAATATAGATACTTCTAACTGGTATATAGACAATTTTCTCAATCTTGATTAAGTATCAAGTTACTAAATGGAATAAAAATAAAATGAATCTTCATAGTCATAAGTGAAAGATATAGATTTAAAAGAAATTCAAGAAGAAGAAGAAGAAGAAGAAGAAGATGAATAAGAAGAAGAAGAAGAATAGGAAGAGATTAACGAGTACGATGATGAAGATGATGAGGAAGATGAGGAAGATGATGAGGATGATGAAGATGATTATGATGATGAAGAAGAAGAGGAATTTGATGAAAATGAATAAGAAAATTAAGATTAAGATGAAAAAACATAAGTAAAATAATAAAATTGACTCTGCAATATATTCTATATCATTATAATAAAAACTAATTTAATTTGACTACAGTAAAGAAACATAAAAAAGATTATAGTAAATAATTATACTATATATATATAATTGCTATATTTTTTGCATGAATAATTATTTTAATTCTATAATAAAGAGTTTATTTACATTCAGTTTTCCAATTTATATAATACATGTGTTTCTTATGGTTCTTTATTTGTTTATAAATTAATTATTCCTTTATATAAATAAATTTAAAATAAGAGTATTATTTATATAAAACTAAATAATTATGTAATCTCAATAACGACTTACATCTTCATCTATACCTGGGAAATAGCAATAAGTTCATTTAAATAAAGAAATATTTTATCCCCTCTTAGTCAAACTAAAAAATGAAGCTAAAAATTAAGGAAAATAATAATACATAAAATATGAAGAAAGCCAGCAATTGCTATTATATTTATTTTCCGGCATATTTCAATCAAACGAATGTTAAAATTTAATGAAATCTATCAATACTATCGACCCACAACTTGTGTTTTAAAATTATATTTAATAATTATTTTATAAGGAAGAATTAAATAAACTTCTTCTTCAACAGTTTAATGAAAGGCTATAAAAACTGTATAGTGAATATTTTAGGTATTTTTTGAAAAATATAAAGAAATTATAAAAAACTCAGAATTTAAGGGAAGATTAACAAATATAATAAAATCAGATTTTAATGAAATTGTTAATATAAAAGAAGAAAATTAATTTTAAAGATACTAGTTATTGGGACAAATGTTTACACAGCCAAATTTTGGTCTAAAAAGAATAGCTGAACTTGTTGATAAGTTGGTATTAGAATATAAATTACCCAATAATTATAATAACTTCCCCCCTAAGCAAGGTTATAATAATTATTATTAGCAATAATAATAACAGTAGCTCTAATAATAATAGTAGATGAATATCCCTAAAAATGGACAATTATAGCAATCTTAATAAAACGGTTCTACGAAAGGAGCCTAGTAATAAAATTCTTCTCCTTTTGATGGTTTGAGAACTTAAATAAATAATAATAATAATGATAACCAATAGTAGCATTAGTAATAAATAAATAGGTAAAGCAATTAGGCATATCATTAGTAATCTCCATAAAAAGCTAGCAATTCAAATATTTATTAAAATTAAATAGGTTCTGCAGGAAAAATAAATAATGAATTTCCTCAGCCAATGCCACATGTTTCCAAATTAAATAGCTAAAATAATAATAATAATCCAAACTTTAATGGCGGCAGTGGTAATAGTGCAAATTAATATAATTAGTACGGAAATAACTCAAATAACAATTTTAAAACAAATGGTTACCCTTAAAATTAAGCTTAAAGTTATAATAACTCAAATAATCCACAAACCAATTAGCAATATAAAAATTATAATAATAATTAGGGAAATGGTGTGGCTAATAACTATTTAGGTATGCAAAACTAAAATTCAAACAGAAATTAAAATAATTTTTCTATTAAAATGGTCGACTCTTACAGTAACTTGATTGATACCGATGTTTATTAATAAATAAGTCAAATTTTAAATAGCCCATCAAGCTAATATACAAAAATACAAAAAGAAGCCATTTAAGAAGATTTAAAATAAGTTATGCAAACCGAATAGTATTCAATGGCTCTTCTTAAAATGTTTGATAGTGTATCTTTCAAAATCATATTAACTAAAATAAGTACTACAGAAAATAATGCGAATCAGCTCTCAATACTTGTGACTCCTCTGAATGATATGTACGAGTTGAGTGATTGCTATAATTATCATAAATTTAAAATTGAATAGAGTATTCCTACTTCCAATAGGCTTTAAAATATAATAAATATATGGCAGGCATTTCAATAAAATTAACAATGAAATTGAATTTTTCTATTAGTTTTTAATCCCTATATATATCTATCAATCATCAATCTATCTATTTATTTATCAAAATATATTAAACTTTATAAGTAATAATAATATAATATATTATTTGATTGATTAATTGATTGAGGTTATTTTGCTTCCTAAAATTTAACTCTAATTTTAATAATCACATTTTATTAAATTAATAATTATTTTTAGTAGATTCCAGCAATTTTTCTTATTATTAATCACCATAGTTTAGGATAATAAATACAAATAAAAATACTAAATAATAACTAGATATTATAAAATAAATGATACTGAAATTATCCCAGCGAGTTTCATAAAGAACTCCATTTTAGTCCTCTGCTTCTTAGCATTTCTTTTTTGCCACATTACAGTCCATTGATCCTAAAAAGGACTATTATGGGACATTAGGAATTTAAAGTACTTCTTCAGATAAAGAAATTAAATCAGCTTTTTATAAATTAGCTAAGCAATACCACCCTGACGTTTATAAGGGCAGTCATGATAAAATTAAAGAGGTAAATGAGGCTTATGAAGTATTGGGAGACAAGGCCAAAAAATAGGAATATGATTAGATGCGAAAAGCAGCAGCTTCCTCAGGATACTCATTTTTTAGAAATGGATAATAGTAATAGGGAAGTCCATTTTCTTATGGACAACAATAGCAAGATCCATATCGAAAAAATAATAAAGGGTATGATCCGAGTGATTTTAAATACTATTATGAGGCAAGATAAACTTAGTAAGGAAATCCTAATTAGAGTTATTATTACCAACAATAGAAGTACTATGATTCATCCCATAACTTTCATAGCAATTAATAGTAGCAAAATTTTAATTCCTAATTCGTGGATTAAGCTTTTAAAGAATTTATCAACAATGTATATTAAAAATAAAAACAGGCTGAGTAAAGATTTAAATAGTCCACCTAATAGCAATATTACAATTAGGGATAAAATAATAATGACAAATATTATTATACAGATAGCAGACAATACTAAAACTAGGCCGACAGATATTCAAATTTTGATAGAAATGCATAATAAGGCAGTACATAATATTAAAACAGATCTTCTAATTATCAGTCAGAATATAACCAATGGAACCAATAAAATGATGAAAGCTTCAAATTTTACAAATAAAAAATGGAAGAATATAAAAGGGAAGAACTTAGAAAATAATAAGAATATGAATAGTGGAGGAAACAAAGAGAAGATTAATTTGTTAAAGAAGTCGAAGAAAAAGTTGAAAATATAAAGTAAAAAGCATAAGATTTTGGAAATAAACTTAAGTCAGCTAAAAAGACAATAAGTAGTTTCTTTTCTTCAAAATGATTTTATTAATAATATCATACATACCTACTTATTAATTATAAAAATACTTAAAAAAATAAATAAAAATAACAATAACAATATTTAAAATAACTTATATATAAGTTTTTTGTTGTTTTTCAAATATTTAATATATATTTATTAAATTAATTATTTTTCAAATTAAAAAGTTTAGAAATTAATATTTTTTTTCATTATCTACTATAAGCGTATTATTATTAGTGTTATTGTTATTTTATATTTTGGTAGTTGTATTTATTTCATCAGTTCTTTCTAATATCATATTATCTTCTTCCAATAATTTGTTATAAATATTAAGCATATTTCTTATTTATTGCATATTTTAGCAATCAAATTTTAGAGAAAAACTTTCCTCTATGCTTTACAATTCCAATAGTACAGATCTTTCTAAATTTTTATTCAACAAACATTTTTATATGAGAAATTCATACTCTTTTCTAAGTTATTTAAAAGATTTAAAAACAGGTTCTGATTCTTAGCTTAGTAAATCCTGTCTTTGTTCAAAGTTTCTCTTGAAAATTTATTTTTTGGGCTCTTAAAAATTATATTTTAATTATAATACTTATTATTATTGGTATCTAAATATTTATTTTTACTTTTACAATGAATAAGAAATACTATGTATGCTAAATCATCAAATTTTTAAGAAAATAAATCTTCTTTTTCGCTTATAAATCTGTTATTAAAAGGCATTCCTGGTTTTCTTTGCTCTCTTTAGAAAACTGGAGTGTACTAAATTTTATAATCCATATTATTTAGATACCAAGATGGAATTATATCTTTCTTTAATTGGCATAGTTTGGATCTATTTAATTGTGGGTATATATAAAAGTCTATAGAATGTATTTAGTCACTACAGTTAATTTAATATTTATTATTAATCATAATATGGCATAGGATTTTTTTTTCTATTATAATTAGTAAAATTTTATATAATTAGTAAATGATAAAATTAATTTGATAGTAAATGATAGTTTATACCTAAAATTTCACTAGTAATTAGTTCTTCCTACACTTTTATTTAATTTTGAGCACTAGAACAGCAATTTTAAGAACAATGCTATCCCATATATTTTTTAATATTTATATATATATAAGTATTTTGATTTTATTTTATTGCTTATTTTTAATTGTCTTTATTAATTACTGAAATATTAATATTATTATAATAAGAATCCATAAGAATAATAAATATTATTTTATATAAAAGTATGACAACTTTAATTAATTAATAAACGATATTAATCAAAGCTATATATATAACTATGATATTAAAAATTTCAACAGAAAAAATTATAAATTATATAATGTAGTAATACAATTTTATTGTATTTATTTAAAATTAATAATATATAATATATCAATCATTTTCTCATAAAATTCTTTTATTTTTTAAAAAAATTAAAACTGTACATATTAGGTAATAATTTTTCATAACTTAATTTATGGCCATAATCTGATATTATATAATGTTGTTGCATAGTTATAATCATTGTCAATGAATTATTATACACTATTGTGATAATTATATAAATAATATAAGTGTAGTATTTAGGTAAGGAAAGTATTTTAATATTATTTTGGAAAAGTAATTCAAGGAAAAAAATTAAATAAATAAGCAAATATAGTAAAAAATAAGAAATACATAAATAATTATACTTATTAGGGGCGAAAAACTAATTAAAAAAAAAATAAAAAGTATAGTGTCTATTAATAATAAAATAATAAAATTTAAAAGTTCTAGTCTCAAATCTAATTTATAAAAATTAATGGAAATAGAATAGAAAAGCTATTAAAAAGCAAATAGCTTTTAGGAGATTTAGCAAGCAATGGTTGAAAATTCTTAAAATAATGAATAAAATATTGACAATGAACACAGTGCTAATAATATGAATGAAAATGCAATATAAACATCATATTCTGAAAAATCAAATAAGGATTATGGATAAAAGATGTCTAATTTATAGCCCGGATCGAGTAGCATATTAGATAATATGGACATATAAGCGAGTAATTTAAATTAAAAGAATAAAAAGGGTAGGCCAAGCTCTTCTTCATTAAATAACATTAAAAGTAATTTAAAAGAAGGTCTTTCTCTGGAAAATGAAAAATTAGATGACAAAATCTCTTATTGCACATATGAGGGATGCTCTTATTAAAACTATAATAAATATCATTTAAATTCTCATATTAAAAATAGTCACTAAAATCCAATTTTGAAATGTGATGTGGAAAATTGTAATTTTATCACTAAAAATAAGCAATATTTAAAGAGTCACAAATAAAATAAGCATTCGAATAAAATTCTATACTGCAATACTAAAAATTGTTCCTATGTGACAAGTAATCCCAACTCATTGATGTAGCACTAAAAAAGGTTTATTTTATTTATAATTTCATTTTATATATAATTTTTTAATTATAATAAACCTTTGCATTTCCATAGTTTTAATAAATACTATTTTTTTATTGGTATTTCTTTTTTGTTTAAAGGTTTATTTTACTTTTGAATATAAAATTAATTTGAATATTTTTTTTGATAAAATAAAATATGAAATAAATTAATATTTAATAATTACCTAATAATTAATTTATTAATATTTAGATATCATTCAAATAAAATATATAAATGCCCCATTTAAGGATGCAACTTTGAAAATAATTTGAAATAATCATTTACTACCCATTTATAAATGGTGCATGAACAAGGTACTTTAAATTGCAAGTTTGAAGAATGTAGTTACTCAACAAGTAATAAAACCTTCCTTAATTTGCATATTTAAGCCAATCATGATAATATAAAGCTCACTTGTGAAGTAAATAATTGCAATTTTTCAACATATCTATATAGTAAATTGTATAGACATGAATATGAAGTTCATTTGAAACAAAACTAATAATAAAATTAAGACACTGGTGGAAAAATTATTGATTTAGATGATATATTATCAGATTTTGAGAGAATTTAAAGTCAATTAATTTAAAAAAATCCTGAGTATTTAACTAAGTATTTAGAAGAATGCAAAAGAATAGAAAAAGAAGAGCAAGAATAAAAAGAAAAAAATAAATAAATAGCATAATAATAATAAGAATAAGAAGAAGAAGAAGAACAAAAGTTTGATGTATTAAATGATTAAGATAATGAATTATTGCATAATCCAATTAAATCTCCTCAAAGTTAGAGTTCGTAGTAGTAAGAAATTAAGCGATTAGGAACATCGGAAAATTCTATTTAAAATGATTAACGTTCAGACTAAATACATATTAAAGTTATGTAAGCCTAAAATAATAAAGGTAGCTACAATTAGGAAAATTCATTTAACACTCAAGAAAATGAAACTACTGTTAATTCAAATTCTGAAATAAATTAAGCATAATAAAAATAGGGGATTAATAGCTAATAAGTATAATAATAGTAATCATCAAATTAATTTGCTATAATAACGAATAGATAAGATGCGCATGTAGTCAATAAAACGACTAATATAATTTCAGGAGGTAAAGAAAACGTTTCCAACAATTAATTAAATTAAGGAAATAATAATACCTATTTACCTGTATAATTGTAAACCTTACAAAACAAAGCCTAAGAATCAATAAGTGAATTAACATAAAGTTAACCAAATAAATTAAAAGGAGAATCTAAATAAATTTAATAAAATAGCTAATAGGTTTAATAGTTAATTATAAAGCAATAAAGTACTTTAAACAAGGTAGAATTTTTCAAATGCCCATACGAAAACTGCGATTTTGGTAGTTATGTTAAAAAAGAATACACAAACCATATAAATGATAGGCATGATGGATTATTTATGTGTACTTAAGGAAATTGTAATTTTCAAACTAAAAACAAATACTATTTATGCTAACATTAGAGGAACTCACATTCAGATACAGTAGTATATTGTGGATATCCAAGTTGTAAGTATCATACTACAAACAAATATAATTTATAACAACACAAAAGAAATAACCCAGAGCATGGATAATATGAAAGCTACTACTTGAATGAAAATAAAGAGTTAGTACCTATTTAAGAAAGTAATATTGGCATTAATAATAGTTCTATTTAGAAGTAGAATTAATAGCAAATTCAATAATAATAATTACCAGAATAACAAACCTCATAAAATATTTTGCATTAACAAATATAATAATAATAAAGTGACGAATAAAATATTTCTAATGAATTAAATTCTCAATAAATATAACATTAGTAACAAGAATAATAAAAATTAAATATAGTTGCATAGATTGTAAAAAATAATTAAGAAAAGTTTCCTATAATACAATAAAATAGTATATAAAATAGTGCTTAAGTGGGATAGACTAAAAAAAAAAATTAAATGTAGTGCATAATAAAGCTTAAAAGATGAAGAAAAATTATAAATTACACCTGGATTCGGATAAATAGTATTACAGGATAAAAAATATCAATAAGAAGAACATGGTATAAAAGAATAGTTTCCTCCAACATAAAAATTCAGCATTTTTTAAACATTAAAAAGAAAGTCAAGTCTCCCACTAGACTTATAGGAAAATGAAAAAAAATTAACTTGGCACAAATAGGGAAAAAAATAGAAAAGTAACATAATAAAGATAGTAATTAAGTAAAGAATCAATTATAAGATGCATAAGAAAAATTTTTAAAAGGAGAGTACAAAATTTCACATCAATTTGATTTAATTAAATTATGGGAAGAATAAAAAAACAGTGTGGTGATATATGATTATCTCTATTATATAAAATAGTTCCAATTAACTTAAGATAATAATGTTAATAAGAAAAATTTTAATGAGGAAGCGATGGAAGAAGAAGAAGAAAAATCTAATTTGTAAAATAAATCAAAGTAAGAAGATGGAGTTATAAAACCAAATGTAAAGTATGAAGAAAATTATGATAATTCATAAGATTTATATACACATTAATTATAAAGATGTTCATAATAATAACAACATTTTTAAAATAACCCTAATAATAATGCTTTTTGTAATAATGGAGTTAATTCCTCGTCTTCTCTTTAATTTTAACATTAAAATCAAGAAATATTACGAGCTAATTCTAATTTGGAAATAAAATAAGGTATCAGAGTTTAAAATAGTTAAATACAATCTAGCTTAGATTAGAGTGGAGAAATAAGTAGCAATGCTATAGTACCTAGATAACTATAAAGCTAAACTGATTTAATTTCACAAGTTAAATCTGAGGAAAGTTAAATTAATACGGTAAAAATAGAATAATGTTAAAATAATTGATTTTTAATGAAATAATACTCAATCAAAATTAGAATAAAAATATAATAGTTTTAAATTACTAAAATATATGATCTTTGAGTATTTTGATATATTAACTATAAATTATAGATATATTTTATAGTATTTAATATATAGGTTTTAATTAATATAACAATAATTAAAAATTTACTATTAAAAATAATATAATCAATATTTAATAATAATAATATAAATAATAGCACGATACTATATATTGTAGGTATTCACTTATTTTTTCATAAAAAGAAAAATACATGTAAACATATTGAATTTTATATATTAATATATTGATATGCTACTCTACTATATATAAGAACACAATAGTATTTAGAAAATAATTATATTATTTATAATTTATAATAATATACCATTTTAGTATTTTTATGACTCGCTTACCCTTATAATATTTCGGATATAAGACACTTTATAATTATATTTATTTAATTAAAAATTAAAATCATTATTATTTTTCGCCTATATTTTTATAAGATTTTAATTTTTTATATAACACCCAAGTTTAGTCCTATTTAAAAACCGTATGAGCCATCCCTTTGATGCTTTGAATTCTCCTGGGAAATTAGTCAAAGACTATGCTGTTTCTCTGACTATATTATAAGTATATGGTTCATTTTTCTAATAATTTTTAATTATCAATTATTAAAGTAAATCCTCCATTTAAGGATCTAATATTTTTCTTCCCTAAACTAAAATTTTTAAAATTAAGATTAAGTAAAATGTTATATTTTAATAGTGTTTACATTTATTCCTATCTATTCCAACCCTAAGCCATCTTTTCTATTATTATTTGAAAAATTAGTGTTAATTCAATAAAGTAAAAATTAATAAAACTTACAATATTTTTCCTAGGAACACTATATTTGACTGATATTTCTTAAATTGAGCATTTTTCATTTTTTATTTAGTTTATTACCCACTATTTAAATCCTTTTGAAAGAATTTAATATTTTCCTCTTTTGTAATGTTCTTAGCTTTATGAATGATCTATTTTTATAGAATTTTCTGATTTTTCTTAATTTTTTAACTAGATTATATTATAAAATTTAGAAGATTCTTCATTTTCTTCATTTTCTTGACTTTAATTTTTTATTCTTCGTCTTCTAAAAAAATTGATTCAGAATCTGATATATGAGTACTCACTTTTGAATATTGTTGCTTTATTGCAATAACATTTTATTTTTCCATTATTTAAGCATTTTTTCCCTTAGTTATGCTAAAAGGGCACTAGATTTTCTTTATATCTTATTTTTAAGATTTTTAGGAACATATTTTTCTTTTTTTAACTTACTTTATCAGTTTTTTTTAATTACCCCCATTAATATTATTTAAAATATTGTTAACTTTCAATGGATTTTATTTGTTTGTAGAAATAGATCTAGTTATTCTTCGTTATTAAGGTATTACTTATAAATTTTCATAATCTCTGTAAGAATAATTATTATTATTATCGTTTTAATTTGAATAATGTTAACTTTCCACATAATTATTAGATAGATTACTCTAAGGTATAGAATTTATTTATTCATTGTTTATTTCTTCTTTTATTTAAAATTCTCTCTCCATAAATTTTTAAGTATCAACCTTGATTTCTTCATCATCATCTTCTTCTAAATAAATTGCCTCATGAGATGCATTATTAAGGAAGTTTTTATTATTATTATTTTTTTCTAGCGATTAAAAACTATCCTAATTCTAAAAGAAATTATTACAGTCTTACTCCATTTATAAACAATTGTTTAAACTCTTATTCGGAGATAATTTAATATTATCCTTATCAAAATCATTTCTTTCTTCAGATAGGAAAATGTCCTTATAATCTCTTACTACCTGTCCTGGTTTTATCTAAAAATCTTTATAAAAACTATATTTTGCAATATGTTTTGAATAAGAAATAGAAATAATTTTACTAAACATATCATCAACTGGTAGATTATCTTTTTAAGGTTTCATATTCTCTCCTAACCAAAAGCTATTACAGTCCCTTTAGAGAAAATTGACAGCCTTTTTTAATTCTTCTTCTTCAGGAGAATCAAAATAACCATTCTGAGTTTTATTGAACTGCCTACCAAAGCCCTTCGATTAGAAAGAAAGTATACTATTATAGTTATTTTTCATACTTTCTGAAAAATTAAAGAATATTATTAATTAATTTAATACACACACATCCACTTAGTGGTTATAATATATTTAAATTAAAATATTAACTACCACCTTAAATACAAATTATGAATTTTATAATTCTCAAAAGTTAATTAATATCACATAAAAGTAGTCCAATTAATACTACAAAATAATTATTTTTTCACCTAAAATTGGGAATAATAATCATTATATAAATAAAAAATATATTCAAATATAATTTTCATTTTAAGAAATTATTAACCATTGGAATTAAACTTAAATTTGATCATAAAAATGTATAAAACATATTAATTTTAAAATATAAGGGTTATAGAATGAATTATATTTAAAAAAGTATAAATGAGTGAAATTACTAATTTTAAATAAATTTGAAAATTTTATAATAATAATAACAGTCTTATTAAAAATAAAATTCATTTATACATTTTTTAAACTAATATTAAAGTATTTTTTATTTATTTTATGAAAATTAATAAAAAATAAAAAAGTGGATATTACATCTTAATTAAATATTTGCATTAAATTTGTGTTTAATTTTTTTCAATAAAAATATTACTTTTATTCTATATATAACTATTAAATTTTACTTTTTTGATATATTTTATTTTGAACTAAAAATAAATTTACAAAATCATCAGATTATATCAGAAAGATAAAAACTTTTCCAAATACTATATTAAAATATTGTAATTAAAAGAGAAAAAGCAAGCTTAATATTAAATTATATAAACATTATATTTTGATTACTAAAAATAGCGTGAAATAAAATAGATAGATTTTAAACCCGCTATCATCTTAAAAATTAATATATATTTTATTTAATTTTTAAAATATCCAATTTCTATTTTTATATTAATAAATTCGCTAATTTATTCTTTAAGTATAAAAATTTGTATAACAGAGTTCTATTTAATTAAAATAAGTTATTCAATAAAATTCGTATAGTAATAGTTTCATTTTTTAATGATAATAAAATCTATCATTATGAAATATTTTGAAAAGGCAATAATATTAGCTCATTAAAGCTTTATAATTAAATTAATAAAAATTGGTTAATTTATAAATATATATTATGAAGCATAACTTTTACTTGTAAAAGATATAATTATCTTAATAAAATAATTCTTAATAAACAAAATTTATCCTTAACTAGTTTGATTTTATGATATATGCATATAATTAAATAATGAGCAATTTTAATAATTAAACCAATATAATTACTATTTTAAATTTAAAAAGTTACCAATCCTACTTTCTTATTTTTTATTAAAAAATCATTTATTCGTAAAATTTGATATTCCCACTTTTATAATTTATAAAATGACTCAATCTTTAAAATTTATAAACGTTAATTTATATTCTAATTTACTTAAGTTCGAAAAATAGAAAATTTACTTTGCTTATTCACAACATTGGTAACAATTGTAAAGTAATTAACTGTAAGGTTAATTATTTTCAACTTTAGACTTTTGTTGAAACATTTGATAAAAACGTATTGGCATTATAAAAAATTTAGAATAAAATTAAAATTTGTATTTATATAATTATATGTAAATATAATATTGTAAAAATGTTTTGAAATATAATTATTATATATGTCCATACTTTTATGGAATTAGCAGATTTTTATTCAAAATATTACATTAGTATTAATTTATATTATATAACCCCAAATTGAATAAGTTTAGCTTTTCCAAACCGAATTTAACAAAACTGTTCTTTTATTATTTGTTGATTTATAAAACTCTTTATTAATCTAATCCCCCCTTTCTTTATTTAGTATAAGAAATAGAGAATATGTAAATTAAAATTTAATATTATTAATCACAATCAACTAATTGTATTTATCCATAAAAAAGTTAAAAAAACAAATAAAAAATACAAAATTCCTTATTTTTAAAATATCCTTAGTAAATAAGAAGCAAATGTCAATCCTAAGCTAATATAAAAATCTTAAAAAGATTGGATCATCTAATAACTCGATTATTTACAATGCTGATAACCAAGAAGCTTTAAAAGTTTTGATTCATGACAAAAATAATTGTCACAGCCAATAATGTGAACACCTAAAAAATGAACAATCATTGCTCAAGGGATTGGATCATTAAAATATAATTAAATCTTACAGCTATCATAAAAGTATATCTCACAAAGACTAGTCTTTCTGTTGTATGTCTTTGGAACTTGCAGACTTAGATCTCTTTGGCCTTATCGAGCAAACCTTCCCATAAAAAGTTGAAGTTAACGCATTAAAAGACTTATTTAGATAAATTTGTAAGGGAGTAGCTTATCTCCACAAGTAAAAAATCTGCCATAATGATCTAAAATTAGAAAATATCCTTCTCTTCTTAAATGACGAGGGTAATGATATGGTATCTGCAACCGCAAAAATTGCTGATTTTGGGTTTGCAAGATCTTAGAATTAACCTTTATCTGCCTTAGAACTGAAAGAGAGATGGGATAACAGAAGTAATTGTTCTTTAGCCCCTGAAATATTAAGATTTAAAAAATACTATAAAGCAGGCCTTTTAAATAAAATTTAATGCTTTGATGAAATGAAAGCTGAAATGTTCACCTTGGGAGTAATGTTGTTTTCCGCATTTTTCTTGAGATCTCCCATTTCTTCTGACACTGCTCATAGTGAAGACAAATATTACAAATATTTTTATACAAAAGAATATAATAAATTTTGGGAAATTAAAGACTTTTAATTTGAATTAAAGAGACTTGAGTCTGAAAATGCAGAGGACTTAAAGAATTTAAAAGATTTAATTCAAAGTTTATTAGTTTATGATTGCAACAAAAGATTAAATATAGAATAAGTTTTGAAACACAAATGGTTTTAAAATTGAAACTGAAGTATTTTCTTATGAAAATAAATTTAACTATTTATATAATTGATTTAAAAAATGAATTAATTAATTTTATAAACTTATAAATAAATTATTTATTTTATATACATACTATTTCTACTTTAAAAATTATATATATATATTTATAACTTATATATCATACAAAGAGTTAGTATTTCTTATTACTATTTTTTTCCTTTCCTATTTTTAATTTATCGAAGTTTTTATTATAAGTTATGTCAGTTTATTTAGTACTTTATATATATAAATAGTACTCAACTAATTTGTTACTGAAATTTATATTATTTTTTTATATCAATTTATCAACGTTTATAAATCATAAAATGTGGGCAGATTAAAATAGAGTTTAAAAAAGAAAAAGTTAAAAGTTTAGAAAGTTAATAATATCAGTTTGATAATAATACTTAAAAAATATTAAAAAGCTATATTTTTGACAAATTGATATTATTCCTTTTGTGATAAAGTAACTTTTAAAAATTTCATTAATAAAGTAAAAATAATAATTATGAATAATATTGAAATTTTTTCAACAATGATAATTTTAAATTTATATTCTACTGTATAATGTTATTAAATTTATGAATTGGTATATATATTTCTAGATTAAAATATAACACTAAATTTATTTAAAATTAAATATAAAATAGTTATAAACTCATTTCTCTTAAATATTAACAATATGAATAGTACATATATACTAAACATTTATTTTTGAGAATAAATTAGTTATATTTTTTAATATAACTAGCAATATTAATATAGAATGTTCTAAAAATTATTGAAAATTAATTAAAGCATTAAGTTGTTTGCTTATTTGATTTTGGTATTATCATACTTAAATTTATTATGATTTTATTATTTTTTTAAGGTAAAAAATAAATAAATTTAAATATAAATATATTTTATATACTTTTATAGATTAAAATAGTATAGAACAATTTTCAATATATTTTATACTATAAAGAAAGAATTAATAAAAAATGACTTAGTAACTAAATACAAAAAGCAGTATATAAAGTTATTTTAAAAGTAGTACATAATTGATATTATTATAATTATCTTTTAAAATGAATTAATATTTTAAAATAAAAATATTTATATTTTTCATTTGCATTTATCAGTAGCAAGAGTAATGAATTCAGTGAGTTTATTTTAGTTGAATCCAACGAATTCTATTTTAAAATAATAAGAAGGATTAGTTTTTTATTTTATTAGTAATATATATATATATCAATTTTTTAATTTACTTTATTCGTTCTTTCCTTCTAAGTATAAGTTAACTTGGGGAATTCCTTAGACTCCGTGAGCTTCAGCAATGGGTTAGTTGTCATCTTCATCAATGTTAATTTTGGCAACAATCCATCCATTTCCACTGGAGATAACAGATTCGATTTATTCTCCGAGTTTTCTAAAAAAAAGTAAAAATTATTTAAAATATTATTTATTTTTAATTTCTGAGCTCGAAACCGCCAGATATGTATAGAACAAGTGCATTTAAATATATATTTACTTGCAAGGAGGGCACCTAATTAAAAATTAAAAATTAGTTCAAAGATATTTAGATTTATTATAATTTTATTATTTTTTGAAAGAATTTTAATAAAACACACAGTAATTTAAATATTAAGAAAGAAAACTAAATTTTTACCAGTCGGCAAAGAAGTCAACTAATACAGCTTTGGATTCTCCGAGGACTTTGTTTAAATCTTCTTATCCTTTAATGTAAACGACTTTAGACATTTATTTTTTTGTTAGGTTTTTATTTATAGATTTATGTTTTTATTTAAGAGATTTATTAAAATAATTTTTTGATTATTATTTATTATATTTGAGTATTACCTCACGTGCTATATACTATTTCTCATCAATATCCAATTTGATTATTTATATTATTTCGTATTAATACACGAAATTTAATATTAAGAATCTAATTTATGAATTTTTCTGGAATATATTAATTTATTTTTATTGTGTTTGGAATCAAAGTTAAACTATTAACAAACTTTCTAGAACATTTTTTTAAAACTAGTAAATTGTTTTATAAGCAAATGAATTTATAATAAAAGTACTTAAAATCAAATAGTTTGGTTTTTATTGTTTTTAGTCATAGAAAATAAATAAAAGTTTTTTTATTGAAGTTAATAATTTTTTATTTCAATTTATTTTATAATTAGTATCCATTTTAATATTACTCGGTTAATGATATTAATATTATAATTTTTAATATTTGTGAAATATTATTAATATTAAGTATTTTAATTTATTTATATAAGAAATAGTCATTATTTTAAGTTTTTTTGTAAAATTTTAATATTCTTATACTTCCAATAAGTTTTTATTTAGATTAAATGAAATAAGGTTGTTAAATTTTGTAAAATTTAGTTGTTAAATTAAAAATTATAAACTAACAAGCAATTAATTCTGCTTAAAATAAAAATTATGGAATATAGGATGAAACCATTATAACAATCAAATTAAAGTTTTTAAATAAATAATAATGCAGATTAAAATTTGGAATGTAGCGAAGTTCTATAAACAATAGCAATATTTTAATATAGGAAGATACAATCCCTATACAATAAAATATTGGTAAAAGTTATCAATAAATTTCATAAAACTAATATTTTGATGAAGATCAATAGACAATGGAAAATCAATTATAAGATTTAAAATTATCAATAGCTAAAAATAAAAAATAAGTAAAATAAATGTTCACCGATATTAATAACAGACCTCAATAAAATTATTCTAAAACTGATACATCAGTAGTTTCACGTAGTATATAATAGCCTAATATCTTCTAGTCATAAGAAATGATAAAATCATAATAATAAATATTTACTCCCATAAATAAAAATACTAAAAGATTTTTACATGCCTCTTCATCTATATCATCATAATATAATAATGAAAATCAGAGTAATTTATATATATATATCTTAATTTACGAATAAGAGATTATAAATAAATAATTTTATATTAGATTGCAGATAATTGTAAGAAAAATTGAAATAGCAAGAATACAATGCTTGCAAAAATTTACTTAATTTTGATAACTAAGAAACAGACACTAATCTAGAAAAATATAATTTACCTAAATAAAAAAATAGAATAATTAACAGATGAATAGTAATAATAATTATGTAAAAAATTCTGCTTTGTAAAGTTAATTGGATTATTTTGAAAATTAAATAAATAAAATACGTTAGATTTAATAATAACTTTTATAATAAGAAGAAAACTCTAATTAATAATAAAAATAACATTTGCTGAAGAAAATTTTAATGAAGTCAATACTGATATATTGTAAACTTTTAACACAGAAATGCTTTCATCAGAAAGAAATTTTTTAATATAAAACTAACACCTTTTAGATGATTAATAAGGAATTAATAAAATATTACAATAGCAACTAAATAATATGCAATTTATTTCTGCCTAGAAAACAAATGGTTAGAATAATAAATTTGAAACTACTCGATAAAACTAAAATAAATATTCAAAAATTTTCATTCCTGTAAAATTTGTTATAAAAATAGTTTCTTCTAATATTTTGTTATTTTAACAATTAAAAATTAAGGTTATATTAGAGGAAGAAGCAATAAATAGGGGAGATAATGTAATTTATCCTGGGGAGCAGATAGTTGATTTGTATAAAGTAGAAAAAGAAGTGAAAAAACTAGAATTTTATTCTATATATGAGGTAATCTTTATATTAAAATGCTTACAGTATAAATATTATTTATATTTAAGGGAACTTGCCTTTTAAACTAAGAGGATATGAATGATAAAATTAGAATAAAAATTTATTCTGAAAATAGAGAAGGAATGCATTTAGGATTAAGAGAAATTATTAATTATTTACATATATATGAATATTCTATTAATTTCCATGAAACAGGAATAGCTAGAATGCGAGATTTTTTCTATTATAGAGTAAAATTTTAAAAAATATATATTAAAAATAATATTTTACTGTAAAACAAAAGAATCATCTTGTCATTATAACTGAGTATATTGGAACACCATTAAATTAGATTAGCAAATAGTTTATAAATTTAAATTCAATAAAAAGTGTAAAATAAAACTAATATAAAAATAAAGTTTGCATTACTTAACATTTCAAATAAAATTATAATAGATCATGATGAAAATACTATAAATTATGTAGAATCTACATAAACTGGGAATTGTTCATTAAAATATTTAATTATGGAATTTTAATTACTATTTTTACAATCAATAAATAAATGTAAAGAATAAAAATATTAAATATCCATTATAATTTTTTAAAACATATTTTATATTTAGTTATGTGTTGGAGATTTTGAAAATTCATTTATCATAGGCAAAAATGCAGAAATCAAAGAATAATAGTTTTAAAATTGCAAACTTAATCTTAAATATAGTTCACCAGAGTAAAATACATAAGTTATGAAACTAATCAATATAAAAATTTTTGTTTTTACAGAGTTATTCTAGGTCTTGAAAGAGATGAAAAATGCGATTTGTGGAGTTTAGGATGTATTTTATATGAATTGATTACTGGACAAGTCTTGTTTAATTTAGAAGATTCCAAAGAAATCATTTATATGATAAAAAAAATTTTTGACGAGGATAATTATAATATTTAAAATTCTTAAATTTTTTCGAGCGGATTAAAAAGTGACTCCAAACAATAGTATTTGCAAATGGTTAATATGTCTCAATCATCTTCTAATTCATTATTGCAAAATAGTTACTCTTAATAGTTTATAAATACCTGTCTTAACACAAAAATGGTAGTTAAATATTATTTTTTTAATTTCATTATAATTTAAAACAATTACAATTCTTTAATATAGAGTGAAATCAATTAAAAAATCTAAGAAGCTAAAGAACATTTGGAAATATTAAACGAATCTCCTTAATTAAAAGATTTAATTTTAAGTATGCTTTAAGTTAATCCTTAATATAGAATAACAATATAGGAAGCAATAACTCATCCTTGGATATAAGGAATGTAATAAAACAATTTAACATAATGAATGTATATATAGAAATTAGAATTGTATAATACAATAAATATATATAATTTATAAAATTAAATTGCTTATATATATAATAAGGAAATTTTATCATTATAGTTATATTATTATGTTTATATTAATGATTATTCCTCTATAAAACATTTAATCTATTTTAAATAATATAATTCTTTCTAATATATAAATAATATTATTTATTTTAAATTATCAAGATCATATCTTAAGTCAATGATTTGGTAAATGAGGAATAAATTTTATGTAACTATAAATATAATTTTTTTTGAATGTATATTTATATTCTTTGAAAGCATCTATCTTTTTCAAAATATCGGTAAACTTTTAAAGTTTCAGGTAATTTAGCATATTTTATTTTTCACTATTTTTTATTCCTTATATTTCTGTTAAGTATATCATTTCTCTTATATAAATTCTTAAAAAGGGAACAGTTGGAAAAAGACTTTCATTTTACTTTTTTAGAAGAGCTGGCTAATTATCAAAAATGGGCATTAATTGCTGGAATTTTTTCTATTATGCCCACTCGAGTTATTCTAAAAATTAATCTGTGTCAATATTTCTTGTGAAAGCAATTACATGTTTAAGTCCGAGATATATAGCATAAGAAGAATTGAAATTATTATAATTTATTGTCATATCATAACACATATCAATAAAATAATGAAAGTATTCTAACATTTCTTCATTATCTTTACTTAATTTCTTTAGCATAAAAATTACTAATAAAGATATAGAATTAAATATTTTCGTAATTAAATTTAAAGTTGGTGTTTTTTCTTTGTTTTTGCTGCTGATAGAACATATAAATTCCTGCATATCAACCTTACAGAATAAATCGTGATCAAAAATGCAAATTTATTTTATTAATTCTTTTTTTCTCAACTTTAAAAGTTTTTTAAAGGGAGTACGTAATCACATATCATCGAACTAGGTCTAAAATACATGATTTCATCCATATTATTCAATTAAAACTCTTTTATGACTTGCAACTCTTCAAGACAAGTTAAAAGTTTAAATAATGACAAATTGACCCAACTTCCTTACTATTTAGTCAAAAAAATCATGTAGAGACATTCAACAAATATGTTTTCTATATCTTTTTCGGCAGATTTGTCAATTAAAGAAGGCTCTTTGTATATTTTAAACCAAAATTGTAGAAATATCAGTACTCTGATTTATATTGTTTTTATATTTTTCATAAAAAAAGTTTTTCTTTCTTCTCCTTTAAGATCCGATGGTGGAGTTGTTCTAAATCTCTTAAGTAATTCAAACATTAGTGTTTTTGTGTCATAAAAATAGTAATATCTAATAATTTATTTAATAATGTACTCATATTGGCATTAAATTTTATTTAAAAATGTTAATATTAAATATACTGCTTTATTTATATATTCTAATTTTTAATATACCCGTATAAGACCATATCAAAACTTTCTGTATATTATAGCTTTTCTGATGTTAAAATTTCGATTAGTTTTTCAGGAGTAATAAGAGAAATTTTTTACTATCCTTACTAAACTTATTTTTATTAATTTTCGTTTTTAATGTGCTCCATTTATTATTAATTCTATTTCTAAACTTACTATTTAGTATTATTTTCATCTTAATTATTTTTTATTTTGGTTTAAGTTTATTAATTTCCACTTTTTTGAATAAAAATATTTTCCTAAGCATTTACTTTTTCTTAAAAAATTATATCTCCTGAACTCTTCTCAGGAAAATTTTAATATTCATATTCTTCTTTCAAATCTTAGAAGTATTTCAAATTTTCCCTTTCGCAGTTCAGTAATGGATTATATTATAACTACCCTAAATTTGAAAAATCTTCTTTAATTTTAATATAATCATCCGATGATATTGATGATCCTTTTTCCATATTTGATAAAATTGTTAATATAAAAATTTATAATATATTTTATTTTATATGGCAATTTATTGGCTTTAACTAAACTATTATCTCTAGATAAAATAATAAATAAAATAAATGCAATTAATATACCATAATATTTATTTATTAAGCTAATTCTCTTTATATACAGAAAATAAATGACATAAAGATAGAAAATTAATTTTATAGAATAATATATAATGCACTAAATAATTTAATTACCATTTAGTGTTAAATAGTTTTATACATATTTATTAATTTTTTTTATAAATTATTTTATCCATTTTATAATTTTAGATTATAAAATTATATTCATTTTTATATATTATCGATATATCAAAATCGTATACATATCTCATATATTTTAATTTATTTTACGAAAATAATATATTTTGCATTAAACTATAAATGATATTATAAATATTTATAAAATATCCTATAGATAATTATTTTTATTATAATTAATCTTGCATTCAATTAATACTAAACAAAACAATGAAAATAACTCTGGATATTATTAGTAAATCTAATTTCTAATGTAAAATCAAAATAAAATTTCAAAAATATAATTATTATTTTATATCTTAAAATTTAAATATATTTTTATAATTTGATATTCTTCAAATTAACCTTTTGCAGTTTTTATTATGATAATTTCATAAATTACATCATTTAATATTTAATAATGATTATTAAATGAGTGATATAGAAGGAATCATTTAAATAGATTTATTTTCAATAGGAAAATTATTTATTCTATATTTAGAATAATAAGAAATCAATAATTTCGGATTTTAATGAAGACCTATATAAATTTTAATTTTCTAAAAGTATAGAAATTATCTAGATTTTATGATATAACTTTATAAATTTTAATAAAAATTTGATTGTGTTTTAAAGAAATTAAAGATATAATTTAAATTTTTTTATATTATTTTTAAAATTACAAACCTATTATTATCAGTTATAATTTAAAATAATAATATTTGGAATTTATTATATCTAATTCGTTTATATTAAAATTGTTATTTAATATAGCGTTTTTAAGTTTTGATAATTAGAAACAATTCAAAATCTGAGAAAAATATATTGATAATCATTTAATTATTACTTGTGCTTAAAAATTCATAAAGGCATATTTTTTATAATTTATCACTTGAGTTATATTTTTTATATTATTTAATTTAATTATTTATAAATTAGAATTTTTAGAAATAAAATCATTAAACAATTTTCTTATTTATAAGATTGAATATGAAATAAAATTTATTCTAATCTCTGTTTTATTATTGAATTTTAAAATTATTTGCATTTTAATTGGGGTTATTATTAATATTATAATCGAGTATAAAGTAATTTTAATATTTTTAAATAAAACCGAATATATTATATAATAACAATTATCAGTATAAAATAAAAATAAAGTATATTAATTATGCCTTTAAAATAAATGTCTTTTTATAATTATGTATCATTATATCTAAAATAAAATCCATTTATATTTTATATGTATAATTTTAAATATGATTGGAATTTTAAAAGTGAATGTAAATATAAACAAATAACTGTCTATGTTCCAAAGCTATTTAATTTCTAAATTTAACTCCACTTGACTTATTTTAATTTAAACTCCTTTTTTGGTTTAGCAGAGTTTAAAACTTATAAAAACCTAATATTATTGTATAATTTATGAATAAAAACAATAATTAGCAAAAATTAAAAAAACAAAAATTAATATACAAAAACGAAAAGATAAAAATACATAAAAATTTTAAATGGGCTGTGCGACTAGTATTAATAAAATTGAAGAAATCTAAAAGATCACCCCTAAAAAATAAATCTAATTTGCATACGAAAAAAATAACCTTTTAAATAATTAACTCTTAATAAAGAAAATAATGAGGTGATCCATGGAGAAGTATAATAAGGAGAAATCTAGGAAGAAGGTTCTGCATCAACTGCAAGATCAATTTCTTCATTTGATAATATCCCTTAAAGAAGATTTGTTAACCACCCAAGAATTAAAGATATTATAATGGAATATAGAGAAATAGGAGATCAAGATATACAAATAAATAAGGTGATTAGAAGGGATAGCAAGCTATAACCTTAAGTTTTTGAAAGAATTATTGAAGAAATTAACTGAATAATACTAATACGATCTTACGAGATTTAAAAAATTTTCCCCATTCCAAAAAATCTTATATCCTTATCATAAATTACTCAAAAAATATAATAATTGAATTATTTATTCACACTATTCATAATTTATATAATATAATATATATATTGAATTTATAAAATTATAAACATACAATTTATATTTTAAGCTTCTGATATTAACTTATATAAAACCAGTATTGTATAATTATGATTATCTTTATAATTTTATATAAATTTAATAATTTCTATATATAATTAGTTAGTTTCTTAAATTAAAATGTTAATGACTTTCTAATCTAATTAAATGTTTTTGCATATAACATCGTTTTTTTTCTTCTTCTTCAAAATTCTAAACATATTGAGGCTCTTTTAATGATAAAAAAATAAAAACTAACTTGAAAATATAAAAATAAATATTAAAGAATAGTACTAGTAATTAAAATAATTTTAATAAAGGTTATAAAATTTTACTTAAATAGATGAAATATAATAGTATTGGCCTAATTTTGGAAGTTTTATTGGAATTTTATTTATTTTCTTCAGCATAAAAATAAAATTCTAAAAAGATTATAAGTTATTATTTTGAAGTAATTTTTCGAGTGACTGAATAATAATTACAATCTATATATAACATAGGGATTATTACTACTAAAATTAGTCAATTTCTATAAGATTTATTTTAATTGACAATGCAAAGATTTTATATTAGGTTTATGTATTTATAATATTAAATTATTATTTTTATATCATTATCCTAAAATTTGAATTTTACCAAGTAAATATTAAAAATAGAAAAATTAAAATAATTGCCGATAAGTAAAGAATAATTTTTAAATAATAAATGTATTATTTAAACAATTCTAATTTATACTATAAACTTTTTTGGTTACGACAATATAAAAATTACAATAAACATTATCTTTTTTTAAATTTCTTATCGCTTTAATTGAGCCAAACTTTATTTTAGAATTTAATATTCTTTGGAAATACACTTTAATTTAGTCAATTAATTATTGACTTTTTGTAAATTTATTAGATATATTAATTTATTTACTGAATTATCAAATTTTTAAATTATACAAAGCATAATATTATTATTTTCTATTAATTAGTTTTTATACATATATTTTAACCAAGATTAATAATTAAAATAATGCAATAATATATATAAATCGAAAAGTCTTATAGTTTATATATAAAATAATTTCAATTTTAATTATTATTTTGTCCCTCAAAATAAATATTATATTCATTTATAAATTTACTTTATAAATTAACTAGATAATTTATTGTTTTTCTTACTATATATGTATTTTATCGTTTTAATTTTAGTTCTATTTATTATTTACTGATTGGTCAAAAATTGTTTAATCTAAGTCAATATTTATAGTATTGATGTCTTTTTTTATATTAGCAGAACATTTTTCGAAATATTTTATATATTAATCAGTAGAGTTGAAAATACTGTCAACCTATTAAATAATTTAATACTGATCTGACATTTAAAATTATTTAAATTTATCTTCTTATTCAGTCATTTATTAAGTTAATATTTGTTCCATTTGCTTTAATAAATTTTTCATATTAACTATTTATTTTATTCTATATTTATTTTACTATTTTGTATGGGTCCTAAAAAATAATACAATTCTAAATATGCTTATTTTGTTTATAATTTGAATAAAAATTATAATCTTGGTCCATTTAATTCAGTTAAATAATTAATATTAATAAGATTAATAATTACTATTTGCTTTAAATATTTTACTATGAGTAGAAAAAAACAAAAAAACTAGTAATTGGAATATTAAAATGAAATTGGAAATAAATAAATTAAGATAAATAAAGTTATTGGTGAGTAATATATATATAATAAAAAAAGTATTACCAATTTTATAATAGTTGTCTCTTTTGGCCATATATTCCTTATAATATATCTTCTATACAAATTATATGTTCTGATATTATATGATCGGTAGAATGATACAAAGATATGCATTTTGCACATGCCAATCCTTTATTTAAGCAATTTTTCTTTATGCACATCATATTACATTAATATTTCCTATGCTCACTGCATAAAATAATATGTTCATCTTAAAGCTCAAAAATTTTTTCATCAGTAAACTAATAGAATTTAGTTTTCGATTCTTCATCTATTTTTTCATTTGTATCATCTGAAACACTAGATTGCTAGATTAGTTGGCTTTCTTAATCCCTCTGATCAAATGGTATTTATTATAACCTTACAGAAGATTAATTTTTTATTTGATTCTAGGAGACATTTATTTAATTTTCTATTTATGATATTCTAGAATAATTTTTATTTTGTTCGAGCTCAGCATGTTAAATGGGAGACTTTTTTTAAATTTGAGAGGCAAAGTCTGAGGATTTGAGTGATTTCATTAGATCAATATCTGATATGCAATTTTGTAAATCAGATTTGTCTTTTTACATAGTTTGGTTTATTGTTTATTGGTTCAGCTTGCTTTGCTCATCACTGTTTTATAAAATATTAATTAGGTTTTTTCCACTATAATTACTATTGTATTAATCTATTAGCTGAGATTATTGTTATGGCTGTTCTTATCTGCTTTTTGTTTATATAGTATTGAGTAGTTTATCAGAAAATTTCTATTACTATTATTATAATTGCTATTTTTGATCTTTATATATATGAGAAGATAAAACCATTTAGTTACTTTAATCAATATTATTTTATTAACCGAAATTATTATATGTGGAATGATCATTTTAAAACATATTTTCTTTATTATCTTGTTAAAGATCTAGCATATAGGATATGTTATCATAATTTTAATTGCAGTTAGTAATTTAATCATGCTTTTATTCAAAATAGTCCTCTTCCTATTTATTTTATTAATAATTACTATTTTATACATTCTGCTCATTATCATATAATACTTTATCTTTCTCATATGAATCATCTAAATTATTATTGTGTGGCTATTATTATTATTCATCATCTTCTTCTTCTTCTTAGCTAACTTCTTAGTAATTTTCTAAATCGTCTAAAGATTCTTCTTCCTCCTCCATATCTTGATCATCTTAATTCTATATAATTTCACTTTCTTATAAATCAAGACTTTGAATTGGATTAAAAGAAGTTGTATAAATTTAATTTTTATTCTATTAATATTAGTTATTTTCTTCCTCATTGTTTTAATCGTAAACCTCTTCTCTTGGTCTTAATGTCTCTTCAAACTATGGACTCTTATTTTAAAGTTTATTAGATTTGTTAATCTCTTTCTATATATCATTCTATTATTTTTAATTTGTATAATAAATATTTTTAGGCTAACTAAATAATTAAGGGGAATTCATTTCTTATAGTTATTATTAACTGCATTAATCTTTGCCATCAAAACTTGCATTAACTATTGGAGAAGAATGGGTAGAAATATTTTAATTTTATTTGTATTTTTGAGGAGTAATATGTGTTTTAAGTGGCGAATCATTTTTCTTTTTCTTTTAGTAAATTCCTTTAAACAAACCATAAATAGTTTCCTTTATTCCTTTCGGCTGATTTACTTCTGTTTAACTATAATAAGGAATTTCATTGTGTTATTATTATGAGTATTAAGTATCTTCCTTTTTTTGAAATTCCTAAACACTGTCACTACTACTGCTGCTGCATTATTATTTCTTTTCATAATATTCTTAAATTGTTCTTTACTATTCTAAAAAATCGCTATAATTTTATTCTTCTTCTTCTTCTTCTTCCTCATTGCCACTGCCACTGTCGGTTAAAATAATTTATAGTTCCGAATTATTATTAACGGGCATTTTTTCCTCAAAGTTTTCTTTTTTTATCTTAATTACTTTTCTCTATTTTCTATTTTTGGTTTATAGCTTATTATTTTTTTGAAGATCATTTAGAAAACTCAAAGCTTTCTTTTATTGTAAATTTCTTTAACTCCAAAGCTTAAGGTATAACTAATTATTAGTTTTAAGGAGCTCAGTTTAGCCTCCTGGGAAAGTATTAGACTTTTAAAAGTAGTAAATTGCCATTCGGAAATCTTTGTTGTATCTAGAATATAATTGGGCAAGCTATAAATATATCACTTCTTATTCGATGATGCTTATATTTCTTTGTTCATTGCTATAGATATTGAGACATAAAATGAGAAGATCTTTTAACAGTTAAAAATTGCTTTAAGTTTGTATGATTTTGTATATATTTTTTAGGGTTTCAACAATGTAAATTGATACTTTAATATCTTATATTTATAAAATTTCTGGTTATAATTGTATAGATTCCTTTGTGAATTTCACTAATTTAGATATGTATTCTGCATATTCCAAATTAGGCGATAAAGGGGTAATTTTAGGCATTTTCTCAATTATATCTGCCATTTTTTCTATTTTTAATAAAAATTAGGTTATTTTCATCGGAATGGTTCGAAATATAAATAAATTTTATGATTCTTATTTCATTGGATTATATATTCAAATAATATAATTTTTCCTCTTAATCAACTAATTTCAAATTTTAAATAGAGGAAAAGAGTGTTAATGCTCAGTGTGGTAAATTGAATTTAATATTAAAACTACGAAAACCAAAGTAATATATATATTTAATAAGATGAGTTATACTAATACTAATAAAAAGATAATATATGATCTATAAAACATTATTTTATTAAAAAATTATTCAAATATAATTTATATAAAATATAAGACATATAATAAAAGCTTAGACAAATAAATTATTTGGGACCAAACTAATCAAAAGAACAGTTTCATTTAATTTTCTAAGATTTACTAAATCTTTTTATTTTCTAACTAGAGGAGCTTTACATTCAATTCTTAAGGGTGAAGTTAGGAATCACTAGAAATTTATATCCATTTAAAATAAAAAAAACTGTAATTAAATTTTATATTATTACAAGTCATGCTTTATCTAAATTGTAAATTCAGTTTATTCCTTAGAACAAATTGAATAGCTATTTATATATGAATGCTATAGGATAACTTTACCACCATTTTAATTATCATTCTATATTTGTATTTATTTGTTGCTTTGCAAATTCTATAAAATATAATTTGCATTTATGTTCCAAAATATAATAAAGTATAAGATTAAATATTAATTACGAAGACATTTCTATTATTTTAAACTATTTCAAAAATACAGCCTTAATTATTTATAGCATATATAGTTTTTAAATCTTCAAAACTGTTTGTCTACTTTGATAGATTATCCTAAATTTAAAATTATTTCACCCTTATTTATGATATGGAGTACTTTTGATTTGTATCTAATGTAGTAAGGGGTTCAGCAAAATCATAGCTAAATATTCTATTTTGTTAAATAAAATAACAATAAATATTGATTTTTAAAATATAAAATAGTTCGAAATTAATAGTTTTTATTTACTTAATTAAACCATTTTAATATCCGGTAATAAACAATTCAGTATTTTAACAAATGTGTATAGCAGTTGGTATATCCTTAGTTAAAGAATCAGCATAAAATTTCGGATTCTTTGTCGATTTTATTCCATATTTATTTATTTTATATACACCATGTGTACTTAATACAAATATACTAAATAAAAATAAATGGTATTTTTAATAATTAAGTTTCCGTATCAAAAATGCATATTACTTTCCCTTCATATCAACTTCAATCTTCTAAGACTGTATATATGGTAAATAAGATATCAAATTGTTTAAATCCATAATTTAGGGAGAAATAACTTTAATTTTCGAGTAAGTTCCAAATTCGATAAATGATAATTCCATGTCATCCTATATTATTAACATAATTATTATTAATTGATTAAATATAATCATAATAGATTACTTTGGAAAGCTCTATAATGTTCCACTAAATGATTCGTCCGAATTCTTCAAGTGAAAAAATTTCTAAATTTGTATGGTTTTCTGAATTGTGTATTATATCCACTATTTTGGATTTATGAGTATTTGCTTAAATTTCTTCAATATCAAAATTATTGTTGTTTTAAACAGTTGAAATTATATAATCTGTTGAATAAGTATAGAATCTAAAAACAAATTCACAATTCTTTTCATTTTATTATTTTTCTACTTATTCATTTATAAATTAAACATATCTATTGGAGGAATTTAGGTGCTAGTGCTTTTATTCTCTTGCATCCCAAAACTACAATTGTCCATCTGAATCTCCGGCAATCAGTATTGAATTTACATACTAAAGCTTAGTGACTGTTGATTATGTTATATAAAAATTCAAAGCTTATTACTTTGCATCTGAAATGACAATTTTTAATAATTATTATCAATATAATTAAAATAAATAAAGAATATTTAACAAATTAGTACATTAAACAATCAGGGTTATTCTAAACCAATCGTTATTGCAATTTTGTTCTTTACATTCGATCTTATAAGCCACAAAATATTATTCTATATCATCTTTTGGCGAATAAATTTGTAGTATTTATTTTAGTGTAAAACATTGCAGAATAATCTGAGGAACTACTAACCTATACCCATCCTATTACATTAAATTTTATTGTAAATCTTATAAATTATCTTATTTTTATAGGGCAAGCATTTCTTCAAAAACAGGAAAGACATTATTTACAAAACTGTATTTTTTAAATTTAAATTAAATTTAAATTATATAATCTTTTTATCAATTTTAATTTTACTCTATTAAGTTTTTAGGATTCTCCTTAGTTAAGAATGTGTTAATCTCTTAGTCAAAAGTCTCAGATGTATTCATTTCATTATCATTAAATCTATTTCTTTATAAGAAAGTTCTGGTTGAATCTTCTGGGGCCTGATTTCCGAACTCTTCGGTTGTTCTTTATCAAATTTATTCATTTACTAATGGAATATAATAAAAATACAAAGTTTTTACATTTCATCACATTATACCTCTATTTCGTTGGTATCTGGCATACACTAATCCCCAGAATTTTTAAGAGATCCATGGGTAATTTTATTCACATATGTTTAATAAGCAGCTATATGAATTGAATTGAATAATAAAAAAAAATATAAAGTTTTATTAATTATTAAAATACTGGTGGGAATCTAAACGAAAATATCTTCAAAAGCTTCTTCTTCTAGCTATACTAACTTTTTTAAATCTTGTACTCTTTTTTATTATTGATGTATTTTGGCTTAATTTATTGTTTGCTCTTATTCTTTCATTATTATGCCTGCAGCAACTCTGTCATCTTATGGTACATACTCCGTTTCTTCAGATGTACCATATATTTATTGTTTCTTAATTAAAGTATAGTTATTTAAAAATTAAATAATATTATTTATTATTAAGAGTCAAAAAAGTACTTCTATTTTTTATTCTATATACTGTTAATTTGTTTAAAATTCAGTTGGGTTATCGACTTCCGTTGCATTTTCTTCTCCAAAAATTGGAGCATTTTTAAATAATTTTTTTATATGTCTTTGTTTTCCTATTCACTATTAATTTAACCTTATGCACCATTATTTTACTATTATGATTCCAAATATTTTTCAACTATAACCGCTTACTTTTATTATAATTCGATTTCATTAGGATTTTCTTTATCTTTTGAAAGTGGTTTTGGATTTTTTAATAAAATATCATCTTTTTCTTCTTTTCTAAGAGATTTTCAATTGATTTAACTTTTTATATTTCCATTAGCTATTTATTGACTTTCTTATAATCCTTTTTCATATGTTCTTACAAAAGAAAGTCTTCGTTTTTATTTATTATGCTCTTTCTAGATGTTGTCATTTTTTCAGACTTAAAATTTTCTAGCTCTTAAGCAATCTTTAACATATTGGATCTACTATTTGATTAGTTATTACTATTATTATGATCTTCTTAATTTATATTATTTAATCCTTCTCCTTTCTAACTAATATTACTATTATTTTGTTCTAATTTTATTGATTTTTTTCTTAAAGAAGATCTTCGCTCTTTCTCTAATTCTTTATTTTCATTTTTGGAAATCATAGGATCAGCTGGGCGATCATTAATTTTATAATAATTGTGTCTTTCCTATAAATTGTAAAAAGTAAATAAATATATTATATCTGTTGAAAATATATTAATTTTATTAAATAAAAGAATAATTTGCTTTTTAAATAAAAATTATTATATTTACATTTGTTTCTTAAGAATATGATTGTATTTTTTTCTATGTTTACTAAAACTATTTCTTCATTTTATCTAATCTTTCTTATCTTTCTTATTCTTTTTTCCTATTTAGTTATTCTTCTTCAATTTACAGTGAATTTTTTTATGGACTAAAGTCTTCTCTTAAGCTTTGATTTTAAAAACTTCTATCATTTTTTACTTTATTCATTATATCTATTGTATTTCTTGAATTTTACACATCATCCCTAAGTTATTAAAACTTATCTTATCCCATTCTTTTATTAATAGAGGGAGAGGGATATCTCATTGTAGCTAGACTTTCTTTTTCGCTGTATTTTTGAGAGGCTTTCATATCTAATGTTTCATTCTTTTTCATAAATAAACTAGAATCTCTACCATTTTTTTCCTTATTTGTTGTGATTGCTAAAATATAATTTTCTATTACTACATTTTAAATATTTTATTATTTTTTGCCAAATAATTACATCTGTTTTTTAATGGAGGTATGCTTCCTAATTTATTATCAATTGAAGGCAAATTTTCACTACTTTTAGGTACTAAAATTGAGTTATTCGTAATATACCTGCTATTTTACTTTTTATTTCCATTAAAATCCTTCTTTTTATTATTATTTAGTAACAAGTCTTCTTCCTATCATTTTATTTAAATTGAAATTTTAGTTTAGCTTTTAAAATTTAAGATAAATGATAAAATAAATTTTTCAATTCTAATAAATCATATCCATTAATAAAATAAGAATGGTCTTAAAGAAAAATTATAATCCAAAGCTAATAAAAAATCATAAAAATTTTGTTACTGCAACACTTATATGATGGGATTTAGATTTCATTTTATTCTGAATAGGCATTTCTAAATTATTTTTAGATCCATTTTTAGTCAATTTGGGTGGTTGTTGTTATCTTTCATTTTATTAATATTCTTCTATTTCATGAGGCATTAATGGGGCTCCTTTATAAGGTAATTTAGGCTTTTAAAGGATTGATGGAATACTGTCTTTACTTTGTGCATAATTTTTTTTTAAGGCTTTATTGGTGATAAGCGTTCCATGATATGTTTTATTGTAATAATATGGTAGATATATATTGTAAAATATATATTTTAGTAATTTATATGTAGCGCTATATTTAATAAAACTTTATAGTGTTTATTTAATTGTGTGATGTTTTATACAATTAATAAAACTATGCTTCTAAGATTGCCTGCAATAAATTTTTAGCATATTTATATCATATTAATGGTCATTAATATAATAAAAATACTAAAATGTATCAAAATATATCATTAAACGAAAACTATATATTTTATTTTTATTTTAATTGAACAAATTGATTAAAATGTTATATTTTTATTTATTAAAAAAGTAAATAAATATATATTATAAAAATATAAAATAAAAATTAATATATTCAAAATTCTATTTACGTTGATAAGTTTTAATAATAATTAACTAAATCGCCTTCGATATGCCTCCTACTCTCTTGAATTTTTTAAATATTTTTTTCTTTTAAGTCTTCGAAACTTTAATTTAAAAATAGTATATTAATAATTAAATTTGTAAAATTTAACTAAATATAATATATATTTACCTCCAAAATCCACAATGAATATTATGATTTTTATCTTTTAAATAATGAGTAACAGAGTCAGAATCATAACTTATCCTAAAAATTTATTTATTATTATTAATAAACCATATTAAAATGTGTTTTGTTTTATACTATGATGAAAATGAATTAGTCCCCGCTATCCTCTGAGTTAATTCTATTTTTTATTAGAAACTCTAAATATAAAAACATTTATTAAAATTAATGAATAGGATGACTAATTAGTTTAAATATTATTTAATTTTAATACAGATTTATTTTAGATTAGATTAAATTCATATATTATTTAATCCGAGTCTATAGCATAAAAATTATTTATATTTATCTCCACTTTATTCTTTTCATTCAATATCTATGGAATTAGTATTTAAATTATAGGTTTTCTACTCACACCTTAGATAGTAAATAGAGGTTCTGCAAATAATTTTGAATAGAATCTATCAAAAATAAGTTATTTTACTTTAGTAGTTTCAAATATACTATATATATATAATTTACTTGACAGAACCATCAGAATAGCCTGATATAAAAATATCTGAATTAAAGCATGTATTTATAGAAGTAGGATATTCGGTTGAGGTAAATAATTCATGGTATTGTTTGGGATCTTTAGTCTTACTAAATCCTTATTTATTCATTTTTAATATTCCAGCTGAACTGCACACATAGAGACTAATAAAAATAATTTAAATATCAATAATTTTATAATTGACTACTAATAATTATAATATAATGATCCTCACTTTCCAATGCTATCTATTTCTAATTTTTTAGATATTAAATTTCATGTGAAATCGATATTTTGTTTAAATCTATAATTTATGGAGAAATGACTTTTATTTTAGTATAATGTCCATAATCTATGTAAGATCTTTCGGTTTCTTCCTGCGTTGTTAAAAAAAATATTGAATAATTGAAAAATCCAAAAATCTTTATAAAAAATACCTTAGTTAATTCTATAATATTCCACTATATGATTTTTCCGAATTCTTCTAAAGAAAATACTTCAATATCTGTATCATTACTGGCATTTAATATTAAATCTACAATTTGAGAATTATGCCTGTTATCTAATTAATCTTCAATATCAAAATCGTAATTTCCAGGAGCTTGTTGTAAATATTCACTTGAGAAACTGCAATACCTAAAAGTGAATTCTTAATTTCCATCTGAATTATTTTTCACTGCTTCCTTGATGTAAGATATGTAATTATTGCTTATTTTTTGGTGCTGGTGATCCATTTCTCTTAAATCCCAGAAATTCAAGCTCCCTTCTTTACTTCCGGCAATTAAAATATTTTTGACGAATATTAATTATCTAATTTCGTTAGCGCTTACAAAGTAGTGAACAGGTTAAAAGTTTTTATCTTTAAATTATATTTGTTTTTATTAACAATTTTAAAATGTAAATATCGCATTTTGTTTACATTCAATGATTAGAGAAACTTAGAACCATGACTAGGTTTCATCTGTTAAAAAATAAGAAACGAAAGTTTAAGTTAAGTCATACTAGGACTGATGTACACATTATATTTTATTTATTTTAAAACTTTTTCTTATCGCTTCTGGAAATTAGCACTGTCTAAAATTTCCGTCAAACAATTTTTTCAAATCTTTTTTTCGTCGGGCTTCTAAATTGACAAAATTTCTTAAAATACTGGATAAATGTTTCCCATAAAACTATAAATTAATAATAATAATATTCTTATTGCCTAATCAATCATTTATAATAATTACTCTATAAGTTTTTTAGCCTCTTTTAAATAAGATAGGCTTTCAGATTCAAAGGTAATTTCTTTATTTTCATTTTTGTTCAAAAATGTTCTCATTTCATCATCGGGAGCTTAATTTCCAAAGTCATCTGTTACTCTAAAAACACAAGACATTAAATAGTATTTGTGGATTTTATAAAATTTCCTAAAATTATAATATTATTACATATCATCTGTTTATACGTCAAATGTTGCTTATTCTGGTTTGCATTCATCTCCAGAATTTTTAAGGTTCCCATTTTAATTTTGTTTATATAAATATCATATTCGGCTTGAGATAATAATATTTAATAAAACTTAAATTATTGAATATTGAATATTTTTATTATTTTTACTCGTGGGTTTCAATTCAAAAATATCATCAAACTCTTCATATTCTAATTACACTAGTTTTTTTAACTGTTCTACTCTAAGTCTTTATTTGTCTAATTTCGAAGAAGAAACATGCTATTATTCATATAAGTCAAGTTTAATATCTAATCATAATTTACTAATTAATACTTTAAGTTTCTAAATCTATATATAATAAATTATATATGATTAAATAACCTCTATTATCTTATTCTTCATAATTATATGATTCCCCATATACTTACTATTTCTATTGTTGCTAATTGTCTATATATTTAGTTTTCGCAATCATCTATACTCCCTATCCTTCATACTGCATTGCATTATTTTTTCTTCCTAGACTGTTCCCCCAGTTATTTCTTCTACCTATGCTCTTAATTCTTCTTTTTCTTATTCTTTTTTTTCAAATCTTCCTCATGCTTTTACCAATCAATTTCTTCTTGACAGCTAAAGAGTGTGATAATTATTATCAATTTAAATAACTATATAAATGGTTTAATTATGAAATGTACCAATTTTAGGTTTGGCAGCAGATTAAGGCACAGAAGATTCAACATTAACAGGGGGAAGTTCTTCAGGATCATAGGAAAATCCTTACGGAGCTGGAGGCTATTCTTTGGGTTTTCTATTTTATTTCTGTTCTAATGTATTATTGCTGTCTAAATCATTTTGAGAAGAAATATCCTATCCAATACGGGGGGCCGGTTATTGATTCATCAGATCGTTTTATTATTATTTGATATCAGGCTATGGCTTTAATTTCTTTTTGAATAGATTTGTTCCCCCAACCTATTGCCTTTCCTATTCTTTTATGATATTCGCTCCAAATACTTCTTTGGTAGCTTTTTCCATATCTTCTTATGCATTTTTATTATTCTAAAGTTAAAGAAAATCTAATTACAAAAAGTAAAAAAATAATTTTTTGATTTAATTAATGTACATCAGTTTTCTTGAAGGGATTTGCAGTGATTCTACGAAATTTTTTTCCTCTTCCACATCTATTTTTTTTGATTATAACTATTGCTATTACTAAAGTTTTGTCTAAGATGATCGCCCTTATTAGGAACTTTATCTTGTTTCTTGCTAAAGCTGTATTATATCCTCCTTTGCAGGAACAAACCCTTTATTTTTTATTTCCATCATGGGCTTCTTTTCTATTTATTTCGGTTAAACCGGTTTACTATTTCTATTTAGTAATTGTTCTTCATAGTTGTCCGTGGATTATTCATAATTTTAACTGGCATTATTTGATTATGAAACTTCAAACCTTTCTTTTAAAGGCTCTTAACATAAGTGAAAAAGGATTAAAAAAAATTAAATCTTAATTAAAATATTTTATTAACACAATTAGTTACTTCCTCTTGGCTTTAATTATGGCTTAAACGATTTCGGTTAACTTTAATTCCCAATAATCGGATTATCCGCATCTTCTTATTTTCTTATACTTGGTTTTCGCAATAAAGTCCCTTTGCTTTGTTTTGTCATTCCTAATAATTCATCTTCTTCTTTATTAGATTTAAATATATTTTTTTACTCTTAACCTCCTAATGGTTTTTTAAATTTAAAATTAGGTTTAGTTGAATTTAAAGGATTAGTTGCTTTCATTGACATACTATCTTCTAAATCATTTTCTCCTTCATTTTTCTTAAATTTTGTTATAAAATAAATTCATGCGTTTTAATAATTGTATTTTCTAATAATAGATTGATTTATTCATTAATTTAAATTCAAATTTTGTAGATAAAATTATTTAAATGTTAAAATTAATAATTTCCACATCAATTTTTGTTCGCGTAGGATAATACATTATATTATTTAGTCTTTTTTATAATTCTTACCATAGCTCTTGGCTAATAATCAGGTTTATTCAGTCCTAATAATTCTTTTTCTTCATCCGTAAATTCCTATTTGGGTCTCTTTTTCTAAATTTAAAAAATGATTATCAGTAAAATGTTTTTTAGTGCTATAGTTATATGATGCCTATAACTTTATTATATAGATGAATTTTTTTTTAATTTTATTACAAGTTGAAAGGGCTTATTTGATTACATTTTAAAAATATTACAGTTTTGTTTGTTTCCTTATTTAGAAATTGAAATATTTTATTTGATTATTAATTACAAATATAAAAATTTTGTGTTAGTAGAAAGAAGTGATTTTTAATTAATGCTACTATGCCTCACTCAAGTTATATACGTTCACCTCTACTTAAACTCACCTAACTTTGCAAGCGAATTTATATAAAATATAATAAAATTTATCATAAAATATTAATTAAAATAATAATTTATATAATGTAAAAAACTCTAAATAAAAAAAATATTATATCAAATATTTTTCAATAAACTTCTAATTCGAAATAAGGAATATTTTAAAAACAATTTTTTTTTAATATCCTAGAAAATAAATCTTATTATAGTATAATTGTCTATAAATTATAAGATAAAATTTATAAAATAACTATCTGTGATTAATTTATTTTGTTGTTCTTGAATTTTGTATTGATATTAGACAATTTGTTATTGAGTAATAATTTAAGAAATAATACAGTTTATATATTTAAAAAATATATAATAAATAAAATAAAAATTGTTTTTATTTGTAATTTCATTATATATTTTTCCCATACTAAAACATATCAAAAATACATATTTTTTATGATATTATATATTTAAATATATTATTATAGGATTCCTAACGATACTAATTACTATTATTTTATTTATTTTTAGATTTTTTATAATATATTCTAATTATTTAGTTATTTATCATCACTTATATATAAATATAGTATAACTTAAATTAACAGGGACTTAAAAAATAGACCTTCTTGTTATATGTGCTATCATTTATTATGCAGATTTTACTCAAATTATCATCTAAATAGTCTATCCTTTTGTTAATTAAGAAGAAATTTGTTTCTATTCTAAAATTTTATATGAATACAATAATATATTCACATCAATGAATTTAGTTGATTAAAGTCATTTATCAATGAGGCCAGACATTTAAGGCATAACGTGATGTATTTTTTATATTTTATAAATTCCCTATTTCAAATTTTTTTAATTTATTTATTTTTTGTAAAATAATATAGAAATTATTAATTAAAATATTTTAGTTAATTATTATATTTTTATATTATCTTTTTCTTTAAATAGAAACTTAATAATAATCTTAATAAATTTTACAATTTGTTCACAAGAGGACGTATAATTTTAGAATTATTAAATTAACACTTGATAGTAAAATCAGACAAATAATTAAAAAATAAATCTATCTTAACAATTTAAAGCATAAATTACTAAATATTTATTGATTAAAAATATTATATTCATTTATTGAATAAATTATCAAAGTATTATTATATTAATATAAAAAATATAAATAGTAAATAATAATAAAAATTGAATTTTAAATACATAATTAACTAATATATAATAATATTATTTATATATTATTATAATTTTTAATATTACTATTTATTTATAGAAAATCTAAATATAAATTATTTCATCATATATTAAAGAAATTTCAATATGATATATATTTATTATAGAAAACTTTATAATAAAATACAAGCTAAAATTATCATAAGATATAATCTCATAATTTAGAGATTAACTATGTGATTCTCCCTAATATTAATAAAAGTCAATTTAGGTAAATCATATAATAGAAATCAAAAAGGAAATTGCTTAACTATATATTATTTTTTCTAAATTTGTAAAAAGGAATTTTTCTGAGTTTTTAATATAAAATAGTAAAATAGATTTGATTTCATGTAAAAACAAGGTGCTTATTTTACTTAAAATAAAATAAATTCTATAGAATTTCTAAAATTATTTTTAGAACCAAATGATATAGTATATTAAAAACAATATATTGATTTTTTGAACATTTATAGTAAGTAATTTTATTTCTTGAAAAAATACAATAACAATAACAATAAATAAAAATAAAACAAAAACTAAATATATTATTACGCTTATAAACATAAAACATAATGCAATTATTTTGTTTCAGAAATCATTTAATTAGAAAAAAATTGGTTTATTTTTAATATTTTATGTAAAAATAATGCTAAAAAATATTTTTAGTTTTGTATTATAGCTTCAATTTAAATATTATTATAATATTACACAATTTATTCTTAAAAATAAAAAAATGGAAAAAATCAACGATAAGACAGATTTCATAAATATCTGATAATTTATTATTCTATTTTAGATAATATTCAAAATAGAATATTTTTTAAATTCCCTATTGTGGCTGTTATTATGGTATAAAATATTTATTACTTTAATTTTCAAAATTCTTAAATTGTATAAATTTATTAATTAGGGAACAAATGAGTAAAAGCCAACAATCTTTCATTTATAATTTTATATATATGCGAAATATTCTAAATTATATTAGAATAATATTAAAATAAAATACTGAATGTATAAATTCTATATTTATAAAGTCAATTAGAGTTAATTAATATAAAAATATAACATCAGTATTTCTTGAAATTATAATTTAAAAATATTAGTTTTAAAAAAAAATTATATAAGAAATTTCACGATATTAGGTAATTATGGTTTATGTCATTTTAGCAAATAACTATCAAATAATTTGCTATCATAAAATAAATAAAAAAATAAAAACAATAGATCCGAAAAATAGATAAATATAAATGGAAAATAAATACTATTAAATAGGACTTGTAGGATTGAATAATAATATTTAATGTCCATTAAACGATGCGAAGATAAATTTGAATGAAAAAAATGAGATACATCTTCCAGGTTTATTTTCAACATTCATCAAATAAAATCCCCATTTAAAAAAATCGTTGATCTTTACTAAAAAAGAAGCTACATAGAAGCATTCCATTGGTAGTTTGGATAAACTGTAGCTAGAATGGATTCCTATAAAAGATTTATAGACTAGTATTTAAAATGGTGCTCATTTTATAAGCATATATGTAGATTGGATTACTGTTAGCTATAGCTAAGAAAAACAAGCTGGAATTAAAGAAAATAACTTATAATCACAAAATAAAACATTAAACCTAAGTTCTTTATAAAAAATTTCGGATGAAAAACAGAATTATAACGATTTAAAAACTATCATCCTGCCTAATTTTAATGGTCTGGTAAGAATTTAATTTTAAAGTTAAAGATATATATTTATGTATTTTCTCAAATTTGTATAATTCTAAGCATCTTAAATTTTTTATTTTTATATAAAAAAGAAAGGGAATTAAAAAAGTAATAATGATTAATCTGGAATTTAACTATAAGACCTAGGAAAATTTTTTAATTAAAATTATCCTAAATCATAAATAAGAAATTTTGATTAGATAAAAAATTAATAGAACTTTGAATTAAAGTAAAATAATAATTTCTAACTTAAATAAAATAATACAGATAAATAAAATAAGTAAATACAATAAAACCTAATAAAAAATATGAATAATATGCATAGTAGAAAAAATCCACTAAAAAATCAAAAAATAGATATTTAAAACTAGAAATCTTAAGATATAATAATAAAAGAAGAAGAAGTTTAAGAAGAAGAAGATGTCGAAGAATATGAATAAAGAGAAGGAGAAGAAGAAGAAGAAGAAGAGTAAGGATAATATAGATAGAATATTAACAATTAATATGAAGATAAGAATTCCTTTGATGAAAACGACGATGAAATATATCATAAAATTATAGCAAATGAAAATGGAAGTAAGCGTTTTTAAAAAATACAAATAAAAGAAAGTCTTTTTAAAATTTAGATAAAGATATATTTGAATCAAGATAAAGTAAATATCAAATGGGAATTAACTAATTAAGATAAGAATTGCCTAATTTAAAAAATAAACCCTTAATTTCCTCTAATTATTAATAAATTTAGTAATAAAATGAATTAGCCTAATCTAAATTAATTAATAGTATATAATATAACAAAACTCTGCAAGGGGAAAAGCCTAATAACAGTAGTGATATCACAACTTATAATTAATAGGATCGTAATTCTCACGAAGACAGCATCCAAATAAAAAGAAAAAGAAAAAGCCATTCGAATTAAATGATTGAAAACCCATCAGACAGACCAAGAGAAAGGAGGGTTAAAGAAAGATCTATTATGTATGTATTGAAAAAGGTAATTTTTTTTTAATTTTTATTTCAAGAAATTTTGATTTACATTATGTCTATTAGATTTTTTGTATTTCTTTGCTTATATCACAATTACCTTTTTTATTAGTTATAATAAGCAATTATATACATTTTAACTAATAATATCATGTGTAAATACGCATTAATGGTAAATCATAATTATTTTTTAAATCAGAAAATATTATCAATTATCAAGAGATTTTAAGTATAAATTTAATATTGAAAAGAATTCAAGATTAAAGTTATGATCATTAAAGGAAATAAAATTGAAAAGAGCGCAAATAATATAATAAAAGAAAAAAAAAAAAAAAAAAAAAAAAAAAAAATTTATCAGAATATAAAATTACTAAATTCTTATTTTTCTAGAAAATATATCATATTATTTGTTCTTAGTTAAGTTTAAATTGAGCTATTAACTATTTTTATAAAAAAAAGAAAAAATTTTTAAATTGTATTTTTATTCCAAATTTAATAAATAGGTAATAAAGTGGAGAACCATTTATGATAAATCAGTAAAGGGGAAAAATACAAATGATATGAGCGTCAATGATTATAAAACCGCCAACTTATAACAGGCAGCAGACTATGTATAATTATCTCGAAAAACCCTAGATGACTATTTCAGTATGATTAGGAGAGGGGAAAATTATGGGTTTGACTTTGTAAAAAAAGCAAATGAGAAAATGGGGGTATTAAGATAATTTATTAAAGAATAGGAAGCAAAGCCAAATGGGAAAAAAGATCAAAGGGAATAGATATTTTTCAAATATGGAATAAAGTAATTTTAATATATAATAAATACTAATTTAATAAATCTTTAATAGTGTTTAATTTTATAGGTTAAAGAAAGTAGGGAAAATATTACTCTTGATATATAAGATGAAGATGAAGAAGAGCATGAAAGTAAACCTCACATTCAAAATTCTATAAATATAATTCCAAATTAAAATGTGAAGTCACTTTAACATATTGAATAGCAGCATATTTAATTTGATTATAATCGCAATATTCCAGAAATCAAAGATTAACAAGGAAGGGTATTAAATTAACCGCCATTTTCACTCTAATATATCAAACCCAATAATATGGGTAACATAAAAATACAAGAGCCTTCAGAAAGTAATGAAATTTCTTCAGAAGAATTTATAGACTAAGAAGAATAAAGAGAAGAAGAAGAAGAAGACAAAATAGAAGAAGAAAAATAACAATTTAATTTTAATGAAAGTTAATAGAATATGCAGAAATAGAGTAGTATTAATTCTAGTATAATTAATAACAATCCTGATATAGCTATTATAATAAAGCAGCTGGGATAATAATCAAAAGAAGAAAAATTATAGTAATAGTCTAAGTTGTCTACTTAAACTACTAAAGCCAATTCTTCATCTATTTACAATATTAATAATAACAATGTTAATGCATTGGAACACTAAAGACTATAAAAAATAACAGCATTCTTTCAAATATTACGGAGCCAAAGCAATGGGAATAAGATTATAGAAAGGCACTTACCAGAAAAGACTAAATCTATTATGAAATGCAACCTATACACTCATCTAATTCTTCTCAAATCAATATCCCTGTTCCTGAAATAAAAGATACTAAATAGATGCAGAAGTTATTGGAAGATTAGGAAAAATAAATTTAGCATCATTACTAAATAGAATAAGAAATAAAAACAAATTACACCAATTAAAATGGTATGAGACTTATGTATCCGATTCAATAACAGCATATTTTTCCTTACCAAGGCTAACAACACCCTAATTTTCCTTAAGGTATACCTCCATTTTTGCCTTTTCCATATCCATACAGCTAATATAATCCACCTCTGGTTTAGATTGTGGACTAGAATAGATTATAATCTTACGTTACTTAATATCCTTATCCTTAACAACAACCTTACGCTTAACCGGAATACCTTTCTTAAACTGAAAAAGAAAAATTTCTAAAATAAAAAATCAAGATGATGAACTGAGCAAACTGATAAAAAAATAATAAGAACTAGAAAAGCAACAATCCTTTGAAAAGACATAATAGAAATAATTAAGCCATGGTACAGTTTATTATGTATAAAAGTTAGATCTTATTCTTTAGAAATTAAGAGTGATACAACTTTCATAGAAAATTAAAAACCTACAAGAAAATTTTTAAAATAGTACAATAGGCATATTTTTGAGACAGGTAAAAATAAATAAAATGGATTGATTCATAAATCCATATAAAAAGAAGCTAGATTCAAACCTATCAATAATGGCAACCATAAATAAAAAATTTAGATTCTAAGGAATAAAACAAATTGCAAATTTCTGAAAATTAAAAATAAAAAGAATTTCAACTTTAAATAAAACATGAAGAATGAAAAATATTATTATATTATATAAAAAAAACAATTTAAATATCAAATTTAAACTTTATTTCCTTTGCGGTTAATATTTATTAGCAATTATATTTAATATGAAAATTTAAAAACAAATTATAATAAAATTTTATTTAAAGTATTTATTAACAATTTTTAGATTCATTTATTTGTTTACCTTTTATTTAAATCAAATATTTTATAAATTACATTTTATTGTTTTTTCAATGAAAATTCTATGATAAAAATATACTAAATTAAAATATAAAATATGCAAATATTATTTAATAAATCTATTATAATATAAAAAGGGTTAATAATTAATTATTCTTATAAGATTGATTTTTATTAAATCAGAGGATTGTAAAAATAAATTATTTCAGTGTTTTTACTACTATTATTATTTGTGTTTAATTTTTTCGAATTTTTTTCTAATTCTTTCATCTTTTCTTTATTCTTCTTCTAAAAATTCCTTCTATTCCTACGCTTTATCTTCATTATTGCATAATAACCAATTAATATCATTTCTAAATTTGGAGTCACTAGGTAGAGGATTTATTTCATAATCTAATTGGTAAGGAGTGTGAATAGCAGTATTCCAGTACTCTTCTTCATCAAAGGCAATTTTTTCGTGCCAATATCCTTAAGCTTTGCAAATATATTATTCGATATCTTTCGTCGGATTTATTTTTAAATTTGTTGAATTTTTAGAAAAGGGGGCACGTGCTTCTAGTAATTACTTCATAAATTCAGGTTTGACTTTATAAATGGCTCCTGAAATCTCATCGATTCTGTGTTTTTTGCTGGAAAAGAAGTTTCCGACAGCTCCCTTATCATTGGGATTGTAGATGAGTTCTAAAACAACTCTAGTATCCGGCTCAAATACATAGGTTCTTCCGAGGCAATTAAAACTTCTCTGACCAACAGCTGACCCATATACCATAAATTGACTCCCAATCATGTGAATTTTTTTTTTAGTATTTTTAAATATGATTTCAGAGTGACATCTCTAAATACCTAACACAGAATTCGCACTCATGTGAACTTCCGGACTGTGACTCCCCTATAATGTATACCCATCTCCATAATGCAGAAAACTGCAGATGGCCGGATGGTGAGATATTTACTCAAAATAAATTGGAAATCCATTCAGTCTACCCTAACATGTTTCTCCAATAATGGGATTAAATGGCTTTTCTAAACACACATATATATATATACTCAAAAATGAAAGCTTTAAAATAATATAAATTATAAACTTATAATACCTTGTCCAATGGCTAGTGGAACGGATGATAAGAGAAAACAAGCTGAATATTTTATTTACTCTACTATGTCAGTTGTGTAAGCCCCTTATTTTAAAAATATGGGGGCATGTCTATGAAAATATAGAAATTTATCACCATTGAATATTATTTTGCAATAATTAAATATATAGGTATATATATGTACCCGTAAGCTCTTGCCATTCTCTATAACATTGATTTATTGTCAAATACATTAACAGGCAGAGAAATATTCATGACACTCTTCCCTTACAATAAGTTGCTTCCTATTCTTTTAAGTAATGCTATGCACACTTGTCTTTGTTCTTTAACTTTTTTTTCGTTGACGTACAGGAGACCTCCATTTTTTTCGCACACTTTAAAATCATATCCCCACGCAAAATGGCCTTTTTATTTCGTGCTTTATAGTCTTATTTCTTCGCCTTCAACTATATCCATTTCCTAAGCAAACAAAAATTTATTGAATACATTTAAAATTTTTTGATATTTTGATTAAATTTACATGGTAATTGGTAATGCAGTCTAATACATGCTTATTTTTCTTTACATATTCCATTAACATTATAAATTCTGCCTTTTCTCCCTACAGTTCTGCATTCCCTATGGTAACACTTTTACTTTTGTTAAATGATTTGCCAGGATTATTTCCATTTTCCTTTTTCTTGTGGTAGGCTATCTAAAGTGTGTCCAAGTCATCGATATTTATTTATTTTGTAGACAAATTGTTCATGGGGAACAAATTGTTATTAGATTTATTCGATGTTTCTTCAGAATTTTCGTCTTCAATCCTACAGGATCATTTAAAAATCTTAAAGTAATTTGTGTTTCAAAGCTAATTATGAATATGTTTACTTTTAAAATTGATGGAAACTGAGTCTATATTGCTTGTCATTCTCAAATACCATAGGTTTGTGCTCTATTTCGTTCATATGTTTTAAAAATAAAATACTATTTTTTTGGATATCATCAGGAGTCTCCTCCTTTACAATCAACTCGAAATCAGTACAAAGAATTGTTTGTTCAGGATTGTCAGGGTTAATAAATATTTAATGGATCATTTTCGTATAGTGGGAGGAAGATTCTTCATTTTAATCTTAACCCAGTGTTTTGCTAACCATAAAATAGGTATCTTTAAATTAAAAACCAAATCTGTGATAAAGCATCACTTTTCTTGTATATTTAGTGTTATTATTTCTAATGAACTTGAAGGTTTATTTTACTACATCACATATTTTGTTGTGTTCTGCGGGGTAGAACTCATAGGTTTCTAAGGCAGGATGCCAATGAGGAGATTTTGTAGGGATTGAAATTTCCTTTTTAAAACAATTAAAATTTTATTTAAATTTTATAGTAAAAAAACTTTTTCTATAATTAATTACCTCAAACAAGTACATTGGACTTTATTTACAGATCAAAATTCCTCGATACCTATTTTATTTGTACTTATTTTAGAATATTTAATTTGTCTAATTATCACTTTATATTAAATTATAATCTTGCCTATCAATGTAGAAAAAAGGAGTTAATATAAATTAATTTCATGTAAAAAATATATAAATCAATGCTCAATTAAGCAATGATCTATTTTATTCATTTATATATTTATTTATTAATTTTTTACTCGTTTTTTTTCCAAAAGTTCTTGCTAGAATTTACATTGTATCCAGTTAGCAAGTGATATATTTACCCAATAAAATAACCTGGACACTTCTTAGTTATATCCTGTATAAGTTTTATATCTTTAACGGTGATATCGATCGGCATCATTTATTATTTAACATTATTAGAATAGTAATAGGGCATGTTTATTAATTCACACTTAGGACATTCTAAAATGAGCATAGACTTTATATTTTCAGAATGAATATCAGTCGAGTTTTCTTTGGTTTCCTTTTATTCGGGAGATATGAATTCGGCTTTATCAGGCTGCAATTCATTCAAATCGTCAGCACTATTTTTTTCTTTTTTTTTAGTTTACTTCTTCATCTTCTTCAGCCACGTCGTAATAGAAATAGGATTTTTATTTATAAGAAGATGTATTTTTATTTAATTAAAACGAAGGAGGAGCTATGGTATTTGCCTTCAAATTATTTCGATTCTAATAGTTATTATTATTATCATGTTTATTTAAGCTATGATTAATATTATTATTTATATCTAGCTCAGTAGGTTAAATTCCATTTTCTTTTGGTTCTATTTTTTAGGAATTTATGAATTCTTCATTTTCAATATTGATTTCTTGATCTTAGTCAGCATTTTTAACCTGAGAAGTTTAAAATGAATTCGATTTTTTCTTGTTTTAGTCAAGTTTATCATTAGTGTTTTCTTCCTATTCGATAGGATTATAAATTCTATTTATTTCTTCAAACCATTCTCGAGACACCTAATTATCCAGTGTACCTAGATACAATTATTTGTATCTTAATTTCTTATCCTTTTTATTAAGGGCTTCAAGCTTGAAAACGTGATATTTTTTCCCCATAGTCTTATCAACCCACTCAATTTTATACTGGGTTAAATCAATTAGTTTGTTTTATGAAATATTTTTACAGAGAATCTCCAATTATTTCTTATTATATCTCAGTAAAATTCTTCTAGGATTCCATTTTTTCAATATGTTAGATTACTTATATAGTTCTCCATCTTTAAGTTGTTATTTGATGGATTTTCTATCTAGATTTTATTCTTATTATGGAGTACTTTTTTTTCTTTATTCCATGTTATATTTTGAATAGTAAGTCAATTTTTGTTTTTTTTTATTAATGTTATAAAAAGAAATATTACTCGTAAATATTATTTAAGTATTATTTAGTTAAACAAAATTTATAAAATTTCTTATTAATAATAAGTGTGAACTAAATGTTTGGCTTTTTTGCTTTAGAAGACTAAGTATATAATATTATTTACTACTAATTAAAATTATTTAAATTAAATTTTGACTTCTTAGATAAAATAAATATTATTTATTCACTTAAGTTCGTATTTAGAATGTCCCTTTTTCAACCATTAGAAACCAAATTTTATAAAAATAAGAAAGAATTTATTAAAATATTTAGATATTTAAGAATAATTAATAGTGGAATAAAAAATTGGTTTTTAAATTATTTAAATTAATTTTATCCCTTTCTTTTTTTATTGATTCATTAATACATCAAATTCTAAAAGTTTACTCAAAAAAATAAATTTTCTCTTTATAGAAATATATTATTTTAAGCATCCAACTTAAATAAACCTGAAAATTGATCAGTATATTATTGTATAACTTCTATCATAATTTTATAATATAAAATTATTAAAAATTATACATAAAATCATGACATAGTTTTATAATTCTGAATTCATTTAAAATAAGATAAAATAAAATTATTATATTAATTAGCCAAGTTAATATAAAAAAAATATATCTTTAAAAATATATAAATGAATTAATATGATCATATATTACTTTTAAATTTTATTAAAATCTGGTATTTAATACCTATTTCAAAGATATAAATATTTTACTATAATTTATTATTATATTTTGATATTTATTTACTATCAAAAATATATTGAATTAGTCCGCATTTTAAAAATATAGAATTAAAAAAATAAAAAAAATAATTATGCTTGTGTTATAAGATAGTTAGAACAATAAAAATACATCGAATAATTATATTTTCAGTGAATAAATTATTTAATTATGATTTTGAAAAGTAATATTAGAATTTTGATTTGATTACTATTATATCGCTTTCACCAAATATTAAAATAATATTATGGTATTCAAGTATTAAACTTCATTATTTATATGATTGAAAAGGAAATAAAACAGTGGTAATATAATATTATTAGGTATTAAGTTAGTTATTATTTCTATATAATTAATTTGTCTATTATAAATTTAAATTTAAAAATAATACATTTATAATCAATAGTTCAATATTTAATAACTATAATAATATAAATTTTAAATTAATTTATTTATATTGATAAAATCTTTTTTAATATTTAAAGAAGGAATTTAATAAAACTATATAATATTATTATAATAATAATACCTATTTTAATATTATTCTATAAAAAATAATTATTCATAATCAGAACCTTTTCAATTTGATTAACCTTTTAATAATTATAATATAATTAAAAAAATAAACTATAAAGGTTTTTCTAGATAGCGAGTTATATCAACATAATAAAAAAATTAAAAAAAAAAAAGGATTTGAATTACAAAATGAATTTGAAAATTAAAATAAATAAAGCTTATTTTAATACAATATATATCTTACTTTGGATGATAGTTTAGCTCAGTATATAATTTATTTTTACATTTCTGAATTAAAATTTGAAGAATTTTAATTCAAATAATAGGCTAGTGCTAAGATGGGGAAACATAAACTTAGCAGTAATCAACATAAATACCACAAGAACCCGAAGTGTAAGAAGGTCCTAGATATATATTGAAACTCGAAGTGAATGATACAACTCATGAGTTATATACTAATTTGCATATAGGAAGTCCTCCTAAACCCAGAAAAATGTTAATAAAAACAGAGGTACGAAGTATATATTATCAGATAATTCAATTAATAATATTTTTCTTATCTGTACCAGGAATATGCAGTATTTCTGAAGTGTTATGACTGTGAGGATGATACTAAAGATCTAATGAAGTATTAGCATCCTAGTACAACTCACAGAAATTGTTCAGATATTAAAGAATATTACGATATTCATTCTTCTTTGACAGGTAAGATAATTCATTCATAAATTAATTGTCCCATTTAATTATAATTTGCATTACTGTTTAGGTTCAGTTTATAACTGTAGACAAAAATAATTTCGATAATAGCATCACTGCGAAGTCTGTGGTGTGAGCGGATTTTGCGAATATAAATTCACATTTCCTGACGATACTTTCGAGACTGGTTATTACGGAGTATTATATATTTATATATAAAAACATTTTTTAAAGCAATACGCTGGTTTATAATTGTATTATATATAAATATTATTCGTCTTAGGAAGATTATTTTTTGATTAATGAAAATCTAGAAATCTAAGGTTTACATTATATGCAATTGAATGAGGCAAGAACTAGGTTTCCTCTTGTTTGTTTACACAATTTTACCTCCCCTTATGATGGGCAAATTGGATTGGCGGATAATAATAGTGATAGGTTTAGAGGGAAAAACTTCGTGGATGACTTATATTATAAAAAGCAAAATTTAACTTAAAATTTCGATATATGTATCCATCCCTATGATGGAGAATTCCCAGATCAGGCTGGGTATATAGCATTCGGAACAGAAAGTATTTAGCATTTTATGGATTTTAGATTATCATACTATTCAAATCTTGATGGCCTTTATTATATTGATTTCAAATTCTTATCAGTAATTTAAATTATAATCCAAATTTCATTCATTTATAATATATGTAATAAAATGAGCAGGTTGATAAAAGAATAACTGAGGAAATTAAAAATCTTACAGGAGTAATGGCTACAGGAGAACCCTATTTGATGGGTCCCTAATGGATTATTGAGTAACGAAATGCACTAATTTTATTATGGGATTTTAGTAAATTAATTTATAAATAAATCAAATTAGAAAAATCGAAAATGATGTCAAATATCACTGTGATGTTGGAACGTGTCTGGGAAAATTGTATAAAAATTCAAATCAAATATTATGCATTTAAAAGAACGAAGGAGTATCTGAAGAAGAAATGAATAAAAGTCTCCCTGATATAACTTTAATTTTCGATAAAGATATTATGTCCAGAAACATAACATGGAAATCAGATCACTATTTAATACCTGTACCAATTAAATATATAAATAAAATCACTATTTATTCCTAAAAATTCTCATTAGGTTAGTGGGGAAAATGATAAATACTGTTTCGCCCTTAAAATTAAAGAACTGCATAAACGAGTCAATAAAAATAATTTACTCTATATCGGATCTAAAGTTTTAGAAGGATTTAAAGTTTAGTTTGACAGGCATTCCAAATACATATACTTTTAAAAAGATCGCTGTTTGTTTAATAAAACAGCTCATAAATTTGTTTTTAATACAAAAAGTATCGGAGCGGCTGATTGGTAAGCTCTTGTTTACTTTTTCGGGTTTTTAGTAGCAGTTTTGGCTGGAATCGTTATATATAAAGTGGTTAAACTATGCATTGAACATAGAAAGGAAAAAAAGAGAGAACCAAAATTCAAAAATTTTATTCAGAAAAGAAAGAAGCTTATTGAATTAATTAAACAAATATAACTATCTGATTTCATTTATCTACATACATACATAAATACATATTTTCTCTATTAAGTTAATATATTATAATATTTTATATATATTTTTATTTATTTTTTTATTTATTTATCTTATTATTAAATAATAGAAAAATATATTTCAATTATATTTAGTAACTTGTGTGAGTTATTGATTGATCAGACTCAATAATGTTTAGATAAAAATCCTTTAACTTCTGAAATTTCGTCATTTTATACAGAACATTATAAAACTTCAATATTATTTTCTGCTAAAGAGAACATCTAGTCTTAGAGCTATTAATATATTAATTTAAAATATTTAATTAATAAATAATCTGATAATTTTCTATTTTTTATTTACTTTAATATAATCATCTATGTCTTCTGATTCGTCATCAATAGCTCTTTTTGATTTTTTAATTCTTTCCCTATAAAAATGCGATTTTCAGTAAAATTAATATAAAGAAATTTATATTTACATTTCTTTAGTGAATAAATGTTCAAAATCAACTGTTTTCAAGGCTCTAGGAGCATCTTATTTATTCAAAACCAATAAAATAGGGATTTATCTATCAATATAATCTTTTTAAATTAAAATATTGTATAAATATTCAGCTGTATGTCCAAAGGATTCTCTGATTGATAAAAATATAGCAATATTAAAATATGAATAATATTTTCCTTTAAAAAATATTCTTTACTAATTTGTAGAGTCTACAACTATCAAAATAACTCTTGCATAAGTTAGCTCTTTTAAAAACTTTTATTTAGAAAAACTATGTCCTGGAATGTCAATGGCAGGATGCAAAGATCCATCTAAATCAACTTTTGTTTCATTTGAATCTATAGAGGACACAGTATCAACTTATTACTAATTTGCTAACTTAATAAATATTTCGAATTATTTTATTATTCACATATATTAATTTTAGAAAATAATTCTTTGAATCGGTTTACTTTATATAATAATGCAGTTTTTCCTGCCCCACACTCACCCATTATATAAATGGTTTATCCTTTTTTAATAACTTTTCCGGGCTTTTTATTTCCAGTTTTCATAAATTTAAACAATATAACTAAAATAACTAAAAAAGCTATTCCTCCATAAAGTAGGTAATTTGTTTCCCCTTATAATTCTGTTTCCATTTTGTTTTATTTTTAATTTTTTTATGTAAAATTTACAAATTTCTAACTTTAATTTTTATTAATATTTATTTATAGGTTATAGTACATACTATATATTGTGAGTAATTTTCTTTATTTGGATAAGTTAAACAAGATTAAAAATTAATTATTATATACCTAGTAGTAAAAGTAGCTACGTGGTTATTAAAATGCTACTCAAGGAAACCTGATAAAATTTAATAAAAATATTTTTATATAAAATATTGAAAATTAAATTTAAAAGAAAATATGAATAAATAACCTGATTAATTATATTTTTTTTATAAATTAATATTATATTTTATTTAATACTTTATATAACTTTAGTAATATAATTAATTGTACAAAAAGTAATAATTTTTTTTTTAACAAAACATTAATAATAAGTAAGCAAATAGTAACAATTAATATTTAGCTTTAATTAATATTGTGATTTTTATTTCATTGTTTTCCTCCCATTTCTACTTCTTCTTTAAAGGTGAAAAATGCAACAACAGCGGTGATATCATCACATCCAAATTTCAAATATGGTAAATCTCCAATTTTCGAAGAGTTTTTTTGCTTTTATTCTACTCATCCCATCTCATTCTACATTCAGCAACTAAGGCTTCTGCAATTCCTTCCCTATTTTCTCCTTTTTCTTAGCAATATATTTCAACAAATCCCACTACTTCTGCACTTGTCATAACATCCCAAACTCCATCAGAACCAATAACTATAAACTTGTCTTATACTGTTAGTTCAATATGTTGAATTTCCGGGTCTGAAATAAGTCCGATTTTCTTGGCCTGTAAATCCCCCAAAGTTCTTGTCATGGCGATTCCTGGACCCTTTGGAATTATAAAAAGTTAATTTTCAAATATTCTTAAAAAATTTTAAAATTACCTCATCATCAGCCCATACTCTATAAGGTCCCACAGGAACATTATCGTGTATGAGTCTTTCGATTTTCCCCCCGCATTTAAGAACTTTAATTTAAAAATTGAGATTTAAAAATAGCAAATGGAAAAAAGAAATAAATGTAATTACTTCTTTCTTTTTCTTCATTTCTGGTCGGCTTGTGGTCCCAAGATAACTCAATTGCTAGTTTTTCTTTTTTCGCTTATCTGAACATTACAGCCCTGCTATCTCCTAAATTAGCAATATAGGATATATTCTTTTAAACGAAAACTGCAATGCAACAAGTTCCAGAATTACTATAGTCAATACCAGATTATTTGAGTTTAGATTCTGCGTTTTTAAATGCTGATTTCAAAAACTGTTCCCTTGATTTATCGGTCTAGTTGCTCTTAATTTTTTTGTGACTTTTCTCCAAATAAGTTTAAATATAATCATTGGCTGCCTAAATAAGAGGTTTATTAAATAATAGATAATATATAGAAATTTTTATTGGTAAACTAATGAAGTTTTTAATGGAAACTAAATGATAATCCCATTCGTAATTAAATAGGTTCTTATACTTCTCAAATTTAAGATATTAAATATATATTTAGTTACTTGCGAGGCTTCTTTTCCTGAACTCCCATGTCCGTCGTAGACTGCAAAGAAATAACATTCATCTGCGAATCGTTCCATAATGCAGTGAGAATCTTGGCACTCTGTTTTTTTAGGTCCATATCCCATTTTTGAAAATCCATACATTTTTACTTCTTTAAGAGGATTTTCGATTACTTTTACAACATCTTTTTATTGATTTTGCTTTTTTCCTTTACCTCTTTTCTTGTTTTTTTTATATGAATTTCCACCTCCAAAAAAGTTCATTTTATAAGTTAAAAAAGATTTAGTTCTTTTTGTTGTTTATTTAGGGGATGCTTATATTTTTATTTTTTCTTTAATTTAGAAATAATATAAATTACTGCTATATTATTATTAGTTAACAAATATTTTATTATATTATTATTAAGTGATTATACATTCTCAGATTATTATAATAAATTAACATATTTAATAATTAACCATAGTTCGCAATTGAATATCAAAATTTAATTTATTTAATAGTTAAATGTTGTAAGATTTTAAATTAGTGGATTTATTATATGATAGTTAAAAAATTTATCTACTTTTTGAAAATAGTAAATTGTCTTAAATATACAAGAGAAGATCAGTAGTGTTATATACATTATGTTTAGCAAATTTTTAATATATTTATCAATAAGAGTGTCAAATTTTGATAAAAAATTATCACTCTACTTCATTCAATTTAAATTTAATTTAATTTGTATTTCGTTTGCTATTTTAAATGTTTTATTTAGGTTTAAGAATATTATAATATTAATAATTTATTAGAATTTTCAAAAGTTATATAAATTAATAATAATATTTCAATCAATTTCTACAAAACATTTTAAAACAATAAATTTAAAAATACACCCTTTATATGAGTAGAAAAATAAATCCTTCTAACGTTTAGAATGATGATGAGATTGATCATGGAGATATAAATTTATAAGATAAAAATGAAGGTATTATAGGCAAATAATTTTTATATCGTTATTATAAAAAAATGGATTAATAAATTTAATGAATTCAATTATTTTTGACAAGGATATGATGATGAAGAAGATGAAAATTAGGATTAGGATGAAAACTATGAAGATGACGAGGATCAAGAAGATGATGAAGATGGAGAAGATTATGATTCAGATAATGATTATGACGAAGATATGTAGGATGAAGAAGATGAAGAAGATGAAGATGAAGAAGATGAGGAAGATAAATAAGAAGAAAATATGTCAGATAAATCTGCTATGGAAATTTTAAAGGTTCCATCTCTTTTTTTATATAAATATTTTTTTATTTTAACATAAAAGTTTTATAACTCATTTGTTTGGAAAATAGATGAAAGCTGATAAAGATTCCGATGAGGAAGATGATTTTTAAGAAGACATATTAAAAGAATACGAAACTTAGCAACTGAAAAAGGAATTAATAGATAGAGTCAAAGGTTTGTTAATGTAAAAGGATGCCAAGGCCCATGAAACTGCATTAAAATATTTGAATGGATATATAAAAACTCAAGGAAAGTTTTCAGAGAGTAAAAATGTTATTATTAAAAGAGTAATTGGCAATTTAGTAATTTTCTCTTTAAAGTTTATTAGCTGAGAGCTGAGGTTTATATGAGACTTAGAAAATATATTGAAGCTTTGCATGATGTGGAGCAAGCCAATATATTAGATTAGTAAAGTGAATGTGCAAAGAGTTGTAGATAGCACTATATAGTTACTAAAAGTTTAATGAGAATGTCCAATGATGTTTGATAAAGTTGCTTCTAGAAATTCATATACAATAGTATGAAAAGAGATATTATTAAACGAATAGAATAGAAATAAAGAATCATTGAGTTCATAATTTATGCATTATCATTGTTAAATAAAATATATAAATAATTTAATAGTTTATTCCATACAAAATTAGTTTGAAGAATTATAAAGTGATAGTATTAATAATTATAATGATATATAATACACAAAATTAAGTTAATTATAAAGAAAAAATGTTTATATATATATACAGGATAAATAATTGGTTAGAAAATTATATAGCAAAATTTTTTTTTAATAAATAAATAAAAGTTAAAAGTATTTTTAAATTATTGACCAAAATTATATAATTGAAACTTGTGAGAGATAGCGAAAAACGATGAAAATTATAAAAAACACGCATTACTTAAAAATAAAAAATACTATTAGTATATTATCAATTATTAATATTATTTTTAAATTTATATATATTTCTTTTTTTATGAATTTTGTATTAATTTATGATGTAAGATATTAAAATTGAGTATAAGAGAAATCACTCAGGCAGACATTTTCTTTTTCTTCTTTTTTTCTTTTCGGGTTGTTCTAATTCTACTTCTTCTTCCAAAAGTTGAATAGATTTCTTTTTATTTTTCTTTTTTTGGGTTTTTCTACTTCTTCTTCTACTTCTTCCTCTTCTTCTTCTATTTCTTCTTCAATTTATTTTTTCTTTTTTTTGTCTTTTTTGCTTTTCTTTTTTTTGGGTTGTTCCAATTGAGCGTCATTTTCGTTTTCGACATATAAATTTTCGGCTTTCAATTCGGCCAAAATTTCGTCCATGGCGTCGGAATTTTTGACTGTGCTTCCTCCTTGGGCTAAGAATTTAAGTCTATCTTCGACTTGGGATTTCATTCTGATTCCAAATCTGTTGGAGGGTTGGATTAAGAAGTTATCAAGTCTGGCGGCAATTGAACATTTGTTGGCCAAGTATCTGGAAACTTTTCCCTTGTCTTTTCCGGCAGCTCTTCCGATGAAAGAACTGTGGTAAAGGAGTCCATATTTAGGGGTGTTTCCCTTGGTTTTCAAGGCTCTGAACAAGGCCTTTTCGGCTCCTAAAATTTGAACGGTGGAGGCGGGGTATTTGACCAAGTTAGAAAGACTTCCGGAGTGAGAAATAAGTTTGGCTCCGACGTTTTCTCCTACCAAAGCGCATAGATTGGGGGCGACACTTTCCATTCTGTCTTTAAGATATTCGGCGATTTCTTTTCTAAAGGTGTATTGTTTAAGAACTCTTCCAGCAAGTTCTTTAATGCAGATTTAGTCTTATTCAGAAAGTTCTTGTCCCATAGAAGTTTTTCCGGCGTCGATAACTTATTGGGCTACGTCTTCATCTAAAGTGATTTCGGCGAGTTCTTCTTTAATGTCATCGGAAATATTTTCTTTGCACTTTTTTTTTAAAAAAAATTAATTGAATAATCATTCAATTTTATTTTATTTTATTTTTACTCCTACTAAATCTACTACTTTAACATAAATTTCATTGTCGGAAACTATTTTAGCTAATTCGGGGAAGTGGTATCCAAACCATTCTTTAATTCTCATAGAGAAGGTATTTAAGTCCTTGTCGAGTTGTTCAATAACGGCTAAACTTTAAATGATGGGTTTATCTTATCTATTTACATCAAATTGAATTCTGGTTCTGGAGACTTGGTGGGTTAAACCAACTTGAGCCTTAATCAAATCAGATTCAGAAAATCCTAGTAGACAAAAAAAATTAATAAAATAAATTACGTTTTTTAGTTAAGAAAGGAGAGAAATTATGGTCTGTTTGTGTACAGAAGCAAAAAATGCTGTGATTTAAATATAAAATGTTACCATCAACGGAAATTAATTTGGTGAAGTGGGCTCTGATTCCTCTGAATAATTCGAAAACAATATCGTTAACAAGACATTCGTATCCAAGTTTATCAGACACTTCTTTGGCAAGTTGCTTATCTAAGAATCCGAGAGATACTTTTCCTTTTTTCTTTGATTTAGGAACATTAGTTTCAATAAATGTTTATAATAATTCGGTAATGTGTCCAGTTCCCAATTCTCTGGCACTTTCAAGAGCGCTTAATGCATCAAATTATTAAAAGGCTTTTAATCTGACCATTTGAGAAAATGTATCGAATTTTCTTATGGACTATTAAACTTGAGTCACTTTTGCATTAGTTTCATCTATTTCTTAGACTTAGAAAAGAGAAAGCCCAACGGCGGCTTCGTGTATAAGGAATAAAACCATTTTTTCTAATTTTATTTTTTTTATTATTTATTGATTAAAATAAATTTTGTTTCTCTTATTTTTTGTTTTTTTTTTATGCTTCAGAGATAATTGAGTAAAAATATTAATTTAATCTTTTTTTTTTTGCTTAGGAAAGAGTAATTACACTTTCCTTCTGTTTACATATAGATATAAATTATAATTAATTAATTAATATTATATTATATTAATAAATTTAATAAGTAAACTTCGCAAAATAATTAATTTGCCTTTTCAGACTTCTCTTAAACAAAAGAAAGAAAAATATTTTAAATATGTCTAAAAAAAATTTTTTAAATATTATGTTTTTATTTTTTTTTATTAAAATTATAAATAATTTTAATAATAATTAATTTTATATAATATTCTGAATTTGCATAGTTAAAAATATTTAAAATAATCTAATTAATAAATTAACAAGCTATCCTTAATTCAGAATTCCATAACTTTATGCATGAAAACATGTCTTATAAATTCGCAGTCTTTAATTTTCGTTTGATTAATTATTCATCGCAAATTAAAATTATAGTTAAATAGATTAATACTAAATTTGTTTTAATATTAATAATATTAACATTTACATAATAATATATTATATAATAGAAAAACTGGAACTAAACAAAAATAACAAATTAAAATTACTCTAATTTTTACCGATATTATATGTTCCTTTTAAAATAAATTTAAAATAGCAATATTTTTCTGACAAAATTGCATTTTTAGAAATTGTTAGGTATTCCAGTCATCGATTCCAATGCATAATTTATAGGAAAAATTAATTAATCAAGCAATAAAATATCCGATTTAAAAAATTATTATCAAATAAATTATGTTCCTTAATTTTCTATAAGGACAAAAAAAGAAGATTTTCTTGATAAAAATAAGGACTAATACTAACAACAGTAGCAAATTTCTCAGAAATAAGTCAATAAAGTATAAAAGCAATAATCAAGTAGCAAAGGAGGTGTATCAATTCCTACTTTTGGGAAATTTTAACTAAATGAATAAATTCAGCAATATTTAAAAGAAAACGAAATGTTTACCCCTTCTCCCATTTAGGATTTGGCAATTCCGCATTTGATGGGCGAAAAGTATGATAATTTTTTTTGGCGGCTCAAACTGGAACTGGGAAAACTTTGGCTTATCTATTACCAATTTTCCAAGCATTAAAGCAATAAGGTAATCAAAATTGAAGTCGTCATACCATTTGTTTGCCTATTATAAATTGTTTTTTAAAATAATAATAAAATGGATTTCATATAAATTTAGAAATTTAAATGCAAAACGAACGACTTACTCGACCAAACAGACCGCGAGCTGTTATTTTGGTTCCTTCCAAAGAGCTAGCTATGTAGGTAGAAAATGTAGCCAAATCCATTGCACATTTTTGCAAATTGAAAGTTTTAGGTACCTGCAATGCAAAATAATATAAAGACGAAAGAAATATATTAATAGAAGGAGTTGATATATTAATATCTACGCCAGATAGATTAGAAAGGTTATTAATATTCGAAATTCTTTTCTTTTTTTTTAATTAATTTATAAATTATATTTACAGACACAGACAAAAGGGAAATGTTTATTTGAGTCTGGCAAGTTTTTTTGTTATTGATGAATGTGATACATTCATAGATAGCGGATTTAAAGAAGTAATGTAAAGTTATATAAAGCTTTTCAAGACAAGGTACATTTTGTTTTTTATCTAATAAAAAAATTTATTTATTTATATTTAAATCGTTTTATTGGCAGATAAGAAAATGAAAGATTGACTTAAGGAACTCCTAAGTCCATATTTGTGAGTGCCACCTATACCAGAAGTTTGTAAAATCTTTTCGGAGACAACTACTCGGATTAATAATTGAAAGTTTTGGTAGAAAAGTCAACGCACATGAATTTGCACAATATCAACCACGAATTCGTTCATTGTAATTAATTAGATAAAAAAGACCCTTTTCTACAGTTACTCAAAGAAGTGGAAAAAGAAATCAAAACTCAATATCAAAATAACGGAGCAGTTTTAATTTTTTGCAATTCGATTCCCTGTTGTCAAAGTCTATAGTATACGATGCAGCAAAGCGGATATTCTGTGGTAGCTTTGCATGGAGAAGTGCCCCTAAAATTAAGAGTTTAATAATTTAATAGGTAAAATAAAAAACTATAAAAATAAACATTTGATTTTTAATCATAGATTTATATTAAAACCAGATTCAAAGATTAACAAGAAAAATTCATGATTTGCACTGATTTAGGGAGTAGAGGTCTCGATTTTCCATTTCTATCGCATGTCATTAATTTTGATTTCCCTAAAACTACTTCAGACTATCTCCATAGGTAATTAAATTAAATATTAGAGATTTAAAAAAAATATTATACGTTTTTATTTACCAATTCCGTATTCATAAAGAGCTGGAAGAACTGGAAGAGCAGGAAGAAAAGGGCAAGTGATAAGTCTCTATCATAATAAAGATATGCTCATAATAAATGAACTCAAAAGGTCACACGAAAATAACGAACCCTTGAACATTTAGGGGTCGCAGTATTCGAAGATAAATAAAGAAATTTTGACATCTCTCAAGTAAAAAGAGATAAAGGGGGAAGGTTCTTATAAGGAACTTAAAAAATAATTGCTGGAATAAGAAATTTCATAAAACGTTAAGCAAATTGGAAATAATAAATATATGCTGCCTGACCCATAGAGTATGGTTCCTGAAGAGTATAGATTGTTTAGAAAAGAGTGGCTGCAATCTAAAGAAGCTCGGCAGTAATTGAGAAACTATATTCCTGAAAGGAATAATCTTAAAGAAGAACTATCGGCTTTACAAAAATAGCAAAAAAATATAAAACGGAAATATAAACATTAGTTGGGAAAAAAATAAACAAAAGTATTACAAAGAATTACACATCTAAAAAGAAAAATTGGACATCAAGCTTATAACGAAAGATTACAAGAAGATAAATTAAGAAACATTGTCAAGAAAAAAAGATTATAAAAAATAAAAAGGTATTTTTTGACTTTTTTCTATTTTCTATTTTCAAAATTCTATTATTCAGTTAAACTATATTTTTATAAACTTAATTTAGTTAATTAAAAGTATATATTTATAAAAATAATTAAATACATTATTTATTATCCATGTTAAATAATTATTAAAAAGTAAATTATTTTATAATTATTGTTGCTTCTAATACAACATCTATCTAAAAAAAAAAATAAATAAATTTTTTTAATGTCACAATACTTATGATTAGTAAATAATATAGTGTAAATGATTTCAAAATAAACAAATTATCTCTTATCCCCCCCTACAGTATATTATTATTTATTAATTAATTTTAACAATATTAATTTTAACGAGAACAAAGAAATAAAGGAAATAATTACTTAATAAATTTCCTAATTTTCTAAATATAAAAATAAGTTCCATACACAAAAACTTCACAAAATATTATAGTCATTTTTTAATCAAATGAGTACCGAATATTCCGAAAATGAATCTAAATCGTAATTATATGGAAAATTGTTGGATAAAGTATACTATTTTTTAACAATATATCAAGAAATTCTAAAAAAATTAAACTATAAATATAAAAGGCTACTATTATAGCTCTGAAATTGAAAAGTGAAGAGTAAAATACAGTTTCAGAAGCTTTGTGTAGAGTATCATAGGATTAGCAAGATCATATATTTTTTGAGAATTTTATTAACTTTTTAGACGAAGTTAATGCAGCGATAACAGAAAAGCTAGAGTAAGTTCTAAAAACACATAATACAATATAGCAAAATTGACTTATTTATTATAAAGAAAACTAGAAGATAGCTAGCATAATTATAGAGAATTAGAAAAAGCTTTGCAAAAATGCGAAGGGGAGATTAGAAAACATATAAGAGTATATTTAAAATTCAATTTTTTTAATGCGAAATAAAAGAAATATATATAAACAAATTATTGAATAAAATTGTGTTTTATAGATGGAACAGTAGTTAAAACTATATTCTGAATCATTGCAGTAAAATATAGAAGATATAGGCAAGCAAAATACAATTGAAGCAAAAAAATTAAAAGAGGAAATCAAAACTCTTACTCAGAACAATAAAAATGGATAGGAAAAATATAAAATGTTAGAAAAAGAGCTTAAAATATTTAAAGATTAAATTTAAGTCTCAGTTTAAAAAGAAAAAAATTTGAAACAGCAAATAGAGGATATGTAAAGAACAGAAGCAGCTAATAGTAATTACCGTTTTTTTAATGATTTATTGGATATATTTAACGTACGTTTTCTTGTTTAGATAAAGTCAAGAATATTTAAAATTCGACCCCTTTGCAATCTTCTTGTAATAACTGTGCGGTACAAGAATATAGTATATAACAAGGAAATATCTAGAATCTATAAATCAGTGTTCATTATCCTGATTCCGGTGGCATTTTAAAATCATCTGTATATATGATAAATAATTTATACTGGAATATAAAATGTAGAATTTAAATGTATTTTTTTTTATAATTAATAGACTATTCCATGTAAAAGCCACGTTGAAAATCAAAGAAAAATTATAAATAGAGAGCATAATAACATATCTCCAATATTAAAATTGAGAAAAAATATCACGCCAAACAAAAATTTATCTTCTAAAACACATTTAAGCTCTACTAAAGAAAATAGCAATCAAAATAGTAGCTCAGCGAATCACAATATCAATAGTACAACTGTTAAAAATACAATTTCTAAAAATTAGAATCAATAGGAAATCACAAGAATTATAGACTAATTGTAGTAATAATAATAAGTAAATAATCCAGAGCTGAAATTGTCAAAAGAAAGAATTAGTCAAAATAGTAAAATAAGTTAAATTATTAGAAATTAAAGAACTCGAAGTCAAAATGAAGATTATATGGCAAATATTGTTAATCATTCTATAGAAGAGTTTTCGTATAAATTTTTAATAAATAAATTTATCATTTGAGATGTTTTCAATTTTAATAAATTTTTTTTTTTTTAAATATAGGGGATTTTAAATAATAAGAAAAATTCAAAATAAATTTTAAAATAAAAGGGATATCCTATGTTGCAAAGACCAAAATCAAGGTAATAAAATAATATTTTTATTTTTTTATCATAATATATTATTAAAACATACTTTATTTAAAGAAATTTGAGAGAAAAACGCCACGTTTCAAGTGTATAAGCAACATATAATAGTCATAACCAATCGTAAAATGAAATATTAGATAAAAGTAACCAAGATATATAAGTGAAATAGTAGTCGGGAAATAATCATAATTTATCAGTTAATAACGATCTTTTGCTAAATACAAATGATAAAAAATAGCATTAACAATAGCAAAACTCCTCTATCTCTAATGTCAAAAATAATTTTTATTTTGGAATATAATAGCAATAAAATACTTAAGATATTTCTAAATAAAGCAAAACGCAAAATAGTGGCAATAAGTCATAATTTTCTTAATAAAATACAACAAATACCTTTATGAATTTAATATAATGCAAGAGTAATAACATGAGCCAATTTCAACAATAATAACAATAGTAGTAGTAATAATAAAAAAAATTGGAAACTTCACAGAAATTTAAGAAAGCAATAACGGCGAAAACAATTATTGTGTGACGAAATAAAGTAATCAATTCCTTAAAAAATCAGGAGAAAGCCTTAATAGCATATATAATACTTAGTCAAAACGAAATAGATGTAAAACTTAATAGAACTATATTTAAAATTCGAAATAATTTAAGTAAAGATCTTCCCAGTCACATCATAAAGAAAGAATAACAGATTCTTCTGCAGGATATTATGATCTGAAATAATAATAATAACTCTAGTCAGGAATAGATATTTAATAAGATAAGGTGAAAATCTAGCAGATGGGAAACACGAATCCTGTTTAGAGCAGCAGTAATTATAATAGTAAGCCAATAGAATCTTCAAAAGTTTAAAATAACATGTTGAGAAGCAACCATTAATTAAATTATAAATAAGGAAGCGCTTATATTAAATAAAAATCCAACATAAAACCTAATTAAAAAGAATATGACAACTATTTGGAAACAGATTTTTAAGAATATGGAATATGAAAAAAAAACTAATTTAAAATAATTCTTTTACTTATTTATATTATAACAAAAAAATTTTTCCTTCATTTTTATTTTATATATTTTTTATTATTAATTAATATATTATTTTCTAATAATTATAAATTCAATTATTATAATAATTTATATCGTTATTTATTCATTGCTATTCTTTAACATTATTATTAGCTTAAAGGTAAAATTAAAAATTATTTAGTAAGAAATTTAAATATTACAATATATTATGTGTTTACTTCTTAATTAGTTTGCCTAAAGTTTAGAAAACGTTTTTTCTTATTTATTAATTTAAGTTTCCTTGTCAACTTAATCTGCTTAAATTATAGTGAAAAATTAGCTAATTATATCACTCTCTTTAGCTTTCCTTTAGAAAAAATTATAAAAATTAATACATTTAATGAAATTTAATTATATATTATAATATTATTATTACTCCAATAGCTTGACAACAGTTATTCTTACTTCCCCTTAAAAAGTTTTGTTAACAAAATCATTTATGTCAGTTGTATTTATTTCCTCTTAACTTATGGAAAATATTTTTTATGTTGCACTCAGACAGCAATAAATCATGAATTCAATATCAACAAGTGCTAAACTGTCAAGTTCATTAAAATCAAAAAGATCAAACAAGACTAATAAAAAATATCAAATTAATCTCTCATATTAACATTATAACCAAATCCAAATATAATAAAATCATTCTTATCATTACATCTTATTTTATCCTCAAACTTAGTATCTGAAAACAGGGCAATTCCACTAAATAATTCAAGGGAATCTATCAATCCATTGTTATCAGTGTCCCAAATAACAAATGCACTTTCACTCAATCCAAATATATGTTCAAATTCGGCTAAATCCATTGAAAAGTTGTCACATATACTTTTAAAAGAAGCATGGAAATCTCTTACTCTTGAAAGAGGAACTAAATATTTATTGTTTAGAATAATGCATTTGTTATAAAATTAAATAAAATATAAATTAGCTCACCGTTTAAAAGAGAATTAGCATTTTTTCTAAATGTATTATTTTTAATGACTGTGACTTATCCACCCATTTTTAAAAAAAATTTTTATATTTATTTCTTATTACTTGTATAAAAAAATGTTGTAATTAATTATCAAATTAATTTATTTATTTATTTGAATCTCAATCAAAATAATATTCTTTAATATTCTTGACTGTCTTGCTATTATTAATTATTAATAATTATATGAAATTATTTAAACCATATAATAATTATAACAATACCCAATAAATATAATAATTACAATTATAATATAAACAATAGAATAATATAACTTCTATAATAATAATAAAAAATATTTTTAATTAATAAATAATAAAATTTGAAATTAATGTTAATGTATTCAATTTTTGTATTTTCTTTGACACATTTATCTATATTATCGATTGTCTCTAATTGAGAGGAACTTGAAATAGAAGAACAAGAAGATGATTGGGATGAGTAATTGGAGTTATAATTTTCGTTGGTGAAATCTTTATTCTAATAACTTGGTAAGTAGTGGTGCTAAATCGTTCTGGATTTTCCTCTTACAATTTCTTCTTACAAGTCATCATCTTCATCATCTTCTTGGTATTTATTTGATCTTTATCCACTGGAATTCATTTTTTCTATCAGCTCCTAGTTGGTAACTTTTCCTTTTTTAGTGATAAATTTTTTGAAAATAGGTTCATAGGGATTGTTTCCATCTTCTGATTCGTGATACTTTTTTTGCATTTACTAAATGTTTATCATTCTCTTTTCCGTCATTCTGTATCTGTTGTGGATAATTAGAGAGTGGTATCTTTTCTTCAAAGGTGAATAAAATATGTCCTCGTGCTCAAATTCTTATTCTTAAAACAAATTTTTTCGTTTATAATTTTTATTATCCTTGTCGTCTGTGCTTAAGGCTGTTTCTTCTTCTGCAGTTTCTTCTAATAATGAACATCTGCTCATAATTTTTTTTTGTCAATTTCATCCGTAATTGTAGTTTGACTTAGATTTCGCAGACTGTCTATACTCATAGGTGCTGTGAAATGTTGTTTCATATTAAATATTCCGAAAGTTCTTCTCTTTTCAAAATTTTTAATTAATCCCTTTTACCAAACAAAAACATATTAGAAAAAATAGAATTTATAAAGAAATAATAAGAATATTTTATATTACTAATTCTTTAAGAGCGGTAAATTTGGTAAGTAGTTTGGTTAAGTTGTTCTTCATGTTATTTAAAGCTATTCTAGCCAAAGGGGAAGTATTTTATTTTCTTGTTATAAAAGGATGAAGTAAAGCTTCGTTGGGTTTCATTCTAAGTTTAGGATCCTTTTATAGCAGTCTACTAATCATGTGTTTTGCGTCATCAGAAATGGTTTTCCAGATTTCTGAGTCATATGAGATTTCTTCATTTTAAATTTTGTGGATCAAGTTCTTTACATATTCACTTTCGAATGGTTACTATCCACTTAGCATGACATATAGAACTACTCCTGCCGACCACATATCCACACTTTCATTGTATTCTCCTTCAAAAGCCTCCTTAAAATTCAAAAATAGTTTAGTATTAAATTATCATACTCGATTTGTATTTTATTTTAATTACAAAAGTTAGGATATAATCTAAAATTTTAGTATGTCATGTTAGTATAATTGGTATTAATTTTATTATAATAATTATTTTTTTATTAGCAGAAAATATCATAAAATAAAATTACTCATATTTATTATTATTAATAAGTAGTTAATAAAAGTTAATTATTTGATGATTAGGGAATTATAAAAAAAACATATGAGATTACAATTTTTTTCTAAATAATTACTAGTTAAAAATTGTAAATTTATATTTGGTATAGTTAAATTCAACATTTTTACAATCCCATAATAACTTATTTCCCAATTGTATAACTAATATACACGAATAAAATTTTTAAAATTAGATTTTTACTGGTGCAGTAAAGGCGACAGTACCAGTATAAGTCCACATTTTCAATGTATCTTCTCTATCAAATAATAATTTCTTTTTGTTTTCTCCAAATTTGCTAATATTAAAATCCGTAATTTTCACCAATAATCCTTTAAAATACAATACAAATAAATTATAATAAAATGTATTTTTAAAATAATATTTTAACATTTCTTTACCATCTTCATTTGCAAGAATATTATTCGGCTTTAAATCTCTGTGGCATATTCCTCGTTCATGCAAATATTTTATAGAGGATAGAATTTACTAAAAAATTTTACTTGCTATACTTTCATTGTAGCAGCTTATTCTATGAATCACAGAAAACATTTGCTTGGCCTTTATAAACTCCATAACAGTGTAAACTTTTTAACTTTTGGTGTCGATATAGAGTTCGAATACTTTTACTATATTGGGATGGTTTAATTATCTACAGTTAACAAATTCTTATATTATCTATTCTATTTTCTCTTCGTCTCCTGTGTGCACCATTTTACTAGCAAAAATAGCTCCATCTGATATTCGAGACACTTTTCTAACCTATCCTACACATCCTTCTCCTAATATATCATGTTCTTAATATATTTAGCTGTACTCTTTATTGTAAAATATTTATTGCTTTTCTAAATCCTTTCTTTTAAGTTCTTCTTCTTTTGATATGGTTTCATCTGAAATTGATTTGATTTTAAGCTTCGCTTTTAAATCTTTCTAAATCTTTAAAATTTTGGCTCTCTTTATATCCATGGCTTTAGTTTTAGTAGTAAGGAAATAGTAGTTGGTAATTTTTTTTTTTATTTTCTTTTCTTTTAATAGGTAGCCTATTTATATTTTCTAGTTTTTATTTAAATTAAGTATGCTTTTAAATAAATGAATTTTAATAAGCAATATATTACCAGAGTCAAGAAAAGCAAAAATAAAAAAAACTATTTAATATTATAAGAATAATGACACAGTGTATTAAAATATACCCTATAATTATAATTTAGATATTAAAATTATGAATATAAGTTTTGATTATATTATTCATCCCTATAAACCGTAAACATCTTTAAAAATGCGTATTAAATTTTATTCTAAGGTTAATATTTAAATGTATGAGATTATATATCTTTATACAAAATAATAAAATTCATAATTCCATTCATATTAGTTTGATTAATTATATTTATTTTTTTGGTTAAATAGAAAAAATAATATAAATTGGGAAATAAAATACAGTTATTCATTGATACTTAAATTATTATACAATATATCATATATTGATAAATAATATATATTATATTGAATATTGCTATATAGGTTTTATATAGTTTTAAATATAAATTCTATATAAAGTAGATTCTAGCTAACTAAAATATATAATGTGTGAAAAGTTATATTTTTTAATTATCAAAAATTATATACTAAAAACTAATTTTCGAGTGTTTAATAATATTTATATAAATTAAACATATATTTGAATTATTATTATAAAATTAATCAATAGCTTTACAAATTATTCGAATAATATATATAAATTATAAGATAAAATTAGTTTAATACCTCCAATTAATTAATAAAATTAGTTTTATATAAATATATTATTTACTAAATAATTTCATATATTATCGGGGACATATTTTTTATTTAAAATTCAATTTTTATATCTATTATAGAAAAGTAGTAAAACAATTAGAAGATTTTTAAAATTTTAGTTTTGGTTTTTTTATGTTTTTTCAATATATTTTAATTAAAAAAATAATATTGATCATTTAAGTAAAAAAATTAAGAATAAATATCATAAAATTAAGGGGTTGGGGTTGGGGTTGGGGTTGGGGTTGGGGTTGGGGTTGGGGTTGGGGTTGGGGTTGGGGTGGGGTTGGGGTTGGGGTTGGGGTTGGGGTGGGGTTGGGGTTGGGGTTGGGGT
>JAWVGU010000053.1:0-106098 GCA_037039885.1 Miamiensis avidus
AATTCTTTTTCATCTAGAATTCTTATAACTTACAAATCGATGCAACTTGGACTAATCACTGCTGCATTTGGACAAAGTTCTTGTTTTTCTTTTTGACATTGTTTTACTCTGATACTGCATTTTTTTTTGATGGATTCAGAAACATGAATCACCATTTACAACTAAAAATCTCTTCAAAAACCCAAAATAAACTTAAAACACATAATCATTTCCTAAAATGATTTAATCTTGGTTTCAATGTTCTACGAATTGCAAATTCACAGCAGATATTTATATCGGTTAGTAGGAAGAGACATATGAAATAGGTTGGTAGACAAAGGCTAGGGATGTATAAAGAAAACTCAAAACACATTTGTTTGCCTATGGGAAATAAGGGTATTAACTTTATAACACCCCATCTACTATATCATCTCCCATAACAGAAAATTAGCAAATAAGAGTAGAAGCGGTAGTTGGAATAGGCATATCTAAATATTTGAACATAACAGACCTAACTAACTAAGATCATACCTTCCATTTTGGTGGATAATTAGGATATAGTAATAATTTAAATAGTCTACGAATTGTTTGAAATCATAGTGGTGAACGACTATCTTAATAATATCAATAGAAAGAGAAAACTCCTTAAATAATTAAAAATATTTTATCGATCTCAAAACTCAAAAAGCCAGCTCCTATATTACACTTAGTGGAGATTTTAACAAAGCAGTAAACCTATTGACATCTTTCACAATATTAAAATGGCTTTCACTATATGTTATAAATAAATAAGCTAATTCAATAACAGATTTGGTACTAATAAACAAAAAAAAAAAGATTGCAAAAATTGGATCGTCACTCTCGAAAACTGAAATCATAGACTGTCAAAACTTCTAGAGTATCTATTGAAATCGCTAGGAATTGTTAATCTAAAAAAAAAAAGAAATCATTCTCCTGCATAAGAAAACTCACTAGCACTCTTAATCAGAGTAAAAATCAATTTACACATATTGATGAAATTTAAAAATAATAATGAGCCCTATATGTTACGATATCTCACATGCATGATTAAATCGTAAAAACTTTGGGAAAAAAAAATAAATTATTTCACTATTTCAAAAAGGCGAAAATCTCGATAAATGTCTAAAAAATTACCCATCAGGAAATCAAACAATATCGAATTGTCTCTCTACTAATGCGAATCTGAAATAGCCAACTTTTAGAAAATATTGTTAGAATGAAGTCGCGTAGAAAAGCAAAGCGAATCGTATTTCTACTCGACTACTACGAAAAAGATGTGGGAAATCTTCATCGTGAAGGAGAGAAATAATAGTAAAGTATAGCTCCTGATCCCGCCCGCCTGACGTATTGAAGTATCTGCGACTCTCGACGAGTATCCGAAAGTGAAGTACTTTTGATGAGCAGAACATACTTTGACGATCTTGTTGTGTTCGACAATGAAAAAGGCAAGAACTTTTCCAAATTTCTGAAGTTTTACCTAGTCTTCGCGTGTAACAAAACCATAAATTCATAAAAAAGTTGATTGCATTTTGAAATAGAGCAGTTGAGACCTGACGAAGTGTTTTGGAATTCGTCAGAAAATGACAGAAACTGAACGGTTTTAGCGGTGCAGAAGTCGCTTATTTAGATAAACTTTTGCTCCAAATCTCATTATTATCATCATCTTTTTTGTACCAATAAACGGAAGAACAACAGGTGAAAAAAATCAAACATAATGATCATTGTTTAATACGAGAACCCAGAGTGATTTATTTTATAAATTGCTACTGCATTTACCGAATATAAGATCTAAAAGAATGTGTCTGATAACAACTACTAGCAAAGCCCTTGATTTCCTCAAAAGTCAACGAAGAACATCAGAAAAAGAATATATTTACAGCAGCATTGAAAAGGTGCATAAGTGCTAAAAAGGAGGAGTTATGATTGATATTTTCGACTTGCAAATGATCAGTTAGTAAAGAAGAAGAATATTGTATTAATAGAGCTAGTGCTAAAGCTGATATTAGCAAAGAAATGGATGTGTAACAGTATAGAGTTCTAAGATAAATGAAGGACTTGGACTAAACTAGTGCGTTTTAGAATTTCTCAAAAAACCACTCGTATACTCTGAAACATCAGCATTGCCAATGATTTCTTTTTTTCTTCGAATCGAAGAGCTCAGGTCCTGTTGATTCTTCTGAACAGTGACGGTAAATGGAATAAATATTAATAAATTGATTTTTACTTTTCTTTAAAAGTAAAATTAACCAAAGAAATGAGTACTTTACTCCGCAATTTAGGAATAGAAAAAGTCCTAAAATAACTTTTTTTACTGCTTTACCGTAGTTAAAGTTGCGCAGTTTATAATGAGTAACAACTTATCATCATTTAAATTCCTACTACAATTTGTATAAGAAAAACAATAGGATAGGGAGTGTTAAGAAGATGAAAATTGAAACTGGGTCAGCTTAAAAAATGCAAGGAAAATCAAGAAACAGCTGCTTTGGAGAGACTAGTAAAAAAATAAAAATAACTGGTTGTTTTTCTAATCGATGGACTTTTTAAAATTTGTTGTGGTTGAGAAACAGCTGTTAAAATAGCAATGAATCGAATGGGGCTTTGAGAAACTTTGAACTGTCAGAAAACCTGATTTGAAAGATGATGGCCACAGTAGCTCCAATTGCTTTAGGTGTTTGCAAATCGCGAACAAGAAGAACAGAAGTTTGTACACTATTTTAAGCTTATGAGCAAAGAGATTTAATACAGATTCTCTATCTGAATTCTTTGAAGAAGTTTTGATGAATCAGACTGTAGAAGTTATAAAAATATTAGTAGAAGGTTCTGCTTTTTTTTTGAGAAAATAATGCTGAAATTATACCGAAAGTTCCGATCCTATCATAAGTAGAATAATATCGTTCCTAATGATAAAATGTAGAATCTGCGATTTTGTTTTTTAAGATGGTTTCTTCCAGTTACGACAACAGCTGTTGTTTCTCAAAAAGTATGATGAAGTAATTTCAACTTATTATTGTCATAATTATTTCAATAGACGAATTTATTTGCAGAGAACTGCCGATATATCGTTTTGAAAATTGAAAATTTTTGGAAAATGCTCAGAGTTTAAAAATATTTTAAAATTTATCAAGCAAGGAGACGAAATTTTTTTCACATAGATTTTTTCTATGTATAGTGTAGTAAAATGAAAAATATTTCAAAATCAGCACTACAACATAAAGTAAAAGTGCTTAGAATTATGTGGCGCTTTTAGAGATTTAGTCGTATCTGTGCAGCCAAGAGCGTAAATGTCCCGCTTTAGAAAAAGAAAAATAGGAAGCTCAAAAAATTTAGTTTCTAAATATAAATATGTACTACAAGAACTCCTCGCCGCAAGAAAATATTTAAAGCAGGAATTAGAAAACATAGTCTAGTTCTACAAGTGATCTACACCTTTCCTATTTTAAGTTTATTTCTGCATTACTAGAAATCAATTAAGCATAAACCTCTATACGAAACATAATAATAGCTTTCTCAACGATTATTTGAAAAAAAAGAATAAAATTCTGCTCTTACTCTGTGGTACAATTCTATACTAATCACGACGCCTAAGCGGACGCAAATTGCTTAATATGGACCAACTTTTAATTATTTTCATAAATGTCGAGAGTTGTAATTTTCGCTTTTATTCTATCACAAATAGTTCGCAATTACTTAGAATAGCTAAAGAATTTGAAGAAATATAAACAAATTATACTTAAAAATAACATATTTTGAAACTATCAATTGTACCTTGAGTTTTTGTTTATACATTTATTATTAGGTCTATTGTAGATAATGGTATCTTAAAATATATTTCTATTTATTTAAGAATCCATATAATATTTTATAAGTATAACAAAAAAATTTAACAATTTATTTTATTATTAGAAATATTATAAAATATTTTCGTAAAAGAATTTATTTAATATTGAAAATAATTTTAATAAGATGCACATAATGTATAAAAATTTTATAATAACTTAGAAATATCATCAAAAAATAGATAATATTAAAGATATTTAAGATATATAATGAATAAATAAAATTGATATACTAAATAAAGTGTTAAATTCTATAATTTATAAAATTTATCATACAAAGTTCATCAAATATATTCTTTTTTTATTAATTAAGTTTTTCAAGTGATTTTCCAATTAAGTGCATCCTTCCTAACCATATTATTTTTCCTGTTAAAAATAATTAATTTTTAATTTTTACATTTTATTTATAATTATTAAATAATGATGGAGATAAAATATTGGAAGTAAATGATAATTTAAAAAATAAAAGTAAAATTGACGAAATATTTCATTTTGAAATTTGCGAATGTTTGACCTTTTATGATTTCGAGATTTGTAGAAATTAAATATGCAATAGAAAAGCAATTATTAATTATAATATGATATAATTTAGAAATATAATATCCTCACAAATTATAAAATAAAAAACCTTCAATATATTTAATTATGAAATTAATAATACAAAGGCAGAAAAATTTGCAATTTTTTTTTAAAACTGAAATTTCCATAATAAATATAATTTTCTCCATACTAATAAAATAGTACTAAAATTATGTCTAAGAGTTAGGTTGTAAGTTATTCAAGTGATTTTCCAAATTAAGTGCATCCTTCATCACCAATTTCATTACCACTATTAAAATAATTAATTTTTTTATTTTACATTTTATTTATAATTATTAATAATGATGGAGAATAAAAATATTGGAAGTAAATGATAATTTTAAAAATAAAAGAAAATTGACGAAATTATTTCATTTTGAAATTTGCGAATGTTTGACCTTTTATGATTTCGAGATTAGTAAATTAATATGCAATAGAAAAGCAATTATTAATTATATATGATAGTAATTTAGAATATAGTATCTTCACAAATTTTAAAATAAAAAACTTCAATATTTTTTAATTATGAAATTATAAAACAAAGGCAGAAAATTTTGCAATTTTTTTTAAAGCTTAAATTTCCATAATAATATAATTTTCTCCATATTAATAAAATAGTACTAAATTAATGTTTAAAGAAGTGAGGTTTAGTAGTTTTTCAGTGATTTTCCAAATTAAGTGCATCCTTCCTAACCAATTTTATTCCAACTATTAAAATAATTAATTTTTTATTTTTACATTTTATTTATAATTATTTAATTATGATGGAATAAAAAATATTGGAAGTAATGATAATTTAAAAATAAAAATAAAATTGACGAAATTTTTTTTTTTGAAATTTGCGAATGTTTTACCTTTTATGATTTGGAGATTTGTAGAAATTAAATATGCAATATTCTATTGCATATTTAATTTCTACAAATCTCCAAATCATAAAAGGTCAAACATTCGCAATTTCAAAATAAAATAATTTCGTCAATTTTATTTTTATTTTTTAAAATTATCATTTACTTCCAATATTTTTATTCTCCATCATAATTAAATAATTATAAATAAAATGTAAAATAAAAATTAATTATTTTAATAGTTGGAATAAAATTGGTTAGGAAGGATGCACTTAATTTGGAAATCACTTGAAAAACTAATAAACCTCACTTCTTTAAACATAATTTTTAGTACTATTTTTATTAATATGGAGAAATTATATTTATTATGGAAATTTAAGCTTTAAAAAAAATTGCAAATTTTCTGCCTTTGTTTTATTAATTTCATAATTAAAAAATATTGAATGTTTTTTATTTTAAAATTTGTGAAGATACTATATTTCTAAATTACTATCAATATTATAATTAATAATTGCTTTTCTATTGCATATTTAATTTCTACTATCTCGAAATCATAAAAGGTCAAACATTCGCAAATTTCAAAATGAAATAATTTCGTCAATTTTACTTTTATTTTTTAAATTATCATTTACTTCCAATATTTTTTATTCTCCATCATTATTTATAATATAAATAAAATGTAAAAATAAAAATTAATTATTTTTAATAGTGGTAATGAAATTGGTGATGAAGGATGCACTTAATTTGGAAAATCACTTGAATAACTTACAAACCTAACTTCTTTAGACATTAATTTTTAGTACTATTTTTATTAGTATGGAGAAAATTATATTTATTATGGAAATTTCAGTTTTAAAAAAAATTGCAAATTTTTCTGCCTTTGTATTATTAATTTCATAATTAAAATATATTGAATGTTTTTTTATTTTATAATTTGTGAGGATATTATATTTCTAAATTATTATCATATTATAATTAATAATTGCTTTTCTATTGCATATTTAATTTCTACAAATCTCGAAATCATAAAAGGTCAAACATTCGCAAATTTCAAAATGAAATAATTTCGTCAATTTACTTTTATTTTTTAAAATTATCATTTACTTCCAATATTTTTTATTCTCCATCATTATTTAATAATTATAAATAAAATGTAAAAATTAAAAATTAATTATTTTTAACAGGAAAAATAATATTGGTTAGGAAGGATGCACTTAATTTGGAAAATCACTTGAAAAACTTAATTTAATTAAAAAAAGAATATATATTTGATGAACTTTGTTTATGATAAATTTTATTAAATTATAGAATTTAACACTTTATTTAGTATATCAATTTTATTTATTTCATTTATATATCTTAAATATCTTTAATATTTATACTATTTTTTGATGATATTTCTAAGTTATTATAAAATTTTTATACATTTATGTGCATCTTATTAAAATTATTTTTCAAATATTAAATAAATTCTTTTACGAAAATATTTTTATTAATATTTCTAATATATAAATAAATTGTTAAATTTTTTTTGTTATACTTATAAAATTTTATATGGATTCTTAAATAAAATAGAAATATATTTTAAGATACCATTATCTACAATAGACCTAATAATAAATGTAATAAAACAAAAACTCAAGGTACAATTGATAGTTTCAAAATATGTTATTTTTAAGTATAATTTGTTTATATTTCTTCAAATTCTTTAGCTATTCTAAGTAATTGCGAACTATTTGTGATAGAATAAAAGCGAAAATTTACAACTCTTCGACATTTATGAAAATAATTAAAAGTTGGTCCATATTAAGCAATTTGCGTCCGCTTAGGCGTCGTGATTAGTATAGAATTGTACCACAGAGTAAGAGCAGAATTTTATTCTTTTTTTTCAAATAATCGTTGAGAAAAGCTAATTATTATGTTTTCGTATAGAGGTTTATGCTTAATTGATTTCTAGTAATGCAGAAATAAACTTAAAATAGGAAAGGTGTAGATCACTTGTAGAACTAGACTATGTTTTTCTAATTCCTGCTTTAAATAATTTCTTGCGGCGAGGAGTTCTTGTAGTACATATTTATATTTAGAAACTAAATTTTTGAGCTTCCTATTTTTCTTTTTCTAAAGCGGGACATCTTACGCTCTTGGCTGCACAGATACGACTTATAAATCTCTAAAAGCGCCACATAATTCTAAGCACTTTTACTTTATGTTGTAGTGCTGATTTTGAAAATATTTTTCATTTTACTACACTATACATAGAAAAAATCTATGTGAAAAAATTTTCGTCTCCTTGCTTGATAAATTTTAAACTACTTTTTAAACTCTGAGCATTTTCCCAAAATTTTTCAATTTTCAAAACGATATATCGGCAGTTTCTCTGCAAATAAATTCGTCTATTGAAATAATTATGACAATAATAAGTTGAAATTACTTCATCATACTTTTTGAGAAACCAACAGCTGTTGTCGTAACTGGAAGAAACCATCTTTAAAAACAAAATCGCAGATTCTACATTTTATCATTAGGAACGATATTATTCTACTTATGATAGGATCGGAACTTTCGGTATTAATTTTCAGCATTTATTTTCTCAAAAAAAAAAGCAGAACCTTCTACTAATATTTTTATAACTTCTACAGTCTGATTCATCACAACTTCTTCAAAGAATTTCAGATAGAGAATCTGTATTAAATCTCTTTGCTCATAAGCTTAAAATAGTGTACAAACTTCTGTTCTTCTTGTTCGCGATTTGCAAACACCTAAAGCAATTTGGAGCTACTGTGGCCATCATCTTTCAAATCAGGTTTTCTGACAGTTCAAAGTTTCTCAAAGCCTCCATTCGATTCATTGCTATTTTAACAGCTGTTTCTCAACCACAACAAATTTTAAAAAGTCCATCGATTAGAAAAACAACCAGTTATTCTTATTTTTTTTACTAGTCTCTCCAAAAGCAGCTGTTTCTTGATTTTCCTTGCATTTTTTTAAGCTGACCCAGTTTCAATTTTTCATCTTCTTAACACTCCCTATCCTATTGTTTTTCTTATACAAATTGTAGTAGGAATTTAAATGATTGATAAGTTGTTACTCATTTATAAACTGCGCAACTTTAACTACGGTAAAGCAGTAAAAAAAGTTATTTTAGGACTTTTTCTATTCCTAAATTGCGGAGTAAAGTACTCATTTCTTTGGTTAATTTTACTTTTTAAAGAAAAGTAAAATCAATTTATTTATTTATTTATTCCAATTTACCTGTCCCTGTTCAGAAGAAATCAACAGGACCTGAGCTCTTCGATTCGAAGAAAAAAGAAATCATTGGCAATGCTGATGTTTTCAGAGTAATACGAGTGGTTTTGTTTGAGAAATTCTAAAACGCACTAGTTTAGTCCAAGTCCTTCATTTTATCTTAAGAACTCTATACTGTCTACACATCCATTTCTTTGCTAATATCAGCTTTAGCACTAGCTCTATTAATACAATATTCTTCTTCTTTTACTAACTGATCATCTTGCAAGTCGAAAATATCAATCATAACTCCTCCTTTTTTAGCACTTATGCACCTTTTTCAACTGCTGCTGTAAATATATTTCTTTTTCTTGATGTTCTTCGTTGACTTTTGAGGAAATCAAGGGCTTTGCCTAGTAGTTGTTATCAGACACATTCTTTTTAGATCTTATATTCGGTAAATGCAGTAGCAATTTATAAAATAAATCACTCTGGGTTCTCGTATTAAACAATGATTCATTATGTTTTGATTTTTTTTCACCTGTTTGTTCTTCCGTTTATTGGTACAAAAAAGATGATGATAATAATTGAGATTTGGAGCAAAAGTTTATCTAAATAAGCGACTTCTGCACCGCTAAAACCGTTCAGTTTCTGTCATTTTCTGACGAATTTCCAAAACACTTCGTCAGGTCTCAACTGCTCTATTTCAAAATGCAATCAACTTTTTTTATGAATTTATTGGTTTTTGTTACACGCGACAGACTAGGTAAAACTTCAGAAATTTGGAAAAAGTTCTTGCCTTTTTCATTGTCGAACACAACAAGATCGTCAAAGTATGTTCTGCTCATCAAAAGTACCTTCACTTTCGGATACTCGTCGAGTCGCAGATACTTCAATACGTCAGGCGGGCGGGATCAGGAGCTATACTTTACTATTTATTTCTCTCCTTCACGATGAAGATTTCCCACATCTTTTTCGTAGTAGTCGAGTAGAAATACGATTTCGCTTTTGCTTTTCTACGCGACTTCATTCTAACAATATTTTCTAAAAAGTTGGCTATTTCAGATTCGCATTAGTAGAGAGACAATTCGATATTGTTTGATTTCCTGATGGGTAATTTTTTAGACATTTATCGATGATTTTCGCCTTTTTGAAATAGTGAAATAATTTATTTTTTTTTCCAAAAAGTTTTTACGATTTTAATCATGCATGTGAGATATCGTAACATATAGGGCTCATTATTATTTTTTAAATTTCATCAATATTGTGAAATTGATTTTTTACTCTGATTTAAGAGTGCTAGTGAGTTTTTCTTATGCAGGAGAATGATTTCTTTTTTTTTTAGATTAACAATTCCTAGCGATTTCAATAGATACTCTAGAAGTTTTTGACAGTCTATGATTTCAGTTTTCGAGTGACGACTCAATTTTTGCAACTCTTTTTTTTTTTTGTTTATTAGTACCAAATCTGTTATTGAATTTAGCTTATTTATTTATAACATATAGTGAAAGCCATTTTTAATATTGTGAAAGATGTCAATAGGTTTTACTGCTTTGTTAAAATCTCCACTAAGTGTAATATAGGAGCTGGCTTTTTTGAGTTTTGAGATCGATAAAATATTTTTAATATATTTAAGGAGTTTTCTCTTTCTATTGATATTATTAAGATAGTCGTTCACCACTATGATTTCAAACAATTCGTAGACTATTTAAATTATTACTATATCCTAATTATCCACCAAAATGGAAGGTATGATCTTAGTTAGTTAGGTCTGTTATGTTCAAATATTTAGATATGCCTATTCCAACTACCGCTTCTACTCTTTATTTGCTAATTTTTCTGTTATGGGAGATGATATAGTAGATTGGGGTGTTATAAAGTTAATACCCTTATTTCCCATAGGCAAACAATGTGTGTTTTGAGTTTTCTTTATACATCCCTAGCCTTTGTCTACCAACCTAATTTCATATGTCTCTTCCTACTAACCGATATAAATATCTGCTGTTGAATTTGCAATTCGTAGAACATTGAAACCAAGATTAAATCATTTTAGGAAATGATTTATGTGTTTTAAGTTTATTTTTGGTTTTTTGAAGAGATTTTTAGTTGTAAATGGTGATTCACTGTTTCTGAATCCATCAAAAAAAAAAATGCAGTATCAGAGTAAAACAATGTCCAAAAAGAAAAACAAGAACTTTGTCCAAATGCAGCAGTGATTAGTCCAAGTTGCATCGATTTGTAAGTTATAAGAATTCTAGATGAAAATAGAATTTAATTTTATTTAAAATACTTGAAATAAAATATTAAAAGGCAAAACTATTTTTTCTATTATCATGAAATAAAAGGAAAATGTCAAAAAAATTTAAACAGTTAAATTAAATTTTTCCTATTCAAAAACTAATTTAAGCAACTTAAAACAATAATAAAAAAGTGTATATATTTGTTGATTTTTTAATATATTTATAAGATAAAAAAGGATAAATAATGCAAAATACCAACTATTTTAAAACTAATATTTTCATTGCCAGTTTCGACGGCTTTATGATCTTCAATTTATTCGAATTTCGAAAAGCCTTTAGAAATCAGTATTAGTTCAAGTAATTATTATTTATATACTCTTTAGGAAATTCTTAAGAAAAAATTAATTTTTCGATTAAAAAACGAGATAAAATAATAATAAAATTTTTTAAGAATTTTAATCTCAAATAAAATCTTCATTTTGGAAGTCTAGTTATTATTTAACCTTAGGGTTTAAATACAATGCTGGTTTCAGATGGATTTATAGAGAATTCTGTCCACCTGCACAAGCTTTAGGAATCAAATAATTTTTAATAGGAATCTATTAAAATTAATATTATTTGTATATATTATAAACTATTTACTTTTTCTTATTAGTGATGTATTTTTTATTCTTATATAGAAGCAGAAGTGGGATAGGTAGTTGGGAGTATATTCAAATATTTTTATGATTCAAATCAAAAAATATAGAGGAATTTTATTTTTAGCAAAATACTAAAAAAGCCAGTAGTGTATATCGATAAAATGATGAAGATATTTAAAATAAATTAAAAATCATGATGGAAAAATACAAAAATGAGATGAAAATGAATTAGGAACAATAAATTTCTTCAAAAAATTCTCCTCTTATATTTGGAGCTCCTTTTTAGTTATTACATATAAAGTCTGGAAAGTATTTATCATATGACTAAAACTAGAGCATTTCCTAGCATGGTTTCAGTAACTCTGAAAATTTACATAAGTATTAATATGTAGATTAAGGCATAAACATAATCTTAAATTTAAATAGAATAATTTTAGTCGATAAACCTAGTGAGTTAACAAGTTTTAAACTTAAGCCATGTAACAAATACTAATAAGAAATAACAAATTATGTTAAGTATGATGATTATATTTATTTTTTATCTGCAGGAAAACAATTTAAAAAAGAAGCCTATATGACCATACTCAGTGTTGAGGCTTATCAAGGTATAAATTACATTTCTTAGCATTTAGACCAATCTTAATATTCTCATCATACAGGTAGTAAAGAAAATGTATCAAATGGAAATCAAAATTCTGGTAGAAAGGCTTATTTTTCAAAATAAATATACATATTTATAAATTAGTTTTATTTATCAAGCTGAATACAAACCTAGTGAAAGTGAATAGTAGCCTATATTTTTAAGTTTAGATAAAAAATCAAAATTTAAGTAATGTTTAAATATTAAATTTAAACACAATCAATTCCTTATTATTTGAAATAATAAAATAAAATATAGCTTTAAACTATTTCGAAAATTCCATACCAATATTAATTTTTTCAAAGGAACAATTAGTTAATTAACTCACTTTTAACTTCATTAGTTTATATTTAATAATAATATCCTGAAACTGATAGCTATCTTTCTTATGTTAATAAAAAAATGCATTTTAATTAGAAAAATTTAAAGGAACTAAGTATCGTAGTAGTATGGGAATGTGGATAATTGAAGGTGAAAATGAATAAGATGGATCAACGATAATTATTTAAACTATATTTAATTAATGACTATCAATATAGTTTTTTTTATTAGTTGAATTATAAGTAATATTTAAAATTAAAAAATATAGGTAAAGGAAAATTTTTAAATATAAAAGAGTGGCCCGTAGACGAATCTAGTTAGTTTATAAATGAAACTTAAAATCAATAATTTAAGATAAATTAAATTTAAATGACAAAGGTAGATAACAAAAAATAAAAAATAATAATAATAGATTAAATACAACCATAATAATAACAACAGCAGCAATTTAATTTAGGACAAATAGGAGAGCATAAGAAATCAGAAATAACAAATGATTACGTTGAGAATCTGGTATATAAAACCATTAATTTTCAGTTGACTACAAATTAAAGTTAACTTACAATTATATAGATTAAAATCTATTTTTCTTGGAAAACATTAATGACTTAAGCAATGATTAAAAAATAAACATTTTATCTATATTTTACATATCAAATAAAAGATTTCCATTATAATTTAGAAAATCAGAAAATTTAAAATATGATACAGTTAAAAATCAATAGTAAGTATTTTATATTTAGTAATAAGAATTTAATAACAATTTTAAAATCCAAGATGTATTTAAATTTATAAAATCTAACCCTAGTGAAATATGGGAATTTAATAGTTAATAAAATATAGACAGATGTTTAAAAAGAGAAAACAACTAGTATTTCAATTTGCGTAGTATTAAACTAATTTCTAATAAATTTATCATTTTTATTACATTCTCATTGAGTAAATTTAAACAATGAGGGATACAAACATTCGAAAAAAATACTTTTTATTTTTAAAGAAATGTTTCTGTTAATTGTATGTTGTACTTTTCAAATTGTTTATCTGCTATTTTCTAAGTATTTTCATTGTACTTACCTCTTTCTATTTGTCTTCAAATAGAACTCTGTTACTCATAAATTTTTCACATAAATGCTGCTGCATTTCTCTTATAGTTCATAATTTAGTTATCATTTTCTCTGACAAATCGTCTCTTTAGTCTTAACAATAATACATTGGAAAAATAACAAAAAATTCAATTTCTAATAATATACAATTTTGCAACAAAACACTCTTCTAATAATCAAACCAAAGTAGAGCTACAAATAAAAAGATATACCCCGAAACTATAAACCGAGGTTTTATTATCATGGAGTTCTTTCTAATATTACAAATTAAATTAATAATCAGCAGCATTAAAGTACACAGAACCATAATATATAAGCAGATAATTTACTATAATTCAGAATTTTTAAGAAACGAAGTGCATTCTTTTTCTTTTTCAGAAATTGGTTTTGTCTGATAATCTGATGAGACTAATAATTTTCCAAAACATTTATTTATTAATAGAGAATGTCGAATTCTTTCGGCTCTTTGAAATTTCATTTAAAAAGAAAAGCATTTTGCCTTTTCTCATCACATTGAAAGTAATTGATTTAAAATTAAATTTAGAAATATTATTTTCTCATATCGAAACAGCTTTCAGTGCTTAGTTTCTTTGCGTAGGTTAGGGACAAAGTTGAGTCATAATCACAGATTGTTTTTTATGTTTAAAGAGAAACAGTGCATATTCGAAATTTATATTTTTTTTTGGTTTCGGAAAATATACAAAGAGTGGTATAACTAGTTTAAAAAAATATCTAATTTTTGATGATATTTCCCTTCAATTTTTGTTGATGAGTTTTGCTTTTCTGTTATTTTTTCTTATAATTTCATCCTCTTTCTTATTAGCAGTTTTTTGCCTTAAATTATTATTGCTACTATATGTCTTTTTTTCCTTAGTATTACTTCTACTTTTGTTAGATATTTTGTTTTTGTTATTGCAGTTCAGTTATTAGTTATTTTTATGGTTGGATCACAAATCATTTTCATTTAATATAAATATTTTTTCATTTAACTCTCCAGAGTACCAGGGTCCGATTAGAGTCAATTTATGTATTTTATTTTAATTTGAGAATTTTTATCATTATTTATGTTTGCCTTTTTAGCTATTATAATATTCTTAGGGCATTTCGCACTGAACGAAAATATCTTATATATAATAATTTTATTATTTTATTTTGTAATTTACCACTCTATTTAATCATTTGATAACTAATAGTCAATTCGATGGTAATAAAAAAATATGAGTAATATTTATATAAAATAATATTCATTTAATTTTTATCTTATATAATTCTAATTATTTTAATACTTTACAAAAAGAAAGGAAATTTTTACAAAGATAATTTATTAATTCACAAGAATAAAATTTAATAAAATTATAAATATTAATTGTTTTTATTAAATCATTCTTAAAATTGATAAGCACTAGTTTTATAAAATAGTTCTAATTTCTCTTAGTTTTAACTACATTTTTTTATATAAGTAATTTATTATGTTGGAATTAATTTAATCTTTTCTAAGTGAGAAATACTAAAATTTATTTAGTTTTTTCGCTTTATAGTATTTTTTAGAAAACTTGATGTGAATACTTTTTTTAATCTTATTAGAGCATGATATAATAATATAACATGTAGTTGAGAATATTATTTATATTTTATATTTATTTTACAAGCTACTTTAATAATAGTAATTCATTTTCTCATATATTGTTATTATGAATATCTTTAAAGTATTCTCGTCGAATTTTATTTATCGCTTATAAAAGCTTAAAATTATTACTATTTATGAACATTATTAAGCTCTTCCATAAGAGATTAATCTTATGGTTTCATTAATCCTATATCCTCTTACTCTTAGATAATTGAATTTTACTCAACAATTTTATCATGTTAGAAACTTAATTATTTATTGCTTAGTCTTGAATAAAAATAAAATATTATTAATTTAAAATAAAAATTATTGATTTTACCCCCATACTTCCAAAATATCTATATTTAACTAAGAAATATTAGAGTCAAATAAATTTCCTTATTAAAAAGTAGTATCATAGTTTCCATAATTATCAATAAAACTCTCTTATATATTTTCACCAATAAACAACCTTGACTTATTAATTTCTTAGTTTCCATAATAAATTCCTGGTTTAATATTTTTAGAATCAAAATTTTTGGTAACTAAATTAGCATACTATTTCCCAATTCCTCCTAACTAAGTATTAAAAATCCTTAATTTAGGAATTAAGGAAAATAAAGTAGTTTGAGAATTCCCTGATAACTGTGGATATTCTCTATATCTATCAGTATTCAAGATTCCCAAAACATAATGATTTTTACTAATAATTAATTAAATTAAATACATATGTAATTAAATGATAAAAAAACTAGATACCCAATTCTTTCAGGATTTACCCCTATATTTAATAAAAAATGCTAAATATATATATATATTATTATTTTAATATAAAATTTACCTTTTGTATATGCATATTCATCTATTTCTTCAAACTAATCAATATGCCTAACTAGAATGAGAATAGGACCTTCCTATAAATAATATAGAATATTTAATTTTAAGAAAAACATAAAAATATATCATATTACTTTATAATCTTTGATAATATTAGCCATCTAAGTGAATTTAAAATCGTTATCATTATAGCTAATGTATTCAAATAGTGGTTCAGCATACTTATAAAATTACAATTATTTAAATGAAAATTTCAAAAGATGTAAAAGGCTTTTTCTCAAAATAAGAGATTATGGCTGTGCTGAATCACAAGTATCTTAAAAATCGATCATATTATTTTAAAAATAACTATCTGCTTAATTGAAAAGTATAAATTAAAAATAAGTTTATAATGACTATTCTAAGTTTTCCGTCAAGCTAGTCAGTTTCTAGAAAAATTATCGAAACTCCATTGAGTCTTGTTATCCCATTATTTCGTTTAAAACTATTTTTAATGCAATATCATCATTTTAAAAATCATCTGTTTATTCATTTTGTTATTTTTGCTTTTAATATATATTTGAGAATATATTTAAGGAATATAGATCCTTCATTACTTCTAACCCCTCGATATATTATAATTCTATTCGACTTGTGTATTCTTTATCATATTCCTTTCCTTTAAATAATATAAACTAAATATAAGAAGAAGAAAAATAATATCTAATTATTATTAATGGGAAATACCAAAAAACTTGCTTTACAGAGAAATCAATCCAAATATTTCTGCAATACTATATTATACTATATCTTTATTATTATTAACATTCTAATTACAATTATTTATCTATTACTGATTAATATCAGATGTAAAAATTTCTATAATATCTAAATAGCATTCCAAATCTATTCCCTTAATAAAAAATAAAGTTATTTATTAAAATACATAATTAGTAAAATATTATACTTTATTAATTTGTCTTCTTTTGGTAAACCATTTATACATTTTTTTGATAAATTATGATTATGAATGAAACATTTGTTTTAAGCCATTTAGCCCAATAGAATAATTCTTACATCCTCCTTCATAAGAGGAATGTATACTAAAACATTGCACTATTTAATTTTTCTACTCTTCAGTTAATTTTAAGTTTTTTCTATCATTAACTGTTTCGGTGGATTATCCAGATCCCATTTTATTTATTTTATAATTATCTCTTGGAATTTTATATTTTTTAATAATTTATCAAAAACGGTAATTATTAAAATGAATTGTATAATAAAGGTAAATATTAATAGTTTAATTATAATTATTTGCTATTCAGAAAATAAAAAATAAAACAATTAAATCGAAAAAAATATAGATAATAAGTGATTATTCAATATATATATTTTATTATTATTAATTCTTTTATCTTGTAATCCAAAATGTGATATATATATATTTAAATTTTTTTCTATAAATATAAAATTCTGCAACCTTTCAAATTAATAAATGCAACTTTGATTTAAAATATAACTTTAACTAATTTGTATATATGTTAAAATTTTGCTTTATATTGTAATTATAGTTTGCATGAAGGTTATTATATATTAATATATATATATAAATTTCAGGCTTAACTTATATTATTCAAAATTATTAGTATATATATTATAATAAAATTACATATATTAGATTAAATTATTATTTTATCTCTCTTATTAATAATATAAATAAACAAATAGAAAAATATAAAAAAATGGAAGGTGAAGCCTAATCTGGACCCAAAAGATGCTATTATGAAGTCATGGGAGTAGACATCAAAGCTAGTTAAGATGACATTAAAAGAGTATATATTATATAATATATTTTTATAGTATTATAATATATAATATACAAATTAAAAATAAAATTTATTTATTTATATTCATAGGCTTTCAAAAAACTCTCTTTAAAAAACCACCCTGATAAAAATAGACACAGATAAGAAGAAGCCAAACTTGCCTTTTAAGGTAAACTTATTTATTAGGCTTATTTTAAATCAATACAAAATATCATAATTTATTTATTTAGAAATCACTGAAGCCTATAATTGTTTATCTGACCCTAAAGAAAGATAATGGTATGATAATAACAGGTAAACACTAAAAAAGGATTAATTGAATATTTAATATTATTTAATCTGAATATTAAAAATCTCATTTTAATAATATTATATAGAGAAAGACTTTTAATGAACAAAGATGATTTAACAAGAGAAGATTTAGAATTATAAGTAAAATATTAATAATTTATAAATAATTTATTTCTTAAAAAACTATAATATTAAAATTATATTAATTTAAAAGTCATATGGATTTGATATTTTCTCTTTTATGTAATCTGATGCTTTCGAAGGATTTAAAGACGATGAAAACGGATTCTTCAATGTTTACGGAAAAGCGTAAATATTATATAAATATAACATAATTTATAAACTAATGAATATAAAAATATTAATTTACAACTTATAATTTTAGATTTGAAAACCTTAATTATGAAGAAGAAAGAACTTTCAAATTTAAAGAAGATGCTAATTCTGAATTTGTTCCTTTGTAAGGATTTGGAAAATAAGATACTAAAATCGAAGAAGTAGTTAAGTTTTATGAATAATGGTAAAACTTTACTACTATTAAAAACTTTGCTTGGGCTGATAAACATGATGCTAGAGAAGGAGAAAACAGATGGGAAAAAAGATAAATGGAATAAGAAAATGAAAAAGAAAGAAAGAAAGAAAAAAAGAAATATATTGCCACTGTAAAAGACTTAGGTATTATAAAAAAACAAACAAATTTATTTACTATTTATATACTGAGTAAATAAAGTAGCTAGTTAATTATATTTTATTATTCTTATTATAGTATCTTTTGTTAAAAAACTTGATCCTAGAAGAGCTCAATTGATAGAACTTGAAAAACAAGAATAAGAAAAAATTCAATAATAAAGAGAATTAAATAAGGGAGACAAATAAAGAAAGAAAGAATAGTAATTGAGAGAATAAGAAGAAAAAAAGAAAAAGAAAGAAGAATAAGAACACTAGAAATTTTTAGAATAAGAAAAGTTGAGATTATAATTGATAGAATAAAAATAAAAATAGTAAACATCAATAAAATTTTATTTAATTAATTAATTAATTAATTAATCAATCAATCTCTTATAATATTTTTAAATTATATTCAAATAGAGAATAAGAAGGTAGCAAATCTTTTGTATGTAAAGTCTGCCAAAAATAATTTAGCAACTCTACTCAATTGGGAAGTCATAAAAAAACTCACAAAAATACTACAAACGATGCTAACATTGATCTGGACAATGTTTAAGATCCTTCTTAATTAACCAAAAAACAATAAAAGGAACTTAAAAAAAGAGAACTTTAAAAAAAAGCCGAAGAAACTAAAGTTAAATAATAAACTGTTGATGAAACCAAAAAGAAACAACCTAAAGATTAAAAAAAAGCTGAAGAAAATAATGCCTAAGATGAAGATGAAGAAGAAGAAAAATAATAAGATTCTTAAGGTCCCAAAAAAAGAAAGAGAAACAGAAACAAAAAGAAAGCTGCTCAAAATAATGAAGATGAAAATGATGGAGAAGAAGAAGAAAAAGAAGAAAATGTTGATGAATAAAAAAATGTCCCTTAATAAAACTAGTAAGAAGAAGAATGGACTGATGTCTCAGGAACTAAAAAATAAAAAAATAAGCTGCTCAAGAATTGAAAAAACTTAAAAAGTAAGTCACTGAAAAGAAAACCGATCCTAACAAAAACATCGAAGACAATTTCTTTGGTTCCATTGATGAAAATAATATTAAAAAAGTCGGAAAATAACAATAAAAAAGAAATAAAGCTAAGATGAATAAGAATGAGACAAATTAAAATTATAATGTGTTTTTTTTTATTATTAATAATTATTACAAAATTTTTATTAAATTTATTTAAAAACCTAAAAAGAACTATTTATAGAAAAATTATTATTTCTTTCAAAATTTTTTATGTTTTAAATATTATATTATATTTTATATTTGCAATATAATAGATATTTCAATAAATTGTATAATGGTTAAAATTAATTACTATAATAATTTCTTTATATTCTTCTTATTATTAACAATAATAAAGGCAAGAGCTATAAAATAATTAATTTTGATATCATAACTTTAAAATAAATAACCTTTTATTTAAATTTAGTTTTTTAATTAATTGTAAAAAGATAAAATTTCTTAGTATTTAAAATAAAATTATATCATTTTTCGAAAATGAGTAAATAAAAATAGTATTTAACATATTCAATCATTTAGTATTGATTGTTTTTCTTTTTTATCGAACTATTACATATAATTTATGATTATTTTATAGATAATAAAGTATCTTTTTGTGCTTACCTTTTATTTATAATTTATTTTATTATATTTGTAAATCAATAGTATTTTCTAAATTTACCTTTATATTTAGTTTGTATATATGTGTATATTGTATTTATATTTAATAGAAAACTCTAATTTTAATTAAGAAATTTCTGGAAATTAATATTATTACTATATATACTAATTAATTAAATATTTATCTACCTAACCTACCTATCTGTTTATATATGTAATAAACATAATACTAAATATTTATTAATTGATAAGTGCAATATTTAGTTTTTATTTAATTAATATTAATTAATAATAAAATTGCTTATATTATCTTATTAAATTTATTTGAGGCGAAAATTTAGCTCTTACAATTTGCAGAAAATCAAATATAAATAATATATCTTTACTCGCAATAAAGAACATAAAAAATTATTAAATAAAGAAATAAAAAAAAGAAAAATCAACCAAAAAAAGTGCAAATTATTGCAAATATAAAATAATAAAATGTTTGCCCAAGCCATTAAAAAAACTGCTCAAGTTAAAGGACTTACCTAATAATCTAGCAAATAATTCGCGTAATTGAATTATTCTTAGTTTATATTTATATCATTTCTTTATTTATAGTATATATATAATATGTTTACTAATCATTTTATTTATATAAAAATAGTAATGTTGCTGCTGGAGAATATATTATTGGAATCGATCTTGGAACTACCAACTCTTGTGTTGCTATTATGGAAGGATAAACCCCTAAAGTTATTGAAAATGCTGAAGGAAGAAGAACCACTCCTTCCACTGTTGCTTTCTTACCCGATGGATCCAGAATTGTCGGTAAAAATTAAAATTATTGCTGAAAATTAAAAAATTAAAATATATATAAATTCTCAAACCATTTAATTAAATAGGTGACCCCGCTAAAAGACAAGCTGTTACTAACCCTACTAACACTATTTATGCTTCCAAAAGACTTATTGGAAGATAATTCAACGACCCTGCCGTCTAAAAAGATCTTAAATCCCTTTCCTACAAAGTTGTTAGAAACTCTAATGGAGATGCCTGGATTGAAGCTGGAGGAAAAACCCACTCTCCTTCCTAAATCGGATCTTATGTTTTAGTTAAAATGAAAGAAACCGCCGACAGTTATCTTGGAAAATCTGCCAACAAAGTAAATTAAAATTCAAATGTTTATTGAAAAATCAATTAATAAATTAATAAAAATTTTACTAATTATTATTTTTAATCAATAAAGGCTGTTGTTACCGTCCCCGCTTATTTCAATGATTCTCAAAGACAAGCCACTAAAGATGCTGGTAAAATTTCTGGATTAGATGTCCTCAGAATTATCAACGAACCTACTGCTGCCGCCTTAGCTTACGGAATGGATAAATAAGAAGTATATATTTTATTTCTTTTATTAATAGTATAATAATATAAGAGTGGTATGTATTTAGAATTAGTAATAGTGTTTTTATTGCCTTGGTTTAACTTTAAATAGTTAAATCAAACTTAAAAACATAAATAAATTGGTTTCTTCCACGGAAATTATGGCTTAATACTGTATTTTCCACTAAGGGACTCCGACAATCTATATAATATAAATAGTCTTACATTAAATTACTAATTCATTACAATTTTTTACTTCTCCACTTATTTATTAAACATAATAAGATAAACAATATTTATTAAAATTTGATATTTTTAAGGGAAAAGTTATCGCCGTCTACGATTTGGGAGGAGGAACTTTCGATATTTCTATTTTAGAAATCAACAACGGAGTCTTCGAAGTCAAAGCCACCAACGGAGATACCTCTTGTGGAGGAGAAGATGTTGATGTTATTATTTAAAACTACATCATTGATGAATTCAAAGCCTCTTCCGGAGTTGACATTTCCAAAGATAAAATGGCCATCCAAAGAGTCAGAGAAGCTGCCGAAAAAGCCAAAATCGAACTTTCTTCTACCACTCAAACCGAAATCAACTTACCTTATTTGACCGCTGATGCCTCTGGACCCAAACACTGTAATGTTAATATGACCAGAGGAAAATTAGAAGCCATCACTGATGCTTTCATTAAAAGAACCTTGAAACCCTGTGAAAACTGTTTGAGAGATTCTTAATTAAAAAGAGAAGAAATTGATGAAGTTTTACTTGTCGGAGGTATGTCCAGAATGCCCAAAGTACAATAATATGTCCAAGATTTCTTCAAAAAAACCCCCAACAAATCCATCAACCCTGATGAAGCTGTTGCCGTCGGAGCTGCCATCCAAGGAGGTAAATTTATTTTTTGTTTTAATTTGTATCATTTCAATTTAACCTTGCCGCCAAATATCTAAAATTTTTTCCATTTTATAGGAGTTTTGAAAGGAGATGTTAAAGACTTATTATTATTAGATGTTACTCCCTTATCTTTAGGAATCGAAACCTTAGGAGGAGTTATGACTAAAATGATTCCCAGAAACACCACCATCCCCACCAAAAAATCTCAAGTTTACTCTACCGCCGCCGATAACCAAACCGTCGTCAGCATTAAAGTTTACTAAGGAGAAAGAGAAATGGCTTCCGATAACAAATTACTCGGAAACTTTGACCTCGGTGGAATTCCCCCCGCTCCCAGGTAAATAACCTTTTAGAAATTGTTTTTATAATTAATATACTTCAGGGTAGTGAGTATTCTCTCTATCTATATTTTTTTTATTATGATGATATTCAATCAAATTTAGTCTTTCGCTCTGATTTAAAGAAGAGAAAAGATTTTTCTGAAAAAAAAAAAAAAAATATTATTATCAATAATATAATTATATAAATTCATATAATAAAATTTTAAAAATTTAATAGAGGAGTCCCTTAAATTGAAGTCACCTTCGACATTGATGCTAACGGTATCGTTAACATTTCTGCCAAAGACAAAGCCACCGGAAAAGATGCCAACATTACCATCTAATCTTCTGGAGGATTAAGTGATACCGAAATTTAAGATATGATCAACAAAGGAGAAAAATACAAAGAAGAAGATAAAAAGAGAAGAGTAAACAAAAAAACCTTTAATATAATTGCAATAAAATTTAATTTAATTAATATTTTTACTTTCTTCTTTTAGGAATTAGTTGACTTGAAAAACGAAGCCGATTCTTTAATCCACAACACCGAAAAATCTTTAAATGAACACAGATCTAAACTCGGATAAAATGATATTGAAGAAATCGAAAGAGACATATAAGCCTTAAGAGGAATTATGGGTGAAGATTTATCTGCCTCTGATGTTACCAGAGTTAAAGATGCCATCGAAGCCTGTAAATAAGCCGCCATGAAAATCGGAAAAGCTATGTACTCTCAAGCTGGAGCCTCTTCCGAAGGATAATAATAATAAGAAGAATAATAATAATAATCTTAAGAATAAAATAATGAAGAAAAAAAATAATGAGTGAAAAATGACTGAATTTTATTGAAATTTTACTTTTATATTTTAATAAAATTTGTACTAAATTAATAATAAAATTGAGGTTTCTCCAATATATCTATAGTTTATTTATCATATCATATTTAAAAACTTGTATAAAAATAAAATGCAAGCCTTATAAAAAAAATTGTTATATGTTAATAAGTATTTTATCTAAATTAAAATGCTGTATAATTCAAAATTTAAAAATTTCAATTTCTTTAATTATTTTTAACCATAGATAAAATAAATTATATTAAAATCTTAAAATTAAGAATTTAATTATATATAAAATATTTTAAAACAATGATTCTCAATGCTACCATAATTTTTCTAATATTTTCATTGCCTATAAGCATTTTTCATCTTAATTTGGCTTTCCAACTACTTATAATCCTATAGGATTTCCCACACTATTTTTTAGGTTTTACCGAATACCATGTGCTATTGAATCTTTGTATTTGCTTTGATATTCCTTTAAAATTCATTAAATTATATTAAGCTCAAAATAAATTATTATAATTATAAGAATATCTTAATAAAATACATTTTGAATATCTTCTTATTTAACTAATCTTGTTTGAACCAATCCTGAACATGTTTTCAAATCATTAGGGAATTGTAAATAATCTTCATTTAAAAATAAGTCCAGATCTAATAATTCAGCTATTCCTAGTCTTGTAGATGGCAAAATTAAAACATCAATCTTTAATTCTATAAAATTTATAAAAATAACAAATAGAGTTAGATAAATTTCAATGACAAGGTAATTTATATGATTATTACCTTCAAATTATTTAAAAAAATCATTTATTAAACTTTATCTTTTTTCTACTAATTATACATATTGTTTAATACTAACAGGAGAAAGAGTTTCAAAAAGTCTTTAAGGTCTTTTCCCTAAAATATATTTAACTAAAGTTTGAAGGGGTCCATTCTTAATAAAATCTGGAATGAATGAAAAATAGTATATTTGCTATAGTTATGGACTCATAGGTTCATTAGGAAGCTAAATAAAAATATTTTATTAAATTAATCTAATAAAATTGAAATTTATTTTTATAGATTTTATATTTATACCATTTTTTTAATCAAATAATTTATGTCAAACATAGATAGAAATAACCTTAAATTAATATATGTTATTTCTATATATTTTTCTAACAAATCCCATTTAACAACTTTATATCCATTGCTCGCTAGCTTTTAAACCGATTCATGAATTACATTTAATACTGGTTGTGTTAATTCACAAAAATTATCTTGATCGATATACCCAAAGGTTATATTGGAAAAATCAGTGATTTTATTGTTAGTGTTTTTGATTGATTAATTATTTTTATTCAAAATATTTTAACAAAAAAATATGCAATCATCAACTGATCTCGCTATAGGTCCTATACTCATTTAAATTTCCCTAAAACCATCTTAAGTCAGATTACCATTCATTATACTTCTAATTCCATAATTTGATATTCTTTTTTCTGTAGGTACAAAACCAAAGCACCCAGCAAATTAACAAGGACCCTTGATACTCCCCGTAAGATCTAAACAATAATAAATATAGTTATATAATTTATTTGTTTGTCAATTTTATTTCTTAAATAAAAATAACCTGAGCCAAGACTTAAAGGAATTAAATATTAAGAAGTCACCAAAGCAGAACCACCAGAACTTCCTATATATTAAGTTAAAAAAATAATATAAAAGCTTCTTATATATCTTACTTTACCTCCAACGGCTCTTTCTGCAGAATATGGATTTTCTGAAAGTCCCCAGATATAGTTGTCGGTATTTCCTTAATAACATTAAGGGATATTTGTTGTACAAATAGGAATTGCACCTTGATCAAGCATTTGCTATACTATATCACTATTAAAGTCAGCAATATAATCTAATTATCCTATGCAGCCAAAATCATTTAGAAAACCTTTGCAATTTATAGAATTTTTAATAGCAAAAGGAAGTCCATAAAAAGCAGGCTTTTCTTACTAATATTAATATTTCAACTTTTATTCTTATAATATTTATAAAGTTAATTATGGATTAATATCACAAATATAGTTTTTCTCTACACCAAGTGTTGAGCCTATAAATTTTTTTTATTATTATTGTTATAAATATTAATTTTATTATACTGAATAGTATTACATAGTATTAAAAAGGTAATAATAACTTCATCTTCAGATAAATTTTTCTATTTTATTTTTTCGCAAAGTTGAACTGCAGAGTAACATTTTATTTCTTTTATTTTTCCTCAGAAATTAAATTTTGATATTGCTATAAAAAGCTGTTTATTCTTTCGGTTCTTTTATTTAAAACATTTTTTACTTTTAATTCATTATTTTTTTTATTCTTTAAATATTTTATTAGAATTCCTATGGATTTCAATCCTAAAATACCCAAAAAAGTAATATTATTTCTTTTTTTTATGTAATAAATAATGAAGCTGCATAACTATACTATTTACGAATGAATTCTTACATTGTTAGAATTTTTTCTATTCTATATAATATATTTCGTATTAAGTGAAATTTGTATGTTTTTGTTTCTATAAATATAGTAACTATTAAATATTTTATATTATAAAATAATAAATAGTATTATTATCTTATTAATTATTAGATCTACTATTTATTATAATAATTCGTTTTATGATGATTATATATTAAAATTAAAAATAACATAGAGATTTTCTAGATTATTACATAATATTTTTCATGTTAAAATAATAGTTCAATTTTGTTAAAATCTTTTAAAAATTCTAAAACATTTTAAATAAATACTTAATTTATTAGATAAATTCTCATATCATTGGATAAATAATTTTCTTTTTTAATTTTCACTACACCCATTACTATAAAAACTACTGTTTTATTCCTGCGGTTATAATAAAGATGACATAACTTCTTAAACAAGATTATTAAACTATGACATTTATTTTTAGCTCGGATCTATCTTAGATATAATATATACCAATTCCTATCTATTAAGTAAAAGAAGGAAATTTTTTATTCTAGTTTTATATTATAAATCAGATTCTTGATATCCTCTTTTTAAAAATGGTATGTTGCTCATTATTTAAAATTCTTAAGGAATAGTAAATTGCCCTAATTCTTATTATTCAACTTTTTCTTCTTATTATGTTGCATGTCCATTTTATTCTTTAACTTCCAAATCGTCCAAATCTTATTCAGAATTTAAAATTTTACTCAATCTATCCACAACGTTACTTTTAGCATTCTAAGAAAGATGTTACTTCAATTAATTTAAGAATTTTTTTGTCTTTGGTGCTTTCGGGGCTTTATTTTTTTTGACTTTAGGCTATTTTATTTCTCCAATGGTCACGTTATTCATATCTATTCCACAGGATTAAATTAAATCAATTAGCTTTTTAAATTCTTCGGCTGTTGGCATATAATGCCCACTGTGAGGTTTTAGAGATATTAATACTCCATTGTCTATAAAAATTATGAATATTATGAATTTGAATTTAATTTATCGTTTTTACCAATTTCTAAATTCCCAGCTCCTAAAATGGCTCCTCCTGATAAGAATGAAGAATGGTGAAAATGCCCCCTGATTTTAGGTCCGCAATACATTATTTTTTTGGGTGACACAACAAATATAAACTTTCCCTGGTCATCATTATCAGGAATTTCATCTCTAGTATTAATTAATTTCATATCATTCTTAAAATAAAACAACCCATCTTTAATCATAACTTCAAAATTTTTTCTTTATTCTGCATCTAAATATTTTACAACACATTCATCTAATTGGGATCTTGAAAACTATTCTAAACTGATTTTTTTTCCTTCTCCAAAAGTCTATATATAAAATTAAATATTTAATAAAATAAATTATTAACAAATAATTAATTTAGTGAATAATAATAAATATTGTTCAGATGTTAGTCATAAACATTAATTAATATATGAATTTATTAATAAATATATACTCCATCTAACCAATACCAAAAGTCCTACTTGGTTTCTGATTTTCTCCAATGGTCAAAATATTATATTAAACCATTTCCGTATCGATGTTTAGGATCCTTTTTTTAATTTATAATATTTATAACTAATTATTTTTATTTAAATTTATGTTTATTTAAGTTTCTATAATTACAGTTGCCTCTAACCAATGTTTTACCATAAGCATTTTAGCATTTTAATCCTTTGAAATACCTCTAGATACTTATGCAACTCGTTCAACTCCAGATTTTAATTTTGCCTTAGGTGTAAGGTTATGGAAATGTTCATTAATATGATGTCTATATAATGATGTAACAAGATCTTCCCATCTAATTAAAGTATAAAAAAGCTAATTACTAGTGTTAAAAGGCTTAAAAATTATTTTAATAAAATTACCCCCCTTTATGTACTTTAGGTAATTCATCTATTTCTGTAGAATTATTCATTTTTAAGAATTTTTTATTTTTTATTTGATTTGAATAATATATTTATTATATTTTATATTAATTACGAGAATACATTTCTATTTCTATATTTAATTACACTTTATATATTATTAATTTAATCAACACCGCATAAATTATGGTGCCTATATTTTTAATATACTTTCATTAAATCAGTACAATTATATGTATTTTTCTATATTTTTTCTTAATTTGTTATTATATCTGGTTTTTTACTTCGTTATTTCATATATAATAGTAAAAATAAATAAATTATATTTATCATATCAATATAACTTCTATCCTAAATTTTTTTCATATTTTTTCCAGAAATCATCTTTTATATAATCACAATGCAATATCTAAATAATAGTTTTTAATTTGGTTTTCTTCTTCTATGATTTATTTTAATCTAATTTGTTATTTTACAGCACCCCTTCTTTCATTTATTACTCCTAAATATCATTATCTATTAAAAATTGTAAAATTAACAATTTTTATAACCAATTATAACAAGATAATTTAATTGATATAAATTAATTTTTAATATTATTACCTGCCAAGGTAATATTATCATTTTATTCTTGTTGCACTTCTATTTTATCTCTAATTAAAATGCTCCCTTTTCTATACTATTCTTCAATATTATTGTAATTTATATTAAATCTTTAAAATAGTAATTCATTTTTAGCAGCTGAGTCAGTTTCTTTTAAATAATTTTGAGCCTCAATATTAGACACTCCTTCATTTTAAACCATCAACCAAAAGCATGTATTATATAAATTATTTATATGACAATCTACCTACCTCCAAGACATATAGTCTCTCAAATTTTTAATAGTTGGATAAAGGACACATCTAAAAAATAATAGTTTGCTTTCTACATTTCAAAAGTAATTAATATATAAATAATGTAAGAAATTTACCTACTATCAAAAACAGGAGGCTCTAATAATTTTTAAGTTGGGAAAAACTCAGAAAAATAATACACATAATTGGAAGTAAAACAACTCACTACCATTGATAATATTTTATCACTTCTTCTTTTATATAATTTTGTGTTTTAATGGAATATGAAAGAATATTCATCAGATTATCTAAAATTACATTAATTAGATTTTACTATAAAATACAATATTCACGTCTATTTTTATTTGCAATAGGATTAAGGAATTAATATTTATTACCCGTAAGCAATTATTATATCTTCAAACATCTCCATTGTTTTTAAGCAGCTTTGTTCATTATATTTAAACCTCTAGGGTCATTGGGTTTTTCGAATTTGTGAATATCTGAAAATCTATGAAATCCTTTTCCATCTATTCTCACCACTATATAACAATTTAATAGCATTTGCTCTTAATTTTCAAAATGTTTAACATATTCATATTTAGAACACGCCATTTTAATAAATCCAGATATATTTTATTATTTATATTATTTTTACAAGTTTTTAACTATAATAAAAGCTAAACTTTAGAAATAATTTAATAAGATTAATATAAATGATTAATTTTTAACCACATATTTCATAAGTTTAATTGAAAAAAGTAAATTAAATCTTAATATAACATACTTATATAAATATAATTTAATATATCACATAGACTATCACTCTTTTTATTTTAAAAATATCATATCTATACTTAATATTTGCTGCAACATTGTAATTGCAAGAGTAAGAGAATTTTAAAATACATGTTTTATATTAATGCTACTCTATTACTAATTATATTAATATTATTTAATCACATCTATAGTAAATTATTCTATAAATTTAGTGCTTTATATATTTCTTTAATTTATTTCGAAACTTATCCTTCTTTAATTATTTTCAGGTATATTACATTATGTATTTTCTTATGATTTATTTTTGCATAGCTAAACTATTTCTAATATATAGTTATTTTTATTAAAATAATTGGCAAGTTATAATAAAGGCTTCCATATTTATTTTTCTAAATAACTCCTATGCTATTTATTAGAATATTATTATATTATAGTAATCTATTTATTTTCTTAATTTGTTGGCTTTAGTATTTTGAAACTTACATATTATTTTTATTGAGAGGAAGCTTAGTCTATTTAAAAAAATCTAAATATTTTATCTGAATTAAATCATCCTTTTATATAGCTGAAATTTCATTTATATAAATATGTTTTTCCTCAAAATTAGAATACTAAATTACATCTTATTTTTATAAAACTATATATGATACTTAGGCATTTTTAAATATATTTTTTATTACAGGAGGAGGTATTTAATAAAGTATAAAATAGTGTATTTTATGTTGCTTAACTATTTTCAACAATTTTAAGGTATATTCCTATTCATATCTTTCTAATATCGAATAAAAGCCATCTTATATACTTATATTTTCCTCAATCGAAGATTTATTTTAAAAAGCTTTATAAAAATAGCATTTTTTATATCTTGGCTGATGTCATTTAATTAATTTAAATTTATGTATTTATATACAACATAGTATGAATTTCCTTTTTAATTTCTAGTTCATTTTATTACTTTTTGCTAGATAAAGAATATAGAACATTTATTTTTTTAATTATTTAACTTCTCCATTCTTTTATTACATATATTTATTATTATGTGTTTAAAAATAATTTAAAATATTTTATATATCTACACACTATTCATTTTGATAAAGTAAGCCTAGGACTTCATAAAAATTGCATTTTTAAACTATTTTTTGTTATTGAATTAAATAATTCATCACAGTATTAGTTATTTCATGACTATTTTCTTTAAGATATACTCGAATTTAATTTTTAAAATACTGATTCTACTCATATTTTATTATTATTTCGAGAAAATTTAAAACTATATAAACTACAAAACTAGTATCTAAGTAATTTGTGTTTTAAGCTTATTCCAAATTTTAGATAAAATATCTACACAAAGGATATTTACCAAGTTAAGGACTCATAGTTTCGAAAAATTGATCCAAGGATGAGAGCATTTATATAGTGTTATTATTTTAGTTTATCTATATAGAAATCCCTTTTTAATTTTAATAAATGTAAGTAATCTCTAACAAAAAATTTCTCAGATATTTTATTTAAGAAGTTATATTATAAACCTCTTAAGCCATTGATTATATTTATTTTTAATAATTTTGCTATCTCTTTAATTTTTGCTATAGAAATCTATAAAGCTACTACTATCTAATATTTATGGTAATAAATAGTAAAAAAAGAGTATGTTAATTTATCAATCACTAATTTTTGTTGTTATTTGTTTATATAATATATATATAAAAAAGAAGGAGGAAAAAGAAAAAAATATTATTTTACAATTCCAAAATAATAAAATACAAAAATTAAAAAAAAGTAGCATTTTTATTATTTTATTTATTGGATTTTTAATATCTTTTATTAAATAAGTAAATTAGTTAGTGAGATTTTCATTTTATTCATAAATCTTCATTTTTCTTTTCTTTTTAGACATCTTTTCCATCCCAGGCTTCGATTTCTTAAACCTAAACTTTTTCATTGTAGCTTGAGAATACTTGCTTTCCAGATCCAATAGTAGAAACGAATCCAGATAAGTTAGCAGCAGTGAAGGATTATCTTAAAATTGCATATTTAGATTTAGAGGTACTAATGGCAAGAATAGCGGGGTATCCACTTCCTCCAACATTGAATTTTTATTCTACAGCTTATTATTGTCCTCCTTCAGACCATAAGAAAGTGAAGGGTTTTCCTTTATTGATGTTAGCAACCTTAAAAATTAAAAAAATTAAAATTAGAAACATTATATATTATTTATCATTCATAATATTGGTGATTTACTTCGTCAATTTGAGAAATATAGGATTCTCTTTATTCTAAGGAAGATTCTAATAAATTGGGTAAGAAAACGACAATACAAACTCCTCTAATATTTTCACAGAAGTCAGCAAATACGTCTTAAGAGGTAAGTTATCCGAATTTGGCGGGTAAAGATAAAGCGGCTCTTTCAGTAGCCCATTCTGTATAAACATTATATCATATTGTTAGGAATAAGCATATATTTATTTTTATATAAAAATTACATTCAAGAGCATCAATATCTCTAGATCCGTTGTATTCTTCAACAGTTGAATCTGATTTAGCTCCTCCAGGGAAGAATTTAAGAGAAGGATATCCTTTAACTCCGAATCTTTAAGTGATAGAACTGTTTTGAGTAGAATCAACTTTAGCGATTTTAACTTTTCCTTTCAATTAAGAGGCTAATTTTTTCCAAGTAGGGGCTAAGTTTTTGCAGTGTCCACACCTATTTTTTATTGATTTATTTTTAAAATAAGTTTATTATATTTTTATTTAATAAATATAATTTATACCAAGGAGCATAGAATTCAATGAACCAAGCGTCTTTGCTGTTTTCTACTTCTTCGGTAAAGTTGTCATCAGTAATTACAACAACATCTCCATCATCTTGATCGGGTTATTCTTCTTCTTCAGGTTTTTTTCTTCTTATTTTTAAGGTTTGGCTCTCTTTTTGTTTCCAATTCTTCCATTAGCGATTTCTTTGAGTTTTTTAGCAGCGAAATTTATAATTCCTACAGAAGTTCTTCCTCCTTCATATTCTTAAGGGGCGCTTTTGTCTTCTCCGAAGAATTTTAAAGTGGGGTATCCTTCAATGTTATAATCTTTTCCGGCATCCTATTATGTAGAAGTAATTTTTTTTAACATTATTCATAAATTATTATTTTTATTGGTAATTTTATTTACTCCATCGGTAGTCATATCAACAGCTCCTAATTTGAACATTCCTTTCAATCCTTTGGCAGCTCTTTCCCATTCAGGAGTGAGTTTTTTACAGTGTCCACACTAAGTTTTATTAAAAGTTAAATAAAGTTCATTAAAATAATAGTATTTTTCTTTCTACTATTTAACAAATTATCATTGTTATATTACCCAAGGGGCGTAAAATTCAACAAGCCAAAAATCATCAGAATCTAAAACCTATTCTTTGAAGTTAGCTGCGGTAAGTTTTACTACATCACTTCCTTCTTCGTAGAAAGCCATTGATGAAGCTATAAGAATAGCTAAACAAATGAGAGAGAATTTCATTTTTGATTTTTTTATGTTTTTTTTTATTTTCTTTATTATAAATAAAAATTATTTTATTAAGATATACACGCGTCTTTTATTGTTATATAGCACAAAAAAAATACAATGTATATATACATATATTCAGCATAAACTTACTAAGTAAATTCGAAAATTAGCAATATTATATTCCCTATGTTTTATTTAAAGCTATTTATTTTAATAAAATAAAAAATAGGGGATTTATTTATGGATGATAAACACTACTCATTATTTTAACTTAGTCACAAGAAATAAAATATCATAAATATTATAATTTTCATAGAAAAAATAAATTTTTTTTTCATTTTTTTTTTTTTAAATAAATGTTATATTATGCGTTTTATTTTAAAAGAATGTTTAATTTAATTTTATTTCTAATATATTTTTTTAACCACTTATTTACAGTACACGTAATCTATAATTAATTAACTAAAATTTGTAATTTTATTTAATTATTCACAAGGACATTAAAATAAAAATTAATAATTAATATAATCAATTTATTAATTAATATATATATATAACATCTATATAAATAAAACAAATAACTATAGTAATATATAATAACATAAAATAGTATAATAATTCTTACATTGAGTTTTATTTATTAAATTAATACTATATAAAAATTATAGTTAAAAAAATCATTATGATTATAAGTGTAAATTATAATTTAACTAAATTTCGATTTTAATACTAATTACTTTTAACTTTAACTTTAAATAAATCAATATGATATAATATATTAATAAAATTTAAACACTACTATTTAGATTTTTGTTAATTATAATATTTTATAATCGTATTATAATCGAAGAGCAGTTTATTTAGTTTATCTTACTAAGACTTTTAAAATATTTATCCTATAATACATTAATAAATATAAGAAAATTAATATATAATATAGTGGAATTTTAATTTCTATTATTTTAATTTCTTTTCACATTTTTTTATTCAACAAACTTCAGCTTGAAGAACTGCATTTATATCCATATATTTATAATTATTTTTCTCTTTGCTTAATAATATGTTTTTCAAACTAAAGTCTTTATATCCATAAGCTTATATTTAAATTGTTCCAGAATAAGATTCTCCTAATTTTAATAAAAAAATTTATGATAAAAATAAGGAGTGTTTGTGTTACCATTATAAGCATCAAAATTAATTTTAAATTATCCGTATTGATCACAATCACCATTGAATTGCAGCTTTATATTAGTTTTTTCTACATTTACTTATAATATTATTGAAGCATATTTAATGGGCTATTAATTTTTATTTAGTACAACTCCTCCAATTGAAGCTGGGTAAGATTAAGGAGTCATTTTAATAGTAATATTTTTGGAAAATAGATTAGAATTTGATTCAGAAATCAATTAAAAATTTTTGATAGAATTATCCAATCCTGGTTTTGAAGTTTCTATTTAAACCGTATATTCAGATCTATAGATTATCTAAATTTGATATATAATAATAATGAGATTTAAAGATGAAAATAATTAATAAATAATAAAATAAATTTACTTTTTAGTTATTATAGTAATATGTTAATGATTTTTGCTAATAATTTATTGCGTTCTATTGGCTGGATATAACTTTATCTAAAGACATAATAAATATATTTACTTTCACATCTTTCTGTTTTTCTTTGTATTAATTTATAATATCAATATCTAAGATAACCTAAGCATAGTGAATCATAAGCTAAATAGGTGAAGGGAATTTGTATTTATAATCTATTTAAAGAACAGGTCCTCCATATTAGTTAGAAAATGCTTTATCAAGCTTTGAACTATAACTATAATAGTCTTGCTGATTAATATCCACATATGCCACTATTACATCAAACAGTGTAAGGTTGTTCTATAGATTAAAGCATCCTTTCGAATCAGTTATTGCTGTTTAATTATCTAAAATAATACTTGTTTTATAAACTACTACTACTTCAGCACCTTATAAGGCCTTTCCGCTTAAAAAGATATTAAAAAAATTATAAAACTTTATAATTTAATATAAATATTTAAATTTTATATTAATACTCGTTATTTTCTACACATCCACTCAAATTAGTAACTTAGTATTATAAACTAGGAATTATTTTTCTTCCAAAATTAATAGTAATTTATTATATGGACAGGATTTCTTATGTTGCTATATACTTATAATTTGCTATAAGCTCGTTTCCTACATTTATTTAAACATTACATTCTGCTTATTTAAGAGAATTATTAAATTCTGCATCTTAAAAAGTATATGCAATAGAAAACTACCCATTGCTATCTGTTTCAAATAATCCTTTCTTTTCCTTGTTTATTGTAAAACTTACCGTTGTATTACTTACCGGAAATCCTTTTTCGGTATAAAATTCACCAATAAATATGAAATGTCCATAAGTTTATTGCTATAACAATAGTTCTTAATTATCTATATTATTTTGACTTTATTTCTATTATTGAATAGATTTGTTATATGTAGAAGTCTATTGTCGTGAATGCTTTTTGAGAAATTAATTACTATAATTATTGCTAATTTATTCTTGATTAAATAAGCAAATGAGTAAAGCTACAATCAGTATTGATAACAAAAGAATGATTTATTTATTTTTTTAAGTCATTATTTGAACTTAATTGTATTTAAGATTTAAATATATATAAATAGTATTTATATTTTAATTATTATTCAATAATTTTATTTTCTCCTAATTATTTAATTAACAATAATAATCAACTTTAATTTATGCGAAATATTTTATTGTTAATTATTTTTTAAATTTTAAACAAATGTTTATTGTTACTACTATTAGATTTATAATAACTAATTGTTAATATACTTATAACTGCTATATATAGTAAGCTTACAAATATATTATATTAAAATCTGCAGAATTAAATAACATCTTTTATGAAACCATATTTTATCTTTAATAACTTTTAATTATAAATAGTTTTTAAATTAATTATTTAATAATAATAATATAGTTTTTAAAATATATTTATTAAAGGGTATTGTATTATAAAATTGATTATGCATTGAATTTTGAATAGATAGTTAGAATATCTAGAGTTAGATTTTATACGAAATAAATAATTTAGACTCTGCCCATAAAATTCTGAATCAATTATTAATAATTTATAAATCGATTAATATATGTCAAATTAATTGTATATATTATTAATATAATAAAAATTGGTAATTTCTTTAATTATGAGCTAATAATCCAAACGATAATATGTTTATTGATTCATATTTTTATTAAATTAATTATATTACGTATATAAATTTACTGCTTTTTAAAAGATTAAGACTGTTTAAAAACGAAAGAGATTTTATTTAGTGGTGAATATAAATTTACGTAAAATCTATTAAAGTCTTTTCTTTATTAAAATTTTTAAATGAATTAAGTCTAATTTAATAATACTCTTGATATTTTAATATTATAAGTTAAATAAATAAGCAATTATTATAAAACATAAAATAAAACAAAAAATAAAATAATTTTTAAATAATCTTATTTAAAAGATATTTTTATAATTTATAAAAAAAAAGGGGAAATGACTAAAAAAATAGAAACTTAATAAAATTAATAAAATCAAGTACCTAGTGAATAAAAAGAACTGACTGTTCAATAAATTAGAAATTCAATTCCAGCCCACTTGTTCAAAAAAAATGAAGCTAGATTTATGATTTCCGTATTTTTTTCTCTTTCTTTCGTTCTTTTGACTGGGTTTTTAGCTCACAAATTTATTCCTTTAACTGTTTACTTCATTCCTGTGTGGATTTTATATGCAGTTGTAAATGGAACCATTGCTACTGGATTATGGGTATTATTTATATTACAAAAAATTCTAAAAAATTTTATAATTTTGTATTTTATGTTATAAGGTTTTAGGACATGAATGTGGACATAGAGCATTTTCTGATAACGATTTATTAAATGATGGATTAGGATATATATTACATACTGCTTTATTAGTTCCTTACTTTTCGTGGCAACACTCTCACCATGTTCATCACAGTAAATGCAACCATTTAGAAGTGGGAGAAACTCATGTTCCAGTATATAACATCTAAATATATATATAAAAAAAAATAAACCCAACCATATAATTTAATACAGTTAAAAGAGGGAAGTAAAGGTGCCTCGACCTATTAAAAAATAAAAGACATTATCGGTGAAGAATCTTTTGCATTTTTAAATATGAACTTAATAGCCTGGATTGGATGGCCTATGTACTTAATGTTTGGAGTTACAGGAGGACCAGAAAGAGGATTTACTTCTCATTTTATTGTACCTAATAAACTTTTCCCTAAAGAAAAATTATTAAAAGTCGGAGTTAGTAACTTAGGACTTATCTTGATGGGTTATTTAATATACTTATGGGTTTAAGCTACTAGTTTTAAACTAGTTTTTGCTTTATATCTTGGACCTTATTTAATTTGTACAAATAATTTAATTGTTTAAAAAGATTATTTTATATGATAAAAATAAATTTCTTTATCTTTATCCATTAATTTATAGCTAATTGTTGGTTAACTATTTATACATTTTTACACCACACTGACAAAAATGTTCCTCACTATGATCACAGATCTTGGACATGGTTAAAAGGAGCTTTAGGAACTATCGACAGAAATTATCCCGCTTATATTAATGCTTTACATTTTGATATAGGATCTACTCATGTTGTTCACCATTTATTCCACGAATTACCTCACTATAATGCCGCTATTGCCAATGAATATGTTAAAAAAACTTTAGGAGATTTGTACAACTATGATCCTAACCCTATTTGGTAAACATTTTTCTAATGTGCAGGATTGATCTCCGTTAAAGATAATGGAAAGGGAATATGGAAATTTTGAATAAAAATTTTTCCAATGTTGATTTATTAAGTTTATTTTATATTTTTCGCATTTTATTATTTATTTTTATCTATTACCCTATTAAAAAAAAATATTTTTTTGAAAAATTTATAAATCAATCTGAAATCATTGTCTAAATAAAAACTTATCTGTATCATTATATGCAAAATTTTAGAAATATATAGTTGATAAATTATGAATTCATTTGTTTATTATAACTACATCCAAGAAATCACCAATAACAAATTTTAATGCTGATAATGTTAAATCATCATCTCTTCCTTTTAATAAGAATGAACCTAACCTAATTCTTTTTTTTTCCAATTTCCATATTAATCGCTAAACACTGAACCTATTTTTATTTATGTATCTTTTTATATCTTTGATTATGGAACAGCTTGTTTTATTAACTATACTATTTCCTTTAAATCAGCATCTTTCCTATTATATTAGATGTCTATAATAAAAATAATATAAATATATCAACTTTGTTATTGAATACCATGTATGTATTTAAATCTCATCTTCATAGGAATCATAAGTTCTTTATTTAAATGATTCTAAACTTTAAAAAATTAATTATATAAGTTTTTTTCAAGTCCATAAAATAAAAATCTATTTACTCTAATTCTTCATTTTCTTTCCAAAATAGTCTAATAAGAAAAGGACATGTCTAATTATTTAAAAATTTTATTCCAAGCTTGATTTTAATATGATATCTTTACTTTTTCTCTATCAATTTATATTTTTTCATTTCTTATATATCCTGGAGCTTGATGATATTTAGATTTATTCATTTTGTCAAAGTTTTCAATATTTATGATCGGTTTAAACAATATTTGTAGATTTTATTAATCCAAGCATGTGCTATTTTAAATTGTAAATAGTTTATTAAATAAATTATAATTACATTTAAATAATTAATAGAGAAATAAAACAATAAAAATATATTCTACCAACAAAAAAAAAAAATTATATGAAACCAGTTAAAAACTTTTAAAAACTATTTTAATATTTTTGTGATCATCCTTAATTTGTTGGCAGTTATGCTGGCCACTTTTATCCTGGCTTTAAATTAGTGCCAAACAGTAATTTAATAACTAAAGATAGTTAAATGTTGATTGAATATAAAGCCCCAAGACATATTTGTAATTATTATGGAAATGTTCACGGTAATGACTTTCTATATTTTTTTTAATTAAATCAAATATATAGGATACATATTTATATATTTTTAAATCAACTTATTTATAATAAATAATAATAATAAATTTTTATAATTATATATAAAGTATTACAATTATATATGTGCAATTTTTATTTTTATTTAAACTTTGGTTCATTTAGATTTTATAATCAACAAAATCGAATATATATATTAAAAAAATAAAGAAATCTAAAAAGCAAATGCTTAATTTATTAAAAATAAATAATTTGTTTAGTTATCTTAAAATGATTTATATATAGGAGGAGCATTTGCAACTTTAGTAGATATCTGTACGACAATAGCTATTATGAGATTAGACAAAAATGTTAGGAAAAGTGTTACCATTGAACTTTCTGAATAAATACTTAAACCAGCCAATGAAGGAGATACATTATAAATTTTATGCGATGTAAATAGGGTTGGAAAAAATATTGCCTTTAGTGATTGTAAAATTTTGGTAGGATCTTCTATAGTAGTAACTGGACATCACACAAAATATATGTTTAATGAAGCATGGGATTATGAAATGTTAAACATTGTAAATGAGTGAAATACCATAAAAAAATATTAATGATAATGATTATAATAATAAATATAAAAAAAAAAAAAAATTAAAACTCTTTTCTAGTATCTATAAAATCATAAAAATATATAAGATACAATAATTTCTACTTTAAATATTATTTTCTTTTATATATTTAATAAAAAATTTTTTTCTTAAAATTTACAGAAATATTAATGTCAAATAAATTAATAATTTATTATATCATAAATATTTTTTATCATTGTTATTATTATTCTATATTTTATTTTCTATCCTTATTAAATAATTAATAAGCACAGAACATAAATTTATTCCAAGCAAAGTTAAGATAAAAAGCAACACTTTTTTTAATTAATTATATATTCATTTAATTTAATTTATAAATATTAATTTTATTTACCTTCTATTTTATCATCAGAAAATTTATTTATAGCTATATCAAAATTATCATTATCAAAACAAATGAATAGTATTGTAATTGACCAAAATAGTGTTAATTAAATAGACTTTAAGATGATTGATATTGCTAGTAGTTATTTATTATATATTTTTATAAGATTTAGATTAATATTACTATATATTTTTAGCATATAACTTCTAAATAATATAAAATCGATATAAAAATAGACCAGAATATTAGATATTATATATTAGGGTGAATTTAAATTTGAAAAAGCAAGGCAGCAAATATAAGAAAAAACTTTTAGATAAGAATTTTGATCTACCTTTATTTTTTTTTTAATTTTTACTAATTATGCTTATAAAATAGGTTAGAACACCTTTAAATATATTATTTATTGAAATAATATAAATTAACTCCTATATTGTGAAAAATATCGCTTAGAGAATCTGTGCAAAATAAGAATTTTTCATTATTTCTTTAAAAATTAATTTTTTCAGCTTTAGCTACTAACTCAGATATAAGCCACCATAGTGAAAAATATAGCCTTTGATAAATGGTTTAATATATTTAATAATACTTTTAATTATATATAAAGATATTTACCAAATATAAATAATATGTGTAAATCCAACAGATAGCAATAAATAGGTACTTAATTATTTTTTAATTATGTATAAGTTTTTCTTGTGTTAAAGCAATGATGTTGAAAATATGAAAAACATATGAATAATTAATACAGATGAGCATATAATAGTCCAAATAATTATATTTAAAAATGATGTTTAATCTATTAAATTATTATTTTTTATTTTTACTATTTTTATAATTAACTTATTTTTTAAGTTCTTTAATTTTGATTAGGATGTTCACAGACCTATTCACTTTACTCATTTTCTTTTTTACACTGTAAATCTTATTTTTTATTGATTTCATATATCTATAAAATTTGTTGAGAAAACTAACTAAATGATATAAAAGTTCCGTGGAAGGTATTTGGAAAATATAATATATAAGTTAAATAAAAATGAAAGTTGTAGTATTATTTATTTAATTTAGAATCTTAATATCTTTAAAATCTTTCTGTATATTTGCATTTATGAATATTATTTTATTATTATATTTCTGATTCTTATTACTTAATATCTGAAGATAAATTTTAATCTTCAAGTTATAATACATTTTTTATCTGACTATTTTATTCTTATTGTTTACTTTATTATTGATTTTTCTTAAATGATTGCTCATTTTAAGATACATATATGTCTAGAGAGAAACTGATTTATTTTAATAAAATTATGTAATATAAATGATTCCATTGGAAGATTTAATTGGATTATTCTACTCCCAGCATATTAGTTTCTTAAAATCCATCAAAGAAGTGAATTATATTGATTTACGCTAAATACCATAACCATATTAGTATAATATAAAGTTTTCCACATTGTAAACAAACTTTTGTTATTATAAAATTAAATATCAAGCCAAAAAATACAATGACAGAGTACTCTCTATACCAAAAAATAATAACTCCTCCGCCAAATAATATTCGTACAATATTCAAATATAATATCTTTGGAAGCTGTATATAATACAATATTCGAACTAACCCTATGATTAATATTTATATTATATTATTATAATACTATAAAAATATTATTAAAATTTTTGATTAAATATTATTGTTAATCATATTTATTTGTTTTTACCTATATAAATAGTAGGAAAAATAAAAACCAGATAAAAATAGTGTATCAATAATTGATTATCTGGTGTATTAGCTTCCTTGATTTAAAATTGACATATTTTTAAATATATAAAATAAAAGGATATAATTTATTTATATTTACATAAGAAAATAAAGTTGATAGCGGAACAGTTCCTCTGAAATAATTTGTGAATGACAATACTTATATAAATTATATTAATATTATGATAAATATATTATTTTATTTTTTAATTAAAATTTACAGTATATTTTTATTATAACAAATCCATAAATAGCTAGAAGAAATAATGTTTATACAATTATGAGAACTTATTTTTTAGATATCATTTATCAATAAAATTTAAAGATCTTTTATTTTTCTTTTACTTATTAAACTATTTCTCACTAACTTTATTTTAATACTAATTAATAATTTGTGAGAACATTTTTTTTATAGTATTCTAAGTTAACTAATAAATTATATTATATAATATAATTGATATATGTGTATATAAATTAAATATTATAAGGGAAATATTTAATTAATAATATATATTTGAAATTTGAATTTAGTTCATTTAATATAAAGAAATTTATTAAAATTCAAAAAATAAATAAATAAAACAATATAAGAAAAACTTATCAAAAATAAAAAAATTAATACTAAACAAACAAATATTTTAAACGATTTTTAATTTAAGGAGAATATTTAGTTTTTAAACCTACATATTAAATATTTAATTATGAAACTGATAATATAGCTGTTAATCAATTTCAAATTAAATATTTATCGAATCCAATTAAGAATATACTATTATTCTTAAACAATTAACGAAAAAAAATCATAATAAATATTTGTTTATAAATATAAAGATATTGGAATGTAATATATATCAGAGGACCATGTTATTTTAGTTTTTAAATCCATAAAAAATCATTTATCGCCAGTTTTCAAATGATTTTTATTAAAAAATAACCCATCTTTTGATATATCTGTTATTCATACATTCCCAAATCTAAAAAAAAAAGGCTCATATAAAGAAAAAAATATATATATTCTAGCCAAATATCAAAAAAACTAATTTCTTTCCCTTATAATATAATTATATAATAATAAAATAAAAAATATAATATTAAATAAATATATAATTAAATAATTAAATAATTAAAAATACTAAAGAATACATATAATCATAAAATATACATACTAATAATAATAATTAATATTCTTAAATAAAATACATAATTAAATATAACCATAAATGATAATAAAATAATTAAACAAATTATTTTTTAATAATTTATGATTTTAGTGTTTTTTTTTTTATAGAAATTTTGAAATTAAATATTTTAATTTTGTTAATTACATTCCCTTATAAATAAGTATGTACATATATATATTTATTATTAAATTCAAAATATTATATGTTAAGCACCATTACATTTTATATTATTATTTAAATATGATTTAATTATTATATTGTATGATATGAGTATATGTATATAATCACTAATTAATATTTGCTCTATTAGTAGAGCTAGATATAGTATTGCTTTTAGTTTTATTTTTATCAAACCATAAAATAAGCATTTCATAATCAATTTAATTGTATTTTCCATCTCTCCATATTTTTACCTAATTGTATTATTTTTTTTTTCTATTTATTAATTAATCTAAATTCATATAAAATTTTACCTTTTTATTAATATTAAATGATTTATTTAGTATAATAACATCTTTTATATATTTTTATTTAAGCTTTGATGCCATAGCTTCTATGCTACTTACTACATTCCTAGTATATTAAGCCTATAAAATTAAATTCTGTAATGACCAATCAAAATATTAAGAATTTTATTTTACTTTAATTTAATTTTCCCATAACTAAGCTGCTATCATAATTTTTTCTTTTATCATTTGGTCTTCCATCGAAACTATTAAAACATCAAACTATCCCCTTTCTTATAAAATTTCTTTAAAAAAATATCCTAAAAAATTAAAAAAAAAAGTTAATATTTTGTTTGCTATCATTAACAATTTAAGATTTAATCATTTATTAAAATACATCATTTAAATGAGGAGAGTACAATGCTTAAAATATTTTATCACACAAAATATAAAATCCTACACCTTCAATTTAGCACTATGTTTTAGAATTGTTTAGTAAATTACTATATCTTCCTCCTCTAATGAGTGGTTATTATTTTACTATCTATTGATCTAAAAAAGAATTTCCTAAATCTTCTCTTTCCCCGTCATCTTATGTTTTTTTTTTTTTAGTTCTAAAATTTTAGCTTTATTTTCATCTGATTTCATTTTTTTGATATTTATTTTATTTCAGGGTTTTTATTATAAACAATTTCGAATATCATTCCACTATTATAGTATTATTAAATAAATGCTTTTCATTTTTTAGAAAATATTTTTTTACCTAAAGAATATCATATTAGTAGAAAAAATTCCCAGATCATATTCTAGTATATCTATTGGAATCCCATGATTTAACAACCAAGATTCTAATTCTTTTAGATGGATTAAAGCTTATTATACTTTATCATCATCTTCCAAGTGTTAATTTTTAATGGCTTATTCTAGCTGTATCATTCCAGAGAAATTCATTTTTAATATTTTAAGAATTTTTCTAGACTAAAATTCTTCTATACTAAGTTTTTTACTAATTTCTTCTACAAAATCCTTGATATTTGTAAATCCTCTGGATTTCAATAAAGAGTAGCTGTGCATTATTTGGTGATCACATAACATTTTATAAAATTTAGTGCATGGAATCATTTCTTTTTATAGCAAGCTTTGAATAAGAACACTATGTGATATTTTTATTATAAAATTTTATCCAGGATTTAATGTTTTCATAATTAAGAATGCTTAGAAAATTATTTCCGATTCATATTGAATACCTGAATCACTATTTTAATCATTGTATACACAGCATTCATTGGAATAAATCTATAGATAAAAAAAATTTTTTTTTTAAGGCTTCAATAAAAATATAATACTGTTTAGCTAATATTTTTTAAAAAATTACTATATCAAACGATGCTCTCAGTTTTTCTGTTAATTCTATTTTTAAATCACTTCTATACCCTATATTTTATATAGAGTATCTTTTGAAAATTTATATATTTTCTTTTCCTTTTTGTTCTTTTAAATACCTTTTTTAATACAATTTCATATAATATATATTTTTTTTTTTTTAAAATTTTGATATAATAATAAAAGTAATTACTTAATCCAAGGCAATTAAATTTGATCGGAATATTGTAAAACTATTCCATTTTGACTTAAAAATAAATTTTTTGAATTCCTAGTGATGATGTTTTATAAATGCTTAGCCTATTATTTATTAACCAAATTCTTATGTGGTAATTAATCTTAAACCTCTACTAGCTAATTTAAATCAATTCGCAATCCACCAAAAGTTTAAAAAATATTTTCTATCTAATTCATAAAGTATTAAGTTATTTCTAAATGTAGTATATTAGAAATATTTCTCTTTATTTTAAAGGTGTTTTTATTTTTTATTTAAAAAAGATCTTTCAAAAGACTATAGAACTCTACATTTTAGGAGTCCATGATTGAACTAAGTACTTTAATAAAATTCTCATCGAAAAATTGCTTTTATTTTAAATATAAATTTATATTTAAGTTAATTTCGGGGGTTTAAAGCAATTTGTATTTATAGTACTTATGATAACTCAATAGAATTTTATCTTTTAGAAGGATCCTTATTCAGGAGATTTAAAATTACTGAACGAATTTATTCTGCATCCGGCCCTACTTTTTCATCAAAATCACTTGGCAAAACGCCTTCTTGTTTAGCTTTATTAATTTTATGATACCTCTCCATTTAGGAATTAAAAGGGTACCACATCTCAAAAATAATTACTCCCAGACTATACATATCAGCTTTTGTTCCATATTTTGTGCTTTCCAAAACTTCTGGAGATCTATATAATCCGGTTCCAACTCCTCTTGTAACTTCATGTGTTAATGATTCTCTAAATTGATATATTAAAGAATTTTAAATAATGTTTTAATATGTAATATAACATTTTTGTTTGTAAATTTTTATCACCCTTATAAACTTGTAATGTAGTGAGCAGATTCGGTTTTTTTTAATTAGTTTCTTTCATTAACCAGTTCTTGAGTCATTGTAGTAGCCAATCCAAAATCGCATATTTTTATTAAATCGTCTTCATTCATAAGAATATTTCCTGGTTTCAAATCTCTATGAATTATCTTCTGCTCATGAATGTAAATCAATCCATCAAGTATTTGTGAAACGTATTTTTTCTTTTCTCTGAAGGAATATTCCACCAATCTTTAGAATCTATGATGTCTCGCAAATTCTTTCCTGAACAATATTCCATTTGAATGTACATTATTTTGTATTGCTAAATTGTAAAATAATTGAAATTATATAAACTTCGGAATTACTCTAATAAAAAATTAGTATTAAAAATAAATTCATTACATTTTCGATAATCTAATCTTTTTCTATATTTTGAATTTGCCTTTATTAAGAAAATTCAAGGTCCATCTTCGGCCTTTTACTATATGATGTATGGCCTCCTTCTTCAAAAAATATATCATCATCATCGTCGTCTTCATCTTCTTCATCATCTTCATTCAAATTACTATAAATAATGTATTAGTTTATTATGGTAAAAAACAAGTGTTTTAATTTCTTATATTTAAATTTTTTACATATTACTTTTATCCTTGGTGTTTGTCTAGATTATTAGAGATACTGTCACTACTATTACTACTGCTACTAGAACTACTACTTCTGCTAATACTTTCATCACTACTACTATTTTAACTGCTGCTACTATTACTACCTCTACTTATACTACTATTGGAAGAGTTTGATTTATTTTCAATTTTATTTTCATCTTCATTTTCCTATATTGTGGAAGATTAAAAATCTATTTTACTTGTCTTCTTAATATCTCTACATATAGAAGAAGAACTTTTATTCTTCTTTAACTTATGTTAATTTTTTTAATTAATTATTATTTATTTGTTTAATCCTCATCATCACCATAATCTTCTTCTTCGGAATCTACATTAGATTCATCTTCATCGGATCCTCGCTTTTTGAGAGTTTCTTCATCACAATCTTCTATCCAAGCTTGGAAATATCTTACAATATGATTATGTTGGAGTCTTGAAATTGTTTTTGTTTCTTGAATGGTACGTTTAGTAGCTTTTTTTTTCCGTATATTTAATTTAACTTTTTTTATTGCATAATAGTTTTCGTCAAATTTTCCATAAGTTTTGTATACTTCTCCAAAACCACCCTCCCCTATCTTTTGTATCTATTTAAATTCATTAACATATCTTGAATTAGAATTAGCTGCTGATACTCTCAAATTATTGTTACTATTTTCATTGTTTTCAATACTAAACTCTGAGGGTTTATTAACTGGAGAAACATTCTCATTAGGCATTTTATCAATTTTTTTTGCAGAATCTATAGCAACAATTTATTTTTAATCGCTTTATTGATAATCTTTGCCTTACTATAATTAAGTTTTTGACTGCTAATTTTATTATTATTATTGTATTTGTTGTTAACTTATGGAGGGATTATTTATGGACTCTTTAGCCACAATATTTTTTTTAAATCATTATAATTTCCACTCTTTTATTTGTCTGTGATAGGAGTTAAATTAAAATCTCCCTCTTCATCATCATCCTCCTCATCTTCTTCTTCTTGTTTTTTCTACTTTTCTTGCATTTCCTTAATTTATTGTTGTTTTTTTTCTTCTTCATCTTTTTAATGATTTTTATATTCTTATCTTTCTTTATAGAGTTATATTTAATTTTCATCTAATTTTTGTAGTACAACCTCTAATTTTTATAATATACAATATAAATAGTTATCTATTTCAACTTATTAGGTCTAAAAAAAATTTATATTTTAACATTTTAAAATTTATTTTATTATTTATTAATTTATTTTCATCACCTCTAAAATATTAGTTAACGCTTTTTAAATTATCTGGAATTATTTTTTTGGTAACAAATAAGTATTTTTTAATAATATTTATGGTAATTTTTCAGGAAAATTTTCATCAAATTCAATATCTAACATAATCTTTGATATTTCTATTTATGAATCTAAATCTTAAAATTCTTTCTTATTTAATGAATAAGGATAATATAATTAAAGTTCATATTTTCCCATTTAAAATAGGGAATTGCTATGGCTATTCAAAATACCTGGGGTGCTTAATATATTTAATTATCCTATGGTAAATAGGAATTTAATATATTGTAAAATAATTTATTCATAAAATTTTTACTATTTACCTGGATATATAGATTCTATAACTTACATAATAGAAGTAATTTAGTTTATTTTTTATTATAATTTAAATAACTTTTGCTACAAATTAAATTAGTTTTCTAATAAAATATTATGATAATTTTCAACATTTTTTTCTGATTTCTCTATTTGTTTCTATTTTAGATAAATTATCTTCTATTCATAACATTTCAACTTTCCTAACGAAACTTGTTAGTTTTATTATTATTATTTACTAATTCCACCACAACTGTTATTGCTATTATCAGAGTATAAATTTTTAATAACGGTTGAGATATTATCCTACTTAGATTCAGATTTTATTTCTCTTTTTTATTTTTATAAATATTTAATATATATATATATTTAATAAATATTTTTAAATTGTAAATAATTACTTCATACTGTCTAATTTTTATGTCCATATACTATAATCCTTTAAAATATCCTTTGCTATTTCTTTTAACCTCTTTTCGTTATTATAATATGCTATTTATTCTTCTAAAATTTCTACAAAGTCTTAGTCTTTAAACTAAAATACTTCATAAATTTGCTTAAGCATGTCTTTACTTTATAATTTTCTTTGGTAAAATTGGTTTTAAAAAGATTTAAAATCAATGTAATGTTCTTGAGGCTATTAATTTGATGTAGATTACTATTATTTCATTTCATCTTCAATTACTTTTTATATATATTAAGTTTGCTATTATTGAGACTGTACTCTCCTTAATATGTTCATAAAGCAGTTTATAAGTAGTTTTCTACCTTATTCATCAATTTCAATGATTTTTTCTACTATTTCTCCAATATTACCAAGTGTAATTTCTAACTATTTATTATTTTGAAAATAAATATCCATTATAAACTATACTTAATCTTGTTGAAAAGCGTTATGCGCTTTTTTATTTCCATGTTTTTTGCATAGTTTGTCCCAACTCTGTAAACCTTTTATAAATCTGCTAAATTCAAAGTTTTTTCTATCGGGAATACCTTAAAAAGTATTCCAAGTTTACCTGTTGTTTCTTTTGGGAATATTAAATATCTAAGATCGTGATCAGTTAGTAGCTTTTCCAGCTGACAATTATAACTGAAATAATTTTATTCTTATAATTATTATTGTTGTTGGTGATTGTGATGGAGATTATGTTATTAGCTATGTCCATGATGATTATTGCTATATTTTTAATAGCCTTAATGCATTTCAATATTATTATTATTCTAAATTATTACAACTACTAACTATTTTCTATTCGGGAATTAAAGATGGTAGAATTATAGTAGTTAGTTATTCTATTTTATTTATTTTTTAATATTTTATCAATTTTTTGAGTTTAATAATGCGGAAGTGATATATTGAGTGATTAAATGATCAATTGAGTTTAATATTTTATCATTAAAATACTACGATACTCCTTCTTATACTTTCGATTTTAATTTATAAAGCTTTCTTTATAGACATTGGAGTAAATAATTGCTATATTTTAATAAAAAAATAGAATAATGTTGTAAAATACAAATACCAAAATTATCTTCATTAATATATTAATAACATTAAGCATATATAAATATAAATTCTCCTTAATATATATAATTAAAATATAAAATAATAAAAATGCTTTGATTCAAATAAGAATTTATTTTAATTAAAATTAGAAAATAAAAAGTAAATTTTAATATCACATTTATTAAGCCATCATTTTAATACCAAGTTCTTAAATAATAATTTGAGACTAGAGTTTACAAGGTCCTTTGGAATCAAATTTTACATTTTTATGATTATTCAGATTAGAAAACGTATTATTTAAATTAGAATTTTAAAATTAGCTATTTGCTTCTGTAGTAAAGTAATGATTATCATTATTATGCTGGCACTGGTGAGAGTGTCTCAAAAACATAACTCTTAATTTTCCTTCCGATTTATCTAAGAATGTTATTTTATTAGAATTGAAATATTATTCACATTAATTGCATTCAAAATCATCAAAGCCATATTAACCAACAGAAAGTTCATTGGAATCTATTAATTTCAAAACATTTTAATTCAGAAGAAGCACTATAAAATAATTATTATTTCCTCCTTTGTTCTCAACGACCACTTAGTCTTAAATAAAAGACTCTCCCTGTGAAAGAGTCCTTATAAGTTTACCCTCAGCAATATCATACAGTTTCAACTAATTTTTTTCTGAAGCTAAGATTAGATTCGCATTTTAATTAATTGATAATATAGAATTAACATGTCTTGCCTACTGCAATCTTCTTATCATAAAGCAGTCTATTAAATTTTCTTCCTAATACTTTACTCCCCAAATAATAATCCCTCCTAATTCAAAATCTTGTTTGTGTGCTGATATAAAGCTCTATTTTTCTCTTATTTTAAATTGATTTATTTATAATGCATTAAATAGTTATATAATTTACTTTATTATTTAAAGTCTATGAACTGTTTTTCCATTTGTGCCTAATTAAAATATTAATTTTTTTGTCTATGGTTCCATATGTAGATTTACCCTTTCTTTTTAAATAGTAATATATATAGTAATGTAAATTATTATATTAATATATATATACTTAGTCTCCGCATGCAATATTGCAATAATCTTATAAATCTAAGATGCTTATTCCTCTAAAATATTAATCGTTTTTCAATTCTTATATAGGATTGATTTCTATTTAAATTATTAAATTCACTTTTAAATCTACTCTATATATACATATTTACAATCTTGAGATATTTCAAAGTTTGTATTATATATCATAATACTGTCTTCTGATCCTGCAGCTAAGTAAAATCCACACTCTCCCATAGTAGTGCTAAAAGGATTATTTACTATATATGGAGTCGTGCTAAATCTTTCAACAAATTAGGTGTACTAATTCAAAAAATAATTTTTTAAATATTAAATTAATAAAACAAAATCTATATAACCTTACATTGGAATTTTTTATTTTTGATAAAGAATATATCCAATTTTTAGTTTGTATTTTCTGTAATGTGCTATTATTTGCAATATAGTATATAATAATTTCGTTTGCAGTAGTCGAATAAGCAATGACATCATTTGAGAGAACACATATTGCTGTTATACAAACATCTTTGTCTACTTATACTAGGTTTGAGGGACCCTTTTCTATATAGAATATCTTATCATAATTCAAAATTTTACAATTTCTACGAGGATTTGCCAATAGTAATTGATCTTTAGGCATAGGAATTAAAAATTATTTATAATTTTTAGTAAGTTATGTAGGATTTAAAACACTTTGAGCCATTATGATAGATTATCTATCATAAAGAGATTATGTTATTAAGGATGTTCTGCCATTAATATTACCACTACCATTATAATTGCTGAGTAATTATACTGCTTAAGAATCTCTATTTTATGGCATTTGGGAATTTAAATAATTTGTTCCTGTGTCTACATTATTGAATATATTTATTATATTATGTTTTATTTTTTAATAAATTATTACATTAAACTGGTGAATTGCATAAATGAAAGTCAACTGATTCAAATAATTTTTTGGAAAGTAATTCTATTTACATTACAATAGAGTTTAATGCAAAATCTCTGAAATGATTACTCTGATAAATAGGAGGGTATAAGCAAGTTCTGCTTATTTAATCATAGTTGAATTATAGTTCTTCAAGAAGTTTTAAAAATCTATTATTACTATTTGCGCTGCTTTTTTAAATTTGTAATTTATTTTGATAAAAATTCTTTATTTCTTAAATAAAATTATTTGCACTCTTTTTGCAATCTTTCTGATCTTTTAAAAGAAACAGCTTCTCTTAAACATACTGAATATTGCTAAAGTTTAACAATTAATTCACCTATTGAAATTCTTCTTCTTTAATTAAAGCTTGCAAATCTATATATGAAACATAAAAATTAGATTAATTCCCATATTTTAAAGTGTAAATCAATTAATGATTACTTTAATAATTTTCTTTAAATGTTTTTTTATCTTGTTCAAGTTTTTTATCAATTTCGATTTTTACTTGGCTTATATATTTTTCAAAACTTTTTTCTATACTCTCAATATCTTCATATATTTTTTCTCTTTAATATGAAATTTAGTCATTAAAATCTTTTATATTACTTTCCTCTTCACTTAATAATTATTGTAATGACTCTTACTCGAGGAATTATTAGTTTTACTATTTATATGAAAATGAAGAATATTTATATATATATATCGAACAATTTAATTTTTTACAAAAAATGAATCTTCTATGTAACTATTATTTTAAAAAGTGTCGTCTACCTGAGCAGAATTTTTTATAGGTGAAGAAAACATAGATTATTGCACTTAATTTTATTTATATTATTTGAAATTTTATGTAAAAGCAAAAATACCTTATTACAGATCGAAAATATGGTTCGAACATTATAACACATGATCTTTATATTATTCAAGACATTACTTGCAGAATAAGTGTTATTTTTCTTTGCAATTACTAATATTAGAACAAATAGAGGTAATATATTCAGATGGATGATCTAAACATTTTATTTAAAAGTCAGACATATTTAGTTCATTGTACTCAAAAACATTTTAAATAGCTCTGTTTAATGTCTTTGCTTTATTTGATTATTGTTGGCTTTCGGTAGGTTTTAAAATATTAATATTCATTTTTTGTTTAGCAATCAATATCTATTTATATAATAGAATTTTTAATTTCTTATTTAATTTATAGTTTCAAGTTAATATTTGAGAATTTTAAAATCCTACCATAATGTAAACTATTTAAATATTACTAAAAAATAAAATCATTATTATTAGAGAATTAATTATTCCTAGCTAACTATTTATTATTCCTTTACTATGATTAAATTAGAAAAACTATATATAATTTATAAATATATTAAATTTATATTTTATATATTTTTGCTAATAAAATTAATTATTTTTCATGATTCTACCATTTTAATTCGATAATCTATATTTTTATTATGATTCATATTTTTGTATATTAATAAAAATAATCTATTGATAAATTTTTGAAAAATATAAATTTTCAAATTTACTAATATTAGAAATATATCAATAATGTCATATTTATGGTTTTCAAAAAACGTGTCCTAATCTTTAAATATACTATTGAATGTCTGTAGGAGATTCTAAATTATCAAAAACTTTGTCAGGGAATACAAAATTGAATTCATGTTCTACAGAAGTAATGAAAGCAATTCTGTTTAAACTGTCGAGTCCTAAAGTTATAAAGTTTTATTCAAAATCAAATTATCTGATATTGATTTCTTCGAATTGATTTGCTACTTTCAATATTCTAGCTTGGATCTAATATAAGTAAATTTTTATTATTATAAATAAAAAGTTATATTTATATATAATTTTTATAAACATAAATATTATACACATATAATACAATAATTAATAATTATATTTTAATAAAATTTTTATTATTTTTTTATATTTTCTAAAATATTTCTTTCTATCAATAAATTTTATATAAAAATTATTTCATTATTAACAAAAAGTACTACAATAATTAAAAAAAAAATTTTTCTTAATTGAGTACAATTCTAAATTGGTAATATTATACGCTATAATTAACATCGCCTTTTATTCAATTTTATATTTATTTTACTCATAAAGTATATTTATCTGTGTAATATCTATTGATTTGTGTATAAATTTCTAATTTGTTACTTCTTATACTTCTAAGAGAGGAGCTTCATTAAATTCTTTTAAGGGAAGATTATTGGTAGTGTTAACTGAAGTTGTTTTACCTCTTGAGGGGTCTTTAGTATCTAAACTGCGTAGTAAATATATATTAATTTAAATTGTCAATCGTAATAATAATGGATATATGAATAATTTATTAATTTTTTATGAGTATTTTATCTTTGCTTATTTATTATTAATAATATTTTGAATTACAATCCATAAATTGGAGTTTTAACTAAATTGCTTTAGAATCCTTTCTATATTTAAGCCAATTTGAAAACTCTTTACAACATATTTTAAGAGTATTTTTTTATTTACTTGCTCACTTACTTCCTTAGTATTATTAATATATTGTGTTGTATTTATTAGCATTAATATATATATATTGGTTGGTAGGTAGTTCTGTGATTAATAATTATTAATTAACTCAAATATTTAACAAGCTATAAAATTATTGTAAGCAAAATCTAGTTTACATAAATGCCAAAATTTAAAAAAAAAATAAAACATAATTTAGTTAAAGTTAAACACAAAAGTTTTTAAATTTAACAAAACTGCAATTATTATATAATATGTTTTATATATCTATAATTATACTTTAAATTTCTTATTTCATATTTTTTCTTTATCAAAAGGTGTCTGTTTGTTATTTTATTCGTTATTATCTTATTAAGCTTGTTCTTATTATTATTACTACTCCTATTATTATTATATTTATTGATTAGGTTAATTATTTCCTGTCAAAGATTTTTTAACTCCCTTAACAATCCTCCATACAAAGTTATAAGCTTCATATAGAGAAAATCCCATTAATAATAAGGCACAGATCATAGAAAAGGAATTAGAATTTTATAAATGATTTATAAATTATGATTTAGTTTTAAAGAAAAATTCAGGATTCCTAAATACTATCTACATCTTTTCTAAATCTAATATAACCTTACCATAAGTAATTATTCTGTCTCCCAGCTCAATACCAAATTGCTCTTTAGTAAATCCTATAGTTAAAACAGTACCAGCAGCAACATTGTATATATCAGGAAAATATTACGTGTTGGTATTGATTTTATCTAAAAAAGTAATAATTTATTTGATACAAATAAACTGCTAATTTTTATTTTTTCAATATATTACCTATTTTAGCCACTTGTTTTACAGCTAATTCTTTTTTTGTATTTTCAAAATCCTCAATAAAAACATGGTTTGCCGGACTTTCAACAGGAGGATTCCATTCTGAAAGGAAAAACGAATCTACATTAGACTTTTAAGTATCTTTATGAATAGTTTCTTTATGAATATTCTTTTTATTATCAACTCTAATTTACACATTATATAGCTCAGTACGATTACTTACAAGCTATTTTCTATCATCTATCATTTTTAAACGAAGGGTATATATATAAATGATTAAATTAAAAAAAATATCTAAATATACCTATACTGTACATTGTTGAAGAAGGAAAACCTACAGCTCCTTATAAAAAAAATTTTCCGCAATCTATTTCTCTTATTTATCCTTAGACATAATTTGTATTATTGATTTGGTTTCTCAATTTCTATAGTAATTCAACAGGTCTATATACTGGCTGCTCTTCTAATTGCATTATTTTTCTTTCCTCTTCATTATAATTCCTATATATATATTTCGAAAGCAAATAACTCATTCCACATGCACCTGCATGAATTAAAGCTACCACGTAGTCATCAAGAAAATGGTTAGTCATTTAAATCGCAAATTTATTTTATAGTAGAATTTACTTTTTATATAATTTCCAAGTTTTATAAAATCTAAATTTGTCTTTGTAAAAAATCTAATGCCTTTCTTTCTTTCCTTTATTATTTTTTTCTCAGACTTCTTTTAAATTAAAAATAAATAATAAATTAATAAATCTCAAATCAATAAATTCTAAATAGCATATGCTAAATTCCATACTTACACATATTGATTAGTTATTTTATGATATATATATACTACGGAAAATAAATATGTAAATTAATTCGAAAATAAATAATACTTAAAATTTATATATATATATATGTTAATATTTATGACATTATTTACCATATTTACTTTCTTATGATTAAATATTTAACTAAGTTATTCTTTAAAAATAAAATCTAGTACTTTCTTTAAATGAATATATTAATTAATTTTTATTAAAATATGATAAATGTTGAAATAACTATTATTTCTTAACATTAAAGTCATTTTGTTATTTGAATTAAAAAATTTATCTTATTAATAAATAATTAAATTAAAATACTGACACAAGCTAACATTTTTATATTTAAAATACATTAAACAAACTATATAAATATACCAATTCGAAAATGAAAAAAAAATCTAAAAGTCCTTTTAGCAATAAATAAAATTAATAAACGATATTATATCCAGATTTCAAAGATAAAAGATCTTAATCTTTGACATAAAGACCTTGCACTTCTAATAAACAGATAGGAAAACAATTAAAAGTATTAGAGAGTTAACTAAATACACAACATAATACTATTAAGTAGATTTCTTAAAAAATAACACAAGAAAAGAAACAAATTTAAAATTTGCAATAACAATAGTAGATTGTAAAAACATATAAACTCCCATAAAATTTTTAAATGGTGTAAGATAAGTAATAAATTAAATAAAAAATCGTTAATTAAAGTTGCGAAATTAATGGTAGTTCTAATAATAAAAGCAATTAAAAAAGTATGAAAAAACACAAGGTTTAAAATTTAATTATTAACAATGAAAATGAAAATATTTTAAACGGAATCAATAGTGATTATAATTGTAACAAAATTTTATTAGATGCAAGCAATAGTTTACTCTTAAGCCCCTAATATTTTACTCCAATGTAGAAGTCTGTATAGTAGCAGTAATAACAATAAGGTATTTAGTTTTCTGCAAACAAAGTAAATTAAAATGGTAAAAAGTTGAATAATAATAAGACTCCATTAAAAGTTAAAAAAGATATTGAATAGAGTAATAGTGTGTAATAAAAAAAAATAATAGTTTCATAAAAAAATATCAAGAGAAAAGATAAAGAAATAAATGTGAAGATGATTTATTATTATTATCAAGTTCGAATAATGGTGAATTTTAATAATAATAATAAAATAGATAGTAAGAAGAAGATAATGAATATTAAGATGGACGCTAATACAATGATAGAGAGATGAAATAGTTTGCAAATATAATTTTAGAAAATAAAGATGTAATTAGTTAATATGAAAAAACTATTATAAGCTAGTAAGAAGAAATAAGATAACTAAAATTTGATTTTTAAAGAGAAATGAAAGAATAAAAAGAATCATTCTTAAAATAGTAAAATTAATGGGTTTTAATACATAAAGAGTTAGTAACTGAAATAGCTTAATTAAAAAATGATATTTTAAACTACAATTAACTTTTTAATAATAAGAAATAAAACACTTAAAATAAAAATATAAACGCCAAATATTTAAAAGATAATAGCATATAGGAATAAGAAGATGATAAATTGAACAGCTATTATTAATAGAATAGTTCCGAATATGTGATGCCCAATTTTGCAGATTTAGTTAAGCAATCCACTCCTTAAAATCATTACTCTTAAAAATAATAATAATAAAATTAAATAAATAACAATAATTAAAATCTGTATAGGAATAAAAAAAATGTCATAGAAGAATGTTTTGATAAAAGTAATTCTACAAATTTTTAGTATTAAAATTAATAAAATATGAATTACCTAAATAATAATTCTGGTTTTTCGAACTCGGAATATCAAAAATTTGAAGATGTAGGTTATGAGTAATAAAGAAAATAGAAAAACAACAATGAAATAAGAAACCAAATGTCTTAATAGTCTTCTTATAATTATAACTGAATAATCCATATTTATAATAAAAATTATGTATATATTTAATATTTTTATTAACTAATTAATAAAAAAGTTATTAATTTATTTTATTAAAAAATGTATATAATATTTCTATAAACTAATTTAAAATAAAATTAAATATAAAATAACATTGTATATTATAGTTTTAAAATAAATTTTTAAATTTAATAAAAATATTGAATATTTTGTTATATAATAATTCTAAAATAACTTCATAACATAACGAGAGGTATTTGTATATATAAATATATTAATAATCATACTCCAAAACTTTTTGTAATTATTCAGTATTATGTTAATAAATATTAAAAGAGCAAATTATAATGAAATAATCATATACTTTAGAACACAGATTTCCAAACTTTTAAAGCTCTGTAAATCCAGCCAGAAAATACTTGACAAGTGGTAAAAGATCTAAAAGCTCTTCGAAATATAATAGCAATAGCAACAATGGTGGAGGTTTTACAATCACAGGAAAATTATCTTTGAATTAATAATTTTTAATCTAAAATAATAATTAAGAAAAACAAATAAATTAGTAATATTCTGAAGCAGGTTATTAATAATAGCAATAAACGAAAAAGGTATTTAGATAGTCCTCAATTTAGTAATAGTAAAATTAACAATTGCATTAACAATATCTATAGCACAACCCGTATAATAGAAATCAGTTAGAATAGCAGTTTTCAAGAATGTAGCATTCTAAAAGTGCAGAAAAAAAATATTTTAAATAGATCCCTTATTATGTCAATAGCAATAATAATAGCAGCTACTAGAATTCTTATTTAAGCAATAGCTAAGTATTAAAAAAAGGATAAGTTTAAATGAACAAACAATAAAACAAAGGTAATAATTGTGAATCTAGTTGGAATTGTATAAAAGGAACTGCTATAAACACACTTAATAATATTTCCTAATAAAATTCATAATTTTAAAAAAAACAAAATAAAATAAACTAATAAGATCAAATAAACATGAAAGGGGATTATAATAAAAGTAAATTATAAGTAACGTAGTAAATATAATGCTAACAACAGAGTAAACTTCATTATATATTATTAAGATATGTATATATATTTATTATTTTTTTAAAGAAATCGAAAATGAACATAAATAGTATAACAATTTTGGACAGTAAAAGACTACACAATAAAAATTACCCTTAAGACACAACTAAAAATAAATTAAATTAATTTAAAATAGCGATTAATAGAAGCAAAAATAAAATGATTAAACACCAATATAGAAATAATCAAGTTAATATGGTATGATAGATAAAAAAATAATTTAGAATAAGTAAAATAGTTTGATGAATTAGTTAGCAAAGATAGGCTACATGAAAGCAACGATAATTAAAATTGTGATATAGAACATTCATAATTACTAAAGGAATATAGTTTTTTAAATGGGACATCTACTGTTATAGTATTTGATGGAAACGAAGAAATGAGTGGATTTTTCTAAGAGTAACATATATATAGAAGTTTACAAATAAAAATGTTTGAAATTATTTTTCTTTCCTAGAGAGTAATATATTGATTTAGAATAAATAAATAACGAGGTATTAAAAGATGAAAAAGAAAATATTTTGGATTTCAAATCAATATTTGATGATATTTTTATTAAAGATTTCGAAGATTTAAGATGTTAAAATGGATATATAGAATTTTTAAATACGTTGATTTTTAAATAAAGTTAACTATACAATCAAATAAAAGAAATTAAAAATAGTAATAATACAGATTTTATTCATAGATACCTGGTTTTCTGTCTTTAAGGAGTAGAAGAAATTCTTTAAAGAGATGATATAAATGAAGAATTGGAAAAAAATATATTCTAAAATTATTTCTAAAACATACATTATATTTTAATAAAATAGAATGCGCTATAAACTGTATTTATCGAATTTATAAAAAGAAATGCTAAAAGAACAATATATTAATAAGACAATAAAAACATATTGTTTGTTAGATTTGTTATAGATTTTTTGAATATAATAGATATTTAGTTTTCAAATTTGAAGCTTTGCTTGATGTTTTTAATTGGATTAGATCATATTCTGAGAAAAACAAGTTTGAGAAATATCATTTTATAAGATTAAAAATTAAAATAGAATTTAATCTAGCAGTTTAAAACTAAAGACAATATTTTTTCTGCGTTGATTTTAATAAAAATGTAATTATTCAGCTAAAATTATCTTTTAGAGTCATAATTGGTTTCAGATCATTCAATTGATGACTATATATCTATGTATTTAAAAAAAAATGATTTAAATTATTAGTAATAATAAATTATTTAAAATTACTAAAAATAATTGATAAAATCTATAAATAAATTATAAAATATAATAAAAATAAAAATAGAAAATCAATGATTTGCCTAATAATGATTAATATATAACATTTAATTAATTTTTTATATATTATAATATATTAACTAAATTATATAAAATACATTTTTTTGTAATTATTTAATTAATTCATTCATTCTTTTTAGCTTTTGATAGAATAATTAGATTCTTATAAATCCTATGATATTAAACCTTGATTTTTATTATCTTCAGATAGTAATTTTTAAAAGTATTCTATATAGGATTCTTATATTTCAGTATTTTGTTATTAAAACAATTCATTAAAAACACTTATTTTGTGCTATATATATTCTTAAACATTTTCTAAGTGAGCAATACTATTAGGATCAGCTATTTATGTGGTTTCTTTAAAATATTTTTCATATTCATTAATATCATTTTTCATAAAATGTTGGTAGTGCATTCTTTAGAAAAAAATATTTTAAAAATATTTCAATTTGCAATCTTTAAAATGAGTTATCAAATACAACAATTTTTCCCAAATATATGTGGAGCCACGTGAAAATTCTAAAATATAATATATTATTTGCAAACTCAAAACAGAGGACTCCTATTCTAAAATTTCTTGTTCTGTAGGTCCTTCCAATTTTTATTCTTGATCATTGTCCTCTTCAATTTTAATTTCATGTAGCTTTAGTCCAAAACTTGTAAATTTGAGGATTTTATCTACATATTCTAAGTCATAAGGGTCGGCTTAAACGAATTCCAAAATTTCCTCTTTGAACAACAATTCCCCAGAAGTATATATAGTATTAAAAATCCATTTTTGTAGAATAAAAGAATCTACCATATTGCTATTATAATAGGTTTTCACAAAATTTATTGCTTCTTCAGTCTTTCATAAGATGATTTATTTAGTTAAAGAATAGTAAATTAAATTGTCTTTATAATTAATAATTTACATCTATTTTTCCTAAAATATTTGCTAGTGCTATAATTATATCTACAGTTATATATGTTTTTTCCATTTTGTTTTTCAAGCCTTCGAATTATTGCCTGATTTCTTCAGGATCTTCTTCTTCTTGGCTTTCTTAGAAAGAATCACTTTCCTCTTGTTCACTTTCTTAATCTAAAAAAGAGTAATTAGTGTTTTATTTGGAATTAATTTTCTTTTATTTTTTTTTAATAATTTCAATTATTCTTTTTTTATTCTTCTTAAATCTTTTTAGCTTGCACTTAAAACTTTTCTAAAAAGAATTCTATCCAAAATAAATTGGAGGTATCTATATGCTTTTAGGAAAATTAATACTATTTTAAATATTGCTACGCCTTTTCAATATCTTAGAGTGAAATAAAATTGAGGTTAATATCAGATTTATTATTTTACTATAAGTCATTTAAATTTCTTTTGTTTTAGTTCGAATTTCTATATGTAAGCAAATAAGTAATAATTTTTTAAAAGTAAAAGGTAATATTAATAACCTTTTGCTTTTTATTTTTCTATTCTTCTAACAATTGTAAAAGATGTTCTTTTAATTTTAAATTGCCTGTTTATTCAATAAGTTATTATAATATGTCTACGAGTTAAAATTCAACTTTTTCTTGACTAGAATCAAGCGATTTGAAGAAATAAAATAAGATTTTTAGTGAAAGATTCAAGAATTCGGAGTTATTCTATAAAAATAATATATATTAATAATGTGGATGGAATACTATACTCCATAATATTAAAAATTTAATAATTATTACTTACATTATCTTCTACATTTAAAAATATTAGCAATTTTTTAAGTAAAGCAGCAATAGCTCTTTTTTTCTTTAGTCTGATAGATGTAAATGAGAAATTTTCACTTTCTATTAAATAATTTTCGTAAATATTCACTCTTGAATACGAATCTAAATTTTAAATTGCCTTTATGTTCATTAATTATACTAAATTGTGTTAGATAATTTTTTCAACTTCCTTTATTTTATTTTATATTATTATTTTTACTTATTTTAATACTGACTAGCCTTCTTGAATAATTGAATAATATAAAATACTATAAACATAAAATTAATTCTAAAAAAAAGTGTTATAAACTACAGTATTTTTTCAAAAAAAAGAATTTATTCATTTTACCCATTTATTTATTTATTTGCTTACTTACATGAATACTATTAATATTATAATATAATATATATTTTTTTTTTATAAAAGTATTAATATGAAGGAATAAATGTAGATATCATCTTAATAGTTATATATCTAGTTTATAATAGATGATCATTATACGTTCGTAAATGAGAAAAAATTGGTAGAGTTTTCAGGTTCAGTTTCCTAAGAAATTATTAGTATCCTCATCCCTATTTTATATTTTTCTTTTTTCGTGCTATCTTAATCTTTCAAAATAATTGTCTTCTTCTCTTCTAGATTAACTAATATCATCGAAACTCTAATCGTATTTAAACTCTCTCCCCTTCTAAAATTCGTCATTTGGGTTTAGGCTGTAGATATCTTACTAGACTCTTAAATAAAGGATTTTATTTAATAATTTATTATTTAATAATAAAAATCTAATTTAAAATATTAAGTTCTGTACCCGATATAGCAAATAGGAAATAGATTCTTTGAGTTAATTTCCTCTTCATCTATATCGTTATCTAATAAAAATTGATATTTAGGTCTTTTTTAATTCATTTTTTTGTAAATCTAATTGTTCAGTCCTAAATATTCTGGAGGTTTTTAGTTTTCAGAAGCAGTATTCACAGACTCGATTCTAATGGTATCTTTTTTCTTAGATAAGATGGCTAGCATTTTTTCTAATTACAGTCCACAAATCGAAATTTAATCTAATAAGTCCTTTCTTAATACCCTAACATTCTTATCTTTACTTTATTTTCCAAAGGGTAATTGATAAGATATTCTACTAATAACCACACAAATGTTATCAATAATTTTTTCAACTCTTTTAAGTTGATTTTCCTTTTCTATAAAATAAATATATTATATATAGGTTTAAAAAAAAGTTGACCATACCTTAAGTAACATCTCTTTCTTAAATTAATTTTTCTTCTAAAGTTTCTATTAAGTTAGGATCATTGTCTTGTTCGTTTTCTCTTTCTCCATACTTCAATAGTTGCAAATCTTCTTTTAGTTATGATATTTTCTTTTTCGTAGAAATTATTTTTTCATCAAATTTTTCTCTAAATTGAGTCTCCATATTTTTTTTATCCTAACATTTAATTATTAGCATTAAAATTTAAAATAAATACATAATTAAATACTTACCTTTTCTAAGGATTCTTTATAGAGAATATAAATGTTTTTATCAAATTTCAAAGTACTTTTTTAATCTTGGGAAACTTTTCCTCCTAAGATTCGTTCTAATTTTGACATATCCTACTTTGATTTACTATTTTTTACCATATCAACATTTATTCCAGTTGCTCTTTCTAGTTTTTCGAATTTATATATCTCTTTGTATAATATTTGCTTGATTTCAGCAAGTTCTTTATTTACTTAACTTTTTTCTTTGGTTTTTTCTTCTTATATCTGAATAATTTAGATATAATTCAATTAATTTTATATATTTTTTTATTTTTTATCATTTACTTTAGCATTTATTTCATTTCTGTATTGCCTTCTTTCTTTATCAGCTTATTCTTTTCGTTCTGCTTCATGAATAAAAATTTCACTTAAGGCCCTTTTATCTTCAAACTCTGACAATTAATCTTCTAGTTATTCTTCAAAGTGCTATCCCATAATTATATTCTCAAATTTTAATGCCTTTTGGTATTCTTAAACCATTTATCTGAGTTCTTCTATACCTTTCTTTCTGTTATTGGGGTTATATCCTAATAGTTATTTTTTTATATTTTAAAATATTTGTACAGTTATTATTTAATTTATTTATTTATTTACCATATTTTTATAGATCTTCTTCTACTCTTATAAGCTCTTTTAAAGTAGATATATTGTCAATATATAGTTTTTAAACATCTTTCTATTAGTTTTTAACCATTTTCTTTCTGTCTCGTACCATATGTTATAGGGCTTCTTATCTAAAATTAATATCTTCATTTTAATCTTCATACTATTTCAGTTCTTCAACTCTAAAATAAAAATAAATATTAAAAATGATTAGAATTTAAATTTAAAAAAAAGAAATAAAAATTACTTTTCATTATATTCATCCATGTGGACACTTTCACTAAGCTGGATATTAACTTTGTGTAAACACTATTCCAAAATGCCTATTTTTTTCTCTTTATCTGATATACTGTAGTGGTTATTATTGTAGGCCTTTTTCTTTTTATTAATATTACTTTCTCTTCTTAGAATATCAGTCTTTATAAACTTTTAGTTTTCCAAACGCATCAGTTCTTCTAAGACTACAGCGTCGCTTTAGGTATAAATACTTTTGATATCATTAATAATTTTGTCTTTATATTTCTGAAGATAGTCCGGCATTGATGAAAGCGACTATGCTCCAGCTCCCTTTTCTTTCTTATTAATATTGGATTTATAGTCTTTTGAAACAGTATCCATTACACTTTTAAAAGATTTTAGCTTATGCTCTCCTAAATGCTGAGTTGATTTAGAATGGTACATTGTTTAACTCAAAATCTAGTGAGGTTGTGATTGAGGCATTTATTACGACAGTTGTCCTTATCTGTTTATTTATTTTTTTTTTTAATATCAAATTTTTAATAATACAATAAATAAAGAAACAATAATAAAATTTATTTTATAAATATTACTTTTTTAAGTATTTATTGTCCCAGCTCCAGTTGCCGGATTATTTGCCATTAAAGGCGCTAACTTTATATCCTTTTAATTAGACTATGAAACTGAAGTCCTTTTTGCTTTACTTGTTGAAGTTCCTCCCAAATTAATATGATTATTGTTATTTTTTTATGTGCTTGGAAATGCTTTAGGGTTTTTATCGGTTACAAACTAATAGGTTCTAATTTTTTCGGCCCTTTATTGCCTTCTGTTTTAGATGGTAAGGATAATTGTTGTGTTGGCTATGTATTATTACTCTATTCTGCACCTGCTGTTGCTGGTTATTATTATTTAGATTTTTCTCGTGTTTTTCCTTCTATGTCTATATTAGTAAGAAATGCTCCACCTCCTGCTTCGTCACTCATTTTGTTATTGTTTTATACTGCTTTCGTAATGTAATAAATATATATAAATTTTTATAAAGTTTGTTGATTGTTTAATTTTATAATATAATTAACAAATTTTTTTTATTTGCTGCTTTCTTGCTAGTTTTATGTTTTGTTATTGTTGTTGTTATTATTATTATTCGTAGGTTATATATTGTGTATAATATTTAATTACATGCATGTAAAACTAATTAGTCATGCTTTAGTAATGTGAAGAGGAAGAATAATATGAAGAGGAGAAAAAAAAATATTTATTTAATTAATTAAATAATCTATAGATAAAGAAAAATAATCAATTTAATATTATTAAATAAAAATAATTAAAAGTTATAAATTTTATTAAATAATATAATATACTATTTTAAACTCTGGATAATGTTAAATATTTAATATTTTTGATTTAATTAAATAATTTGTATATAATATAGATTATAATTAATTAAGATGTTTAATATATGAAATATTCTATGAAATCTATCACGATTACTATATAATCAATATATATTTATATTAAAGCAACTGCTTTTGTATACACAGATGAAATTCATAAAACATACGCTATTATAAATATTAAAAACCAATTTTTTTTATTTTGAATGAAGGTAATTTAATTATTACAATTGCTAAGTTAGAATGTATCAATAGAATATTAAACCATTTAATTTATCCTTTGTATATTAATTTACCTATTTTAAAATATTTTTAGATATAGTTTATAAATGATCAAAAATAGTATTATTTGTAAGTTTCAAAAATAAAAAAGTATTAACTTAATGGTATACTGTTTATAATCATATTTATTTAAATTAAATATTTTAAATATTTAAAAATTAATTTATCATTTAAATTTAAAATATAATTTTTTAATTTTAGATATTAAGATATTATATATAAGTTTAATTAAATTTAAAAAAGTATTATGAAATTTATAAAATATGATGTAATATTATTCTTATAAATTTTTATTTACTTTTTTAATTTATTTAGGATGGTTTATCAATATGAATGAGTGTAAATATGATTTATTGCAGTTCTTTTGCTGCTTATGATGTGATTAAAATCAATTTTATATTTTTGATAACTTTGTATATAAAATTATTAATATACTTATCTCAAATTCTTGTTGCTGTAAAATTTATTAATTTAATATAATCTAGTAAATTCTTAAATTCAATATTGTATTTTATTGAATTGCATCTACCAAATTGTATTATGTTATTAATTAATAGATAATATATAAAATAAAAAATACCTGAAATATAAACTAAATTCCACTTTTAAAGTTCACTGATAATAATATAAATTTAAATAAATATTTATGTCTCTAAAAAGAAAGCCAATTGAAAAAAATACAGACTAAGGTTCTTTTACCATTTTTGAATAGCTTAATAAAAAAATTAAGACAACAAGCTAAAATTATGAATAGTCTAAATAAAATCAATATGATGATGAAGAAGAAGAATAGACTTTCATAATATAGTCTCTTGATTAGGAGGAATAAAACACTATAAAAAATCTAGTAATTATGGAAAACAAAATTAAAAATTATAATTTTTAAATTATAAATAGATTTATTTATAATAAATTTGATTTATTTTTAAAAGTTAGAATAGTTATGTAGTAAAATAAAAGAAAGAAAGGGTAGTGATTATAAAGAACAAAGCGATGTATCTAAATAAATTAAATTTAATAATTATAATTCATAATATATTTATTTATTAATATAGATTTTACGTGTTTGGTTTCCCAAATTTAAATAAAATATACCATGTCTTTAGAATTTTTAACTGGAAACATTGAAACTTCTGACTATGTATTTGCTTTAAAAAGATTTGCCATTCTTCCTGTTGGTATGTCAATAAATTAAAAAATTCATAATTTTAATACGAAATCATTTATATTTGTTAATGATAAAAAAAGAATGAGGTAATTTTCCATTTGGACTAACTTATAAAACAGACAAGTGTATTAAGCCACAAAAAAGCATAAGAAATATTGATAAATTTAGTAATAATAATAAACATTTTAAAATAACAAGCTAAATATATTTTAATTCTAAAAAATAGATTGAAATGCAGAAAAACACACATATATAGTCTCTATTATCAGATATTTTTGAAGAAAAATCGAAATTTGGTGACATTTCAAAGAATAAGTCAATGGTAAATTCACCACAGTTATCTGAAAATTAAGTTTTACAGCTAATTAAATCCGAATCAATGTCTGCGTCGACTATATTTGGTTTATTGAAAAAATGCAATATTAAAACACAGAAACTCTTACTTCCGATACTCATAAAATGGCTTTCACAGGAGTAGATGAGTCAAATATCTTACCTTTCTTTTATTTTGGAAATTGAGTTTTAAGAAGTTTTCAAATATCTTATTATTGGTGGTGTTAATTTATGTAAAGAGGGAATTGTAGAAGTCTTGAAAGTAATTTAAAATTTCCTTCTATCTTCCTACTAAGAAAAAGTAAGAATTGTTGAAAGTGGAGGAAATGAAAATGAAAATGAATAAGAAAAAGAAAAATTGCTTTTAAGCATTACAGCAGATATGTATTTATTTACGAATAGACACATAAGAAGCCTTGAAAGATGTGTGAGAAATGAAGCTTCCAAAACTTTGCAATATTTCCCAATTTTCAATGAAGACTTAATTCTAACTACTATTTAAAAAGAGTGCCTTGAAGATTATGGAAAAAAATAAAAGAAAAATAAATAAACTATAATTAAAACTTCTGATTTTGAATTTACGGGTAATTAAATTTAGCAAAACAATCTTTTTAAAAATAAACTAATTTAAATTATTGAAAAAGACCAAATAAGTGATGAAAATGTAGTAATTGGAAGCATAATTCACTTACTAGAAGATGAGTTTTGGGAAATTAGAAATAATGGAATTTTAGCTATTGAACATTTTTCATTAAAAAATAAAAATTTTAGGAATTAAAGTAGAGACATCCTTTTCTACATGTTAAATGATGAGAATAATTAGGTCAGAATTCAGTCTTTGAAGACTTTAAGAAAGATATACTTAAATTAAAAATTAGAGCTTTCATCTGGTGAAATTCACCAGCTTTTATTTAATGTAAAGGAAGATATATTAGAATTGCGAGTGGCCATTTATAAAATTGCAGAAAATATATCTTTTTCTAAAGCGAATACTAATTTTTTGATTACACTAATAAAAGGTTTCTAATAAAATTTGAATGCTTATAGTTAAGATAAGGCTCACATTTATGCGGCTTTTAAAAGTTTAGGGTAATATCTGATACTATTAAAGATTATATTTTTCAATGATTAATTTTAATTAGGCTAAACAATAACAAAATTCTTTAGAAGAGTATTAACTTGATTTTAGAGGTAGAAAACACCTAGTATTTAAGTGTTCCTATTTGGAACGAAGTTATCCATATAAGTAGAGTGATTTTACTCTAAAATGCATTTTACAACAATTTGCATTCGGAACTATTGCCTCAATATTTTGGAAATCATATTGTTTTTATGAAAGAAGAGTATTTTTAATTTTTTACAGAAATAAATAACGATAAAAGAAAAGAAAATGATTTTATTAATTTACAACAGCAATAGTCAAAAGAGCAAACTGGTATATAATTAAGCAAATTGCAGTAAAAGTTAGCATCATATAATACGAAGCAAATTGTAGATTAAAATAATTAAAGCAAAGAGGAAATGAAACATGAAATTGAGGAAGAAAAAGAAATCGAATAAGATCGTGTGACTTCTCCTTTTTTGAAAATATTTTTTCAAATATAAAATAATTTTAAAAATCTAAAAAATTAACCATAAAGATAAGAAACGTATATTTAAATTTAGTAGAATTTAAATTATTTTAAAGATTAATTGAAAACTAACAGTCACTAAAAAGGCCATAACCAATATTTAAAAAACCGAAATTTTAATGACAGTATTATGCAGCAAAATACAGAATAATAGGCTCTTTATATTTTTTTGAAACATATTATCAAATTATTACAAATTTTTGAAGAATTACAGAAATCGAACATAGACGATGTATCTATAAATATGCAGAAATTTAATTTCATAAAAATAATTAAAAAGTGGCATGTATTGCAATAACACTATATTTTTGATGGAGAGTTCGAAATTTTAGCATAATAAATAAAATTATTTAAAGAGATTTTAATATTAATTGCCCCCATGCTATTTTGTACAGGAAAATAACTAATTTTTGATTTCGAAAATATGAAATTTTTACAGATTTCAAAAGTAGTAGTCGAAGTCAGCAGAGACTTAAAAAGGAAATTACTTTTGAACTAAAAAGATAGTGCTGCAATTAATTCAATTTAGGAAATTCAAATTCTTTTAAAATAAGTAGTAAACAACCCAAGTTATATGACAAAGCCAGATGTGAGAATATAGCTGTTTACTAAATATTTACAACAAATTTAAGGACTTTTATATAATTTTTTTGAATTTTTCGAAATTGAATAGTAAAATAAACAGGTTCCAGATTAGAAAATATAGAATGAATACAATAAAAATAGTGGAATTTAAAAGAAACAGGTTAATATACTCTTTCCAGACTCCGAAAAAGTGGTGGAAATAAGGAGTAAATATCAAGCAATGTTGAGCGTAGAGTGTCAGCTCTTACATCTTAAGGAAAATCAGCAAAATAATCAAAATAATTAAAAATTAGGTTTAATTGTAGAATATTCAAATGGTGATTTTGAAATTTTTATGATTAAATGGGAAGAATTCAAAAAAGTTTCAGAAGAAGCCTAAGAATATCTTTTGTAAACGAAAATTTTTTTATAAAAATTTAAAACAGCTGTGTAGCAGACTCTTAAGCTCTATATATCAGATTTAAATGATTTCTACATCGAAAATGGAAAGCCTATTTAATTTTTTAATGTATTACCAGGATAAAATGATCTAAAATTGCACTCATTAGAAAATTTCAAACTTTCAAAACTTAGTCAGACAATTACTGTTACTGTTAAACCAAAATTTAATTTACTTTGAGTAGATTTATTTCTAAATAATATATATTCGAAGTTAGCTTTATATAATTTTAATTTAAGTTTATGTCAATTTAAAATAATCAAATGTTAATAAATAAATTAAATATAAAATAAAGATAGATGTCTAGATAATATATATAATAATAATAGTGTAAATTAATTTATATAGTAATTTAAATAAATTAATAAATAATTATATTTTGTTTCTTTACAGTAATTTTATTATCAATTATCTTCTTAGGGAGTTTTGTGTAAATTTTATAATATAGCTAGCTTAGCTTACATCGAAGAAAAATAATAATTATCAACTTCTTCCATTTGTTTTTACTGACTTTGCAACTATTGTATTACATTTTCAGGATTATTATTATTGGTAGCAGCTGTGCTTTTACTTTTATTTTTTTATTATTATTAATATGAATTTCATCTGAATTTTTATGTCCAAGTTTATCTAATAATGTCTTTTTATTATTAAAGGAGCACCTAATAATCTCTTCTTTTAATTTTGCTTTGTTTTCCAATTTTTCTATTTGATTTAACAACATTACATTTTTTTCTTGTGTTGATAAGCTCTCATCTTGTAATATTTATTGCTTCCATATTTTGCAATCATATTCTTCTGAACTCCTATTACTATTTCGTATTAAATAATTTTTGTGCCGACTCTAATAGGTGGGATTTGCATATGCTTTTCTCTTTTCATCTTCAATTTCTTTTTCCAAATCTATAGATTCTATAAACAATTAATTAATTTATTTTAAAGAAATTGAATTTGTTATTTAAAAATTTTACTTGCATTTTTATTTCTTGTACTTTTGGCATAATCCAAATAGCCATGACCTATTTTGTTTTTATCAATATGTTCTATATTTACATATCTAACTTCCAATTCCTTGCCAATGGAAGATATGTTACTATGATTCAAATAATCAAATTTTGAAACTCTATTGATATTGTTTGCTGAATTTTAATATATAGATTTATCTTCCTCATTTTTTAATTGTGATTCATTATCATCTTAATTTCTCTATACTTTGACAAATTTTTTAACCACTTTAAGATTATCTCTTTCCAGATCTTAAATTTTTTCATGCATTTCTTATTATTTCTTTAAACTCATCTAATATATAAAAATAAGTGATATTTTAATAAGATATATAAGAATAATTAAAATTTAATGAATTTACTTTAGGTGCAAAATTATCTTTAACAGCTTTAGAATAAACTCTGATTTTATTTTATCTCTGTATAATTTCCTCTTTACTCTATTTGTATAAAAATCATATTAATATTTATTTGTTTATTTCTTTTTCTAATAATGTACTAGTTTTTTTAGCATTTCTGTTTTCTCTTGCTCTATGATTTCATTTGCTAATCCTTTGTAAAGCTAAGATTAATTTATCGCCAAATTTTACATGAAAGATTAATTAGTCAGTTGTTATTATTATAAATTTTTATTTCTTCTTTCTTCGTTTTCTTTTTTAAAGTCGTCATACCTATGTGTATATTAGAATTAAATAAAAAGTTAAATAAATATAAAATGTCATTTATATATCAAATACCACTATTCATGCTATTTAATTTCTTTATTATCTATAGGTTTGTAAAGTTCTCTCAATTCTTATAGTTTTTTTTTCTATTTTATAATTCTTGATTCACAACGTTCTCTTAGTAATCTCTTTCCTTGATGTCAAAAAGATATTATTTGTTTTTGTATTTTGAATAAAAGTGCGAGAACTCTTCCTAATTCATTTTACCTTTCTCTTTTCTTTATTATATTTTGATCTTTTGATCTTCTAATCGTTACATTAATTCTTCTTGTCTTTGCTTTTATTTTAATTTTTCCTTTTTTTCTTGTTCTTCAATTTTCAATTAATATTATTACATCTTCTGTTCTTCACTTTCTTTAATTTTTTAAATAGTCTTATCTTTATCTTCTTATATTTTTTTAAGTAATACTTGAAAATCCTTGGCCTATTGAGATTCCATGATTTGTTTTGAATTCCTTTTTGTTTTAATTATTATTTTTAAAATTTTTTTTATATTTCCATTAAATTGAAAAAATTACCAAAAATCACTATTTTGGAGAAAACTGCTGTTATTGAAACTATTATCTTTGCTGTGTAAATGCTATTAAGTTTGTCTATGTGCATTTAAGGGAGAGTTAAAATAGTTATTTTGAGATCTATATTGTGAGACACCTGACTTACTGAATAATCTGTCTTAAGACTAAGTTTATCTAAGCTTTTTCTAATGTTAAATTGCATCTTTATAATAATTTTTTGTGTAAATGGTTTTTGGTTCTTTATCATATATTTCCTGAAACATATCATATTTGTTCATAATTTGCTAAAATTTAAAATTATTTAAATTTGAGAATTTTATATTTAAATTTAAAATAATTTGAGTTTACCTTTTTTTCTATTTTCTATTTTCCTTCCAAAAGATCTTTTTCCACGACTTTATTGATATTTCCTATAAGTTCTTCAATTTACTATATAAATGCAATAACAATAAATAAATATATTCAGGCATGAAATAATATCATTAACTATTAATTTATTGTGTTTACTTATTTTTCACTTTAATTTAATTAATTAAACTTTTTCCATTATTTTATTAAATGCTACTTGGGGAAGTTGTAAAATTTTTGATTACTCTCTTTTCTATTGTTTTCATTTAAGTCTGAATATTCTATGAAATTATTTTTATTATCAAAAAATAATTTATATACTAACTATTTTTAATGCTAATTTTGTTAATTTTTCTTTTTATTTATTTATATATGTATAATTGAGATTTTTATATATTATTTTAAAATCTTATTACATTTTATAATTCAGGATGTAAGTTTACTTTAGAATTTAATAAATGCTAATTTAATATCTGAGATCTAATATTTTGTTCAGACTATTCATTATTTTCTTCATATGCTTATTCATATTATTTTTATACTTTTGATTCCATTTTGTTTCTTGATTTTTAATAGTTAATTTTTGCTTAAATAATGTTACACTTATTTGTTTCTTTCAAGTAAAATTTTTTTAGTATTTTTATTTGATGAATTATAAAATTAATAAATTGGTAAAAAAAACATATGTTGAATAGCTTGGTAAGCAAGAGAAATTATATAATTAATATTAATTAAAACTTAAAGTAACATTAAAATTAATAAATTCGTATTTATTTTTCTCTCCTAATTGTTTTAAAAATACTCTCATATATTTTCCATTAATCCATCCCCTTGATATATATAAATAAATATATATTTTAGCATAATATAATTTGTAAAATGGAAGCTTATATTAAAATAATACTAATATCTCTATATAATTTTTTCTACAATTTATTTTGATATAAAAATATATATTATATTTTAAAATAATTTTTATTTTTCTTTATATATTATATATAAAAAGTGAATATATATTTTAATTTTATTTTATTAAGTTTCCTAGTATTTTAATTTTCATATTTTTGTATTTAATTGCTTGCATAAATTCGCTCAAAATGCTAATATTATTATTATAGAATCGTTAAATCTTACTAAAAAAATTATTTATGATCCTTAAAAACTAACAAATGAGTCAATCATTCTGTTTAACCTGATTTTTTTAATTTACATGCTAACAACTAATTGGTTGGTGTATATTAGGAGATTATAACGATATATGTGTAGACTATATATCAATAATATTATAATTTTAATAATTAAAATAATTAAATAAAATCATAACATCTGTAAACTTAAAAAATAAAAAAAAAGTACAATAAATGCTCGCGAAACAAATGGTCCCTGAATGGGGAGCCAAAGACAAAAAAGCTTTGCTGACCATATAAATTGCTGTATCTGTTATTAGTTTCTTCTTTTCGATAATTTTGTCCACAAACATATTTTTATTAGAAGCGAAATAGTCTTCAATCATAACTGCTTATTTGGGATGGTCTTCCGTGGCTATCACTGTTTTATCTTTACTTGTTCTTTACTGGGCCTTTACTACCGCTAACAAAATGAGAATTTCTGAAGACAATAGCGATAACTCAATTTCAAGAGTTGTATTATTCATGTCAATAGTATGTGCAGTTCAATTTGCAATTTATTACATGATTTTTGAGTACTCAAGCGGAAATTTGTCTTGGTACGTGTAATCCAAACTGAACCAACCTGAAATTGAAAGCTACATTGAAGGTGTCAACTAAAAATCAAAATGGATCGAATTTTTATCTGTCGCCTTGGTCTTTTTCTCTTTCTTCACCATATTTTCCGTTTTCGCCCTTTCCGGATCTCAAATAACTTCCAGACTGCAGGTGTACTTGGTGGGAGTCGCATTGGCCACTACCTGCTTTTAGGAAATGTGGAACAGGAGAATTCTAGAAGCCAATTACGAAAGGAGTTAAAACTCTCTCAAGTATCCGATCACCTTGGTATTTATTTTGGCAATCATCACCATCGTAGTTCTCATATTCACTCTACTGGCCAACGCTAAAAGATTAAGACTTCCCGCTTTGCTTTTCGGAACCTTCTTCTTGGTCGCCACTGCGCTACAGATTTCTGCCACCGGATAGTTCTTCAAAGATTACACCAGTTAGGCCAACAACTTGAACTAATTCGAAAACTGCAACGAAACCTTGTCTGCAGTCGATGCTAAATTCATTGAAAAAATGGGATGTCCCAACAAATATCAGTATACAAGAAGAGCCTCTGACTGTCCTGGAGCCAAAGCTTAAGATTGCTTCTAAAACTTTGAAAGTTGTTAAAAAGGAAATACCGTCGACCAAGTATGGGAAACCTACTTGAAACCTGCCGGATAAGTCTAGCCTGTTTTCGCTTGCGTCAATTTATCAAAATGCTGCGGAATTATTAAGGCTCTTTACACCGAGCCTCTGCTTAAACAAGCCATTTACTCTTTGTAATATGTCTTCTACTCCTTCATTTTAGCTTGCTTCTGCTACTAATTATCCTCTCAAGACAAAGGAAGTCAATAAATTAACAGAATGGTCTAATTGATTTTATTGGGACTCTTTTTGTTGGTTATTATTATTGGAAGTTCCTCTCAATTCTGGAAAATTGAAGAAAGTAAATATTTTTTCTTTTGTAGATTTTTTTTCTTACTTACTTAATTACTTTTGTCTTTTAGTTCCCACCGAACCTAACTATAAAAGAACTATCAGTAGAGAAATCTCTCTCAGCAAATAGGTCTTCAATTTGCAAGAAAAAGTTGTTTAGTCAGAATAGCTTTTAATCACCTAAGACTCCAATCTCACTGGATATTAAGCTCAATCAGGATGTGCCAATTTACTAGACATGTTCGATTAAGAAGGAACTAAATTCATAAACGCTTTACAAACTGACCCCTAAGCTAAATACGTTAATTCCCTCGGAGATTTAGATGCTCTTTTACACTACGATTTGTTAAGTGCCAATAACCAATGCTTTGCTGCTGATGGATAAAAAGTCGTTTGCGAAAAGCCTGGTTACTTAATTGTGATTTAAGCTCCTAAAAAAGAAGGAAAATGCGTTTCTACCCCTAAATTTGCTTTCAGAGATACTGGGAATAGAAGAGGAGTGTAATTCATTGCTCCTTCTACAGCACTGTCTCTTTTGCAAAGTTAGGTTCAAGCTGATGCAGAGAAATTAGATACTGTTGCCATAGAATCTGTCAAAAGTTAGAGTGTTTTCGCATTTATTGGAACAGAAGATGCTGTATTTTCTTAATTGGACGGAATCACGGTTTGCGAATTGACTGGTTGCGTGGATTCCGAATTAACTTTCACAATCAGAGTAATAAAAGTTGATTTAGACAACTTCGGATTCGATACCGATAAAAAAACTGAACACTAAAACACTGCCGAACCTACTTTTGATCTGGAAGTCAAAAAAACCAATTTTAAATCCTTAAACAAGACTTTGAAGAAACCACAACACAAAGCAGTCTAGGCTCCTGCCAAAAGTTCTGCTCCTGCTGCTTCTGCCCCTGCTAATAAATAGGATCCCAAGAAATCTGCTGCTCCTACTCCTGCTCCTGCTAAGGGTGCTAGCGATAACAAAGCCCAAGCTAAACCAGCAACTAATAAAAGTGATACCAAAAAAAAGAAGAAGAAACTTCTAAAGAAAGTAAACCTGCCCCTTCAAGTCCTCCCACTAAAAGTAATACTAGTAAACCTGAGCCTAAAGAAGCTTCTCCTTCTAATACTAATGCTCCCAATTCTGGTTCTGGGCCTGTTGATAAATCAATGTACAACATTTGGGGAAGCTCTGACTTCTAAGTTTAGGTGTATGATATAGAAAATGGAGATCTTATCCCTCACGCTAATGTGTTAATTTACAGAGTTGATAGCAATAAAGACTATGATGGATACTGCTATAGTAAAAATAACATGTAGCAATTTAATTATCAACCTGAATTGAATGCAACCACAACTTCTCACGGATTAGCTCACATTAAAGTTCTTTTCGGACCCGATATTGCACACAACTCCTACTCTGCCAAAGTGCCCAACTACATCACCTTTTACATTCATGTTCTTGCTGACGGATTCAATGCAAACTGCAGGTATATATCTATCTATTTATTTAAATATTTTTATTAATAAAATTATAATATCTTCTCAATTTTTTCAGACAAATTTCTTTTGGATACGAAAGTATTAAGTACTACTCTCCTCTTAAGTTGGGATTGAATAAAAGACTGAACAATCTATAATCTAGAGCCGTTTTAGAATGGGATGATTAATTTGTAAACCACCTGTACCTCTGGTCTTCTTTCGGAGACACAAGCAATCAAATATAATCTCCCTTCTCTTGCGTTGTTGGAACTTATTCCCCCTCCTGTCAAGATGTTGTTTACCATTCCCCCACCTATCCCTCCAGTTCCAATGCCATTACTTTCAAAGTCCTCGGGCCCTACAACTATTTGGTGTACTACAACAGAATTTCCTAGGGAATCGAACAAGATTAACTCAATTTGAGAATCAATGATTTCGCTTGGAAGATCACATCCGCTGGCCTTAATGGAAAATCTATCAACCCTGTAATCAAATACTATACTGGGTAGTCAATTTATCCCGAATATGTTTCCAAATCTGATTTAGTCCAAGAAAATGATATGAAAAAATTAGATATTCTCGGAAAAGATAAACATGGAAACTCTATAGCCCACCCTGATTTTGCCATCTTATAATTCTGCTTGACTATCAGAGAAACTCATTCCTTAAGACCTATGCCTTTTTCGTAATCCAACTATTTGTGGAGTACTTATGAAGGATTTGGTACCTATGTCGTTTCTGCTGAAGAAGAATCTTTCCCAAACAGTGATGATATGAGCACTAATAAAATGGGAATTTGTGATTAACTTTTGTCTTAAAATAATAACAAAATTTGAAAATAATAGAAATGCTCTTAAATAATATATACATATATAACTATTAAAAATAAATGTGAATTTAATTATTCGCATATTATTTTTTACATATATTTTATTCATAAATTTGTATTTTCGTAATTATGATCATCTTAATTAAAAATGTATAGATATTACTCATTATAACTTGTTTTAAATATTATAGAAATATTAAAATTATGTGGGATTATTTCTTATAAAATATGTTTAGAATTGCTTTTTCCAGTTCGTGAAACTATTTTTTTCAATAACATATGTGTATGAAGATCTAAATTTAGAAATACAATTTTATATTAAATATTAATGAAAGAAATTATTGATTAATTTTATAATAATAATATAGTAAAATGATAAAAATATTAATAATTTTTAGATAAACATTTTAATAATATATTAAACCTCCTAATTTACATACTAAACCATGGATTCTTAGGCTTAAACATGGATTTATATATTTTATAGTTTAATACTTTACTGAAAAATAAATAATTAATAAATTATCACTCATATATAATAAATAATGATAATTTAATAATAAACAAAATATTAGTTTATTTTTTACTTTGTCATTAATGAATTATCCAGTATTTATATAATATAGTTCAGTATTTTAAATAAAGATGAAGTTTCTAATGTGGTTTATATTTACTATTAATAAGAATAAATGAAATTGGTAAAAATAAAATAATTATATCTTAAAAATACATTTTTATATTATCATTAATTTGTTACTGTAAAAATAATTTAAGTTTATTTAATAAATTACTACAAGATGACATATTAATATTTCTAATATAAAAGTATAATCAATAAAAAAAATATGATATTACCAACTTTAAATAATTTAATTTTTTTTCCTATCTGCTAACTCACTATTTACATATGAGATAATTTACTATTGTATTTATAATATTATTCATGGGTATATAATTATTTTATAGCACATAATAACATATATTTTTAATAAATTTATAGGTGATTCAATAATTTTTATCCAATTACAGACTTATTTATATGTCATAATAATAATTACAAAAAATTTAAATAAATAATAAAAAAATAATAAAGTCAAAAAACAAAATTAAAACTAAAAATTGATAATTCATCTTATAATTTTTAAGGCTCACACAAAATAATTAATTAAATTAATATTAATTACTAAAAACCTACTAACATAAATAACAAATAAATTAATAAATAAATAAAAAACCAACAAAATATAATAAATTTGCAATGAAAATTTTCCCTAAGCCAATTAATGGTGTCAATAATAATGCAGAAGCTGATTAACCAGCCATCATAGGATTAAATTTGAACTAATAGTTTCAATAACAACAAATTTTAAACACTGGAAGCTTTTATAAATTGTAACTCAACGACGATGGAGCAACCCAAGCTACTACTCGAAGGGGATTAAATTCAACTACATATAGCAGTGAAGTTGAATTTGCTGCACTTTTAAATAAGTTTGATTAGGCTTATCTAGGGTTCTTAAACACATATTAAGATATACAACAATCAATTTTAATTGAAAACCTGGCTGGGGTAATTATGAGCCATCAAGATAAGTAGAATGCTGTAAACTAATTTATTGAATAGTACACATAACTTATGCAGTATTTAAATGAAATGGGTTCAGTTTCCAACCAATTTAAGGTCTAAAACTACACAGAAGAAGATTTAGATATAATATATTGCTAAATAAAAGAAGTCAAACGAATTTATATAGAAATGATAACAGAATCATCTCTCAGGTATATATATTATACTATTATTCATTTATTTGTAATTTTTTTCCACTCCCCCATTTTAGTTTTTCTTTTGATATTCGAGTAATAAATTTAAATACACAATGCTAATAATTAAATTAGTTAGAACAACCTTTACTTACTTAATTATCAATGTTATTAATATTCAATTAATCATTTTTATATCAAATAATCTTTATATACATAGAAAAGGATTATTTTATAATAATTTAGTCTTAAATATAAATAAAAATTTTTATTTATAATATATTTTCTTGTATTTTTATGCTTTTTATAGATATACAATTTTCTTAGAAATATTCATTTTATTTTATGGGATTATTTTTTGTTGCTATTCACTTATATATAATATTTTTTATAGATATCTCCATAAGTGTTGCAAAATATACAAAATATTTTATGGTAATCTGGAATTTGATTATCCCATTAAAAAGTGGTTTTCTAATATAGTAAATGCTATTAGTATAGGTGGTACGAAGTCTTAGCGTTCTCTGAAATCTACAAACACTTTTAATAATCTCAATAAGAGTACAATCCATAATAATTAATTTTCAAAATTAAGGAAAGGAGATATTGCCAAAAATAAAAAAATAACAATACTAAAACATCATGTATACGTTCTATATTTTGCTGTTTCTCTACAAATAATAAAAAAAACAAAAAATGAAGAAAATAAAGAAAAATCCAAACCAAAGCATAATTTAATTAAAAAAAACATTTTATTAGTTAATAGGTTAGTAAAGTGCTTAGTTATTTACATATATATATTATATAGGTTTAATAATAACTTAAAAAAATAATATAATTTACAACGATGTCATTTTTGAATAAAAGTAACTTTAGTTATACATTATTAATTAATAATAGAAATATATAATAATTTTATACAAGTAATATATTTATTAATATTAAAAAATTTCATAATATTCAAAATAAATAATTTTATAATAATTGTATTATATAATAATTATATTTTATATATATATATTAAAAACCTTAATAGTAATTTAAATTTTTTAATAATTATAATAATATATATGAATATTTGATTTTATTTAATAATAAATTAAATATACTAGAAAAATAATAACTATTTTTAAATTAGCTTTGCTTTTATTTCTAATATTATAATTTCTGAAGTATATAATATTTGGAATCTATTTAATAGTAAAAATATTTGATAGAATTTTAATCTAATGAATATTTATGAAATGAGTCTAAAATTAAGATAAATTTTTATTTTTAACCAAGAAACCAAATTAGAGGAATAAAAGTTTATTCAAATTTTCTTTTTGTATTAATAATAATATGCTATTTTACTACTGAGTTGTAAATATTAGCTACTTATATAACTAACGATATCCAAAAATATAGCTTAAAGTTTATTTATTTTATTCTATTTATTTCTTTATTTAAATATAATAAAAAAGATTTAAAAATTTAAAGAAAGAAATTTTAAATTCTGTTATATAATATTATTTAAAATGCTCTATTTTATATCAGCTATATTTTATATAAAAATATGGCTAGTTTATTAATTTTATCAAATTGGATATATTTATAAAGATATTATTGCTATGAATCTAATTCATTTATTAATATTATATTAGATTTTTATTGAATTTATAAACGATATGATTTAAGAAAAATTCATAATCTTTTATTATTATTATTTTACTAAAAACATCAAAATCTTTAAGAAATTCAAAGAAAAAACATACTATTAAATACTTTCTTTAATTTATTAATTACTTTTTAGTTGATTGGTTTATTAATTCTTAGTTGTCCTAATAATTAAATGATTAATATATAATTAATTAATATAGAAAGAATGGACTTTTCCTAAATTTCAGTTTACAATAGTTCAAATACCAAAGCAAGCAATAGCAGTAACAATTAAAATTAACTATAATAGATGGGTAACTCATCACCAGAAAACAACTTAAAAAATGGAGATAAAAAAGCTGATAACGGTGATATCATGTCTCAGCTGCAGGACTGTAATGGTAATAAAAAGAAAACACCTCTCCTACTCGACAATGAGCGGAGTGATTAAGTTAATAAGCGGAGCGAATTTTAGGTAGAATTTGAGCTTCCATTCAATATTTAAGACGAAGGAATAATTCAGAAAATAGAAGCTTATAGAGAATCTAAATCAAAGTTGATTTTGTATTATTTAAGTGTGCTTCTATCTTGCGGTTTAGTGTATTTGCTGTGTCGGTGGAATGTGAACGCCAATTTGTTTTTCAGATTTAAAGGAGTTAAAAGCGGGGAAAAATTGCTATAAAAGGCAACTCATTTCCTAATTTGGGGATACGATGATAATGTTTATGAGCTTATTATAGCTTTTAAAAAAAAAATGGAATTGGTTTAAAAGAAATTTAACAATAGCAATATTTATGAAAGCAATAATTAAGAAACAGAATAGAATGAAGATTAGATTGACAATCATACAGATCAGCATAATGAGTATTTGTGTATTAACTTTCGACTTTATACGTATTATTTGAGTCACGATTACAAAATATTCAAACCCATCCAAACAGACTTTTTTCAGCTTACACAGGCCCAGATTCAGTAATTATTAATATAGCGTTTTTTGTTATCAATTTTAATTAATTAAATAATATGGATAATATTTCTTACATTTCAAAAATAATTTCTATATAATTTTACTATTTTTCTATATCGCAAAATTCTATATAATAATATAATTTCATGAAAATCTAGATAATAAGTAATTAATATTTTAAAAATAGCGAGCAATATGGGAAAGGAATCGGAGGAGAAAAATAATACATGGATACTTTGTCAAAATTTGGAAAAAATGACACAGAAATCCCCCCCAAAACAAGTTGGCAGATTTTTATGGACGAAATCTTATCTCCTTTTTATTTATTCCAATTGTTTTCCGTAACCCTTTGGTATGTGGAAGATTATTACTACTACAGTACAGTCATTGCTGGTACTTCAATCCTTTCAATCGCAGTGGCTCTTACGGAAGCGAAAAGCAATTACTCTAAATTAAGAGAAATGAGTTATTTTGAAACCAAGGTTAATGTATATAGAGGAATTAAGTCGAAGCTTCGGTCCAAAGACAACAATAATTTACAATGTGATGAAAACATTGAACAACAAAAAATTGAAATTTCCAGCCATGATTTGGTTCCCGGAGATATTATCGAAGTGCCCGAAAACTAGTTTATTCCCTGTGATATGATTTTGCTTAATGGACAAGCGGTTATGAATGAATCGATGCTGACTGGAGAGTCCGTAAATAATTAAATAAATTTATTAAAAATATATAGTTACATTGTTATTAATTAAAATAAATTTAACTAATATTCTATTTTTACATTTTGCTAGATTCCAGTGCTAAAAAACAGTTTGCCCTTTAATGATGTGATCTATAATCCTGATTAGGATGGAAAATAAGTCACATTATTTTCAGGAACGAAATGCATCGAAACAAGGTATTATATGAAGGGAAAGTTACCTGTTTTAGGATTAGTTTCTCAAACCAGTTTCAACACAATAAAAGGAGTAAACCAAATTATAATTTTTAAAAATGAAAATTAAAAATAGTAAATTATGATTATTATTAATATTAAATTTTTATAGCAATTAGTACGATCGATTTTGTTTCCTAAAGCCAGTTCCTTTTAATTTTACGCTGACTCATTGAAATTCGTGGCAGTTTTGGCTGTGATTTCTCTGCTTGGATTTCTGGCTTCTTTAAGATATTAACTTAAGGGATACCACGAGGGTTATTTCGGAGTATAAGACATGATTTTAAAATCTTTGGATTTAATAACAGTCACTGTACCTCCTGCACTTCCAACCTGTCTTTCGATAGGAATCACCTTTGCCATGCATAGACTTAAGAAAAGATAGATTTTCTGCATTTCTCCCCCAAAAGTTAACATTTGTGGACAAGTAACTATCATGTGCTTCGACAAAACGGGAACATTAACAGAAGATGGACTCGATTTGAAGGGCATCAGAACTATTTAGGAAAATGAACAAAATCATATAGTATTTGCCCCTCTTGAAAAAGACATCACCTCTCTATCTTAAGAACATTATCTATGTAATATAATTTACTAATATTATTAATATATTTCTAATTATGATATATAAAAAAAAAGAAAGGGGTCTGAGTTTCGCTCCAAGACAAACCTTTTTAGAAATGATGGCCTCCTGTCATGCACTTACCAGAGTGTAGGGAGAACTTATAGGAGACCCTTTAGAATTGAAAATGTTCGAAGCAACCAAATGGGTTTTAGAAGAGCAAGAACTTTCAAAATTTGATGAACTAGTTTCTGCGATAGTCAAACCGAAAAGTGTGTAAGAAAGAATTTTTATAAATGCCAAAAACAATAATTTAGGAAATTTAATAAAAGTGATTAAAATATAAATAAATTTATTTAAAATAAAAATAGCAACGAAGAGTTGTCAGCTAATGCAGGAATCGGTATTATTTAGCGTTTCGAGTTTTCTTCTTAATTATAGCGGATGAGTACGATTATAAGGAGGCAACAAGACAATAATTTCACTCTTTTCACAAAGGGTTCGCCTGAAAAAATTTTTGAATTGTGCAGAAAAGAAACAATTCCGAACAGTTTCCATCAAGTTTTGGACTTTTATGCATAGTAAGGATTCAGAGTTTTGGCCTTTGGAATGAAAGAGTTGAAGGAAAACTACAGAAAAATATAGAAAATGGAAAGAGATGATGTGGAATTCGACTTGACCTTTGTTGGATTGATAATCATGGAAAATAAATTAAAACCTATAACAACAGAAACAATTGAATTACTACACCGAGCTCGAGTTAAAACTGTAATGGTCACTGGAGACAATGCACTGACAGCGATATCAGTTGGCCGACAATGTGGCATTATACCTAAACACCATCGAGTGTATTTGGGAGACACAGTAGAAGAAACTGTGCAACAAAAATAATTACCAGAAAAATAGTAAGATGATAACGGCAGCATTATTGAAGAAAATTAACAGCAACAACCACAAAAGCAACAATAATAAGGAAAACTTATTCAAATCACCCAAAAAATCCAGTGGAAAGACTTCGAATCTTCATAAAATTAATTGAATCAAACTTTGGAGGCGGAACATGGAGCTTGGGAAGAATAAGAACATTACGATAAAAATCAATAGAATTTGTAAAAGGAATTGGAAAAGGAAAGAAAGCTGGATGAAGAAGAGAAGAAGAGAAAGCAATCTTCCTTTAAAAAAGCCAAAGAAAACTCACTATAACTGAAATGTAAAGACAAAGTGAAATCATTGCTTCTCTTCAGAATTTCTAAGAAAAAGAGGGCAGTCAAGAAAGTGATAATCCGTAAAATAAACTTAATTAATTTATACTTAAAAAATTAATTTAATTTAATTTAATGTAATGTAACTTAAATTAAATTAAATAGAAATATTATTTATGAAATTGAAGCTCCTCCCTTCTATGAAGAGGAGCATTGTTCTGTCGCCATTACGGGAAGAGCATTCAGTTTTCTTTTGCAATAAATGGAAGAGGGATCGGAAGATGCTGAAAAGCTATTTAAAAAAATGATTTAGAAAACTCTTATTTTTGCAAGAATGAAGCCCGAAGAAAAAGCCCTCATGATCGAATATTAGTAACAGTCTGAAATGAATCCTATAGTAGGTAATTAGCAAAAATAATAAAATAATTAAACTTTTCTTTATTTTCAAAATTTTTAAAGGAATGTGCGGAGATGGAGCCAATGATTGTTCAGCTTTAAAAACTGCTAATATAGGAATTTCTTTATCCGATGCAGAAGCTTCAATTGCCGCTCCCTTCACTTCCAAAATCTAAGACATTTCATGTGTCATAACTGTTTTGAAAGAAGGAAGAGCTGCCTTAGTCACAAGTTTTTAATGTTTTAAATATATGGCTCTTTATTCCATGATTTAGTTTTCTACCGTGTCTTTACTCTATTTTATTTTGAGGTGGATACATCCAATATATAACAATATTAAATGAATTAATTAATTTATTAATTTATTTTTTAATTATTTTATAGTTTACCTTCTGACTTCTAATTCTTATATTGGGATCTATTTATAATTATTCCTTTGGCTTTTTTGATGGGATTTACTGAGTCAACCGATCATTTAACTCATCATGTTCCAGGAAGTAAATTGATATCATTCCCAGTTTTGTGTTCTGTCATCGGGCAAACCATCATACAGGGAGGATTCCAAATTGCAGTATTCATAATATTAAAACATTAGAGTTGGTATGTCAGTTGTCCTAAGGCTCACAAAGACTATTTCTAAGACTTGGACAGTTCAGGAGATTAAATGAAAAGATGTTATGGTAAATATAAATTATTTATTTATTTACTTACTTACTTACTTACTTACTTACTTACTTACTTACTTACTTACTTACTTACTTACTTACTTACTTACTTACTTACTTACTTACTTACTTACTTACTTACTTACTTACTTACTTACTTACTTACTTACTTACTTACTTACTTACTTACTTACTTACTTACTTACTTACTTACTTAATTGTTTATTTATAGAACCGACTATTTTGTTCTGGGTTTCAAATTTCCAATATATTGTTGTCTGCATAGCCTTTTCTATTGGAAAGCCTTGGCGAAAACCTTTTTATACTAATAAACCATTCACTATTTCACTTATAATTGTCATTCTTCTTACCACCACTATTTAGTTAGTAAGATGGAAGCCTTTTGAATCGATATTTTTATACTTATATGAAATCAAAAAAGCCAATTCTTATATGCCTAATTATGTACCTTTTATATTGATTGGAGTTTCCGTTGTTAATGCTATTTGTACATATATATTTGAAAAATGGCTTTTGCCTTTATTAGATTCGTGTCATAAATCATTCACTGGCCAACATTAACATGCTGATGATTATGATGATAATTAGTCTATCCGTGGAAGTAGTAAAGCTACCAGTAGCAATGAAATCGATAATTATAAAAATAATAAAAATAATTAGGAAAAAATTGAGTAAAATATTTCTAAAAAACAGGAAGAGTGATTAAAAATGTATGATAAAGCAATTAATGATGTTCACTTTTATAATTAAAAATATAATGATTAATCACTATTAATAACAAATACAGCAAAATTGATGTCAATATTTTAATAATTGTGTTGGTTTGAAATAAATGTATATGTTTAAATAAATAAATAAATAAATAAATAAATTAATATAAATTTATAAAATTATCAATTAACTTTTTTTAATGTATCTATCATTCCTTTTAAATATATTTTTTTTTACCAGATTCAATCTATAGCATTGTAATAACATTTATAATTTTAAATAGAGAAATTAAAGTGCAAGCAAGCTATTTATTATTATATACGCGGAGAAAAACTAGTGAGTTAGTTTCATTGATTTTATTTGTTGCTTTTAATTAATTAGTTAATCAAACAATCAATTAATAATTAAAGTAATTATAATTTTTTATAACACACATTCTTATTAACAATAAATAATTTAAGAAATAAATAAACAAACAATAAAATATAAAATATAAAATATTTTACAATTTTGCTATTATCATTTATTGGTAGTTAGAAAACCTATTAAAATAAGAATATAATATATAAATTTAAACTAAGATTATTCATAATTTAAAAAAAGAAATGTCTGATCAAGCACATAAAGTAAGAACATTATTATTATTATTTACATATTTAATAATTAAAATAATATAAAAAAATTTAATTTAAGCTTTCTGGAAATATTTCAAAGGTGTTGGCAATTATGGTTTTAAGAAATGATGGGTCGAGAATTTATTCCAAATATTATACAAAATTGTTTTCGCCTGCTCTTTTAAGAACTCCAGAAGGTTCTCTAGATAAAATTGAAAACTAAAAGGCCTTTGAAAAAACAATGGTCGATAAAAGTAAAAAGCTGACAAGTACTAAAGCTATGAATTAGAATCAAAGTAAATAGTTTTATTCTATGGAAATTATATAATCTAACAAACAGAAAAAAGACTTTTTATTAAATTATATTTAGCGGAAATTTTCAGTCTTGGACAGTTCAATATTGTTTTCAAAGTATTGAATGACATCTTAATTTACGTAGTAGGTGATTATGAAGAAAATCAAGTACTTTTATCATATGTGTTATAATCTCTTTAAGAATCACTCAACTATTTTACAAAGTACATAGAAATTGTTTATTTATTTTGTGTAGTAAATAAAAGTAATAAATATACATATTTAAAATAGAGAACAAATCAGCAAAAATACTATTGTAGAATAATATGAAAATTTAATAATATTAATTGACGAAATGATAGATGAGGGGTAGTTTAATTTTAACGCATTCAAAAAAATAATGCATAACTTAATTTCTTTTTTTTTAAAGAATTATTGTGACTTTAGAAGTTGACACTTTAATAGCTAGATGTAGTATGAAAGATTGTGACAAAATTCAGACGGAAAAATAATCGGAAAGTTCTTTTTCTTCTGTAGATATTTATATTATTTTATTATGGATATATATTAAGCATATGATTTTTACTTTTATATAGGTTTTCTCATAGGCTAAAAATTCTATAACTAAAACTTGGAATTTGTGAAAAATTGGGGAGTTTATGCTGCAAATAGCTTTAAATTTCTTTAAAAATTAAAATATATAAAATGTTGTTTTAAAATTATTAATATTTTTATATAGTAGTATTATTTCGATTAAAATTTATTAATAAAATGAAATTACTATTAAAATATAAAGTAGATAGACTTTTAAAATCATTTTTTAATATATTTTTATTAAAATTTTACTTAAATACTGAATGAAGTTGCTGCTACAATTAAGAATAAAACCTTAATTAATCACATATAATTAATAAATATAATTATTTATATTGTAGTGTTATAATTTCTATATCATTAATGAATTTTTCTTTGTTGAAATATAAAATAGAAAAGAAAATACATAATTATATATAAAAATTATATTCTTTAAATTCTTATTCTCAATCAATAATCAATGTCTTTGCAAAATTCTTAACAAAATAGCAGTTTAAGTAACTCTAAAAATGAAGAATTAATAAATGAGGAACGAGAAGAAAGTATGTAAAATTTATTTTATTTTTTATATGCAGATTTTAATTTAATATTTATTAATAATGGAATACTTATATTTATTATAATAAAAAGGGTAACTAACGAGACAAAACAATGAAAAAATAAAAAAAAGCAGCGCTAATAGTAGTAGCAACAATTAAAGTAGTGGAAGTTCTTCAATAAACTATGGAAATTTAAAAATAGTTCACACGACAGAATAATTTCTGGCTAAAAGGAAAAAGAGATTAAAAAAATAAATCATCAAAGCAAAATAAAGTTATGAAAAAGCGACAGCCAAAAGCACATGAAGAACACAAATTGTAAAAGCAAAAAAAGGAAGAAAGAACTATAACTTTAGATCGGCCAAAGAAGGAAGGCTAATAAGATTAATAGTAGTAACAAGAAGAAGAAGAAGAAAAAACGATAACAATATTGCAGAAAAAAAACAATTTCGTTGCAGAAGAATAAACAATTTCAATTCAAAAAAATGTAAGTAGCTCCTTTAGAGGGAAAAAGGGATACAATAATAATAATAATTCTAGATCTCACAATAACCAATTCAATAATAATAGCAGCTCAACAATTGGTAGCATTAGCAACAACTATACTTAAAAAAAAAACTAGCAGAGCAATTCATCGTTTTTCGGATAAGTTGAAAATACAGAAAGCATTGAGTACTACCCAAGTAATAAATGTTTCAAAAAAAAATTCCATTACTTCTAAAAATAAATTGATTTAAGGTCAAATGAAAAGAGGAGGAGGCTAGAGTTTGCATCATAAAAATAGAGGAATAATGAAAGTTTAAAGGAGAAACCGAGAAAGTCTAGTAGAAATTGATTTGAAGTGCTTCATGTCCGAAGCTGGATAAGAAGAGCAAGACTAATATCGCAGTGTGATGTGGGCGGAACATTTTGTGAAGGACGAAGAAGAACATGTGATTGATTTTTTGAAATCCTATGCAGAAATCGAAAATGTTAGAAAATGCAAAAAAATAGGCATCGCCATCTTCTAGTCGCAATGCACAAAATAAGAAAATGGTCAGCAATAGCATTTTTACCATCTAAATTAAGGCCTAGCTACAGATTAGCAAATTAAGGTCAAAAAGCACAGACAAATTGATTATTTGATTTAGGATGAAAATGAAACATATATGTTAAGAATTCTCCACTTTTTAGATTTCGAAGTGTAAAATGTTTTTTACTTTTGTTGCAAGTTTTAAATTTCTTTTTCTTTTTTTAATCAATTTTTAATTTTTTTGTTAAAGAGTGGAGTCATAGATTGAAGGTGGCAAAGACTAAAACGCCAACAGCAGCTATAAAAGTAGTAGCAGTAATAATAGTAGTAGTGGTGACAGTAATAATAATGATGGCTGTAGTAATTCGATTGTGAAAAATAAAGTATAACTGTTCGTGGAACACTATCACGGAAAAGAAATCGAGTAGTTATATGTAGACGTGTGGCAAGTGATTCAAATTCCGAATGCGATATTTTTCAAAACGAGTTTCTTAAAAGAAAATCAAAATCCGAATTACAATTAAAATTATAATGTCAGCAGTTGTAACAGTAAATCGTGTAACGAAGATGAAGGCTATGACACCAAAAGTAAAAGACAACTGGTTTTGGTTGATATAAATTTGCGAAAATCTAAACTTCAGTTCATCGAGGCTGAGGTGAAAAAAATTGTGCGCGAAGCTTCAAAGCAAGTAATTTATTGCCATGCAACAGGTCAGTTTTTTAGTGCGATTTCTCTCGAATTTGTGCAATTATCCGGGCAAATAGCGCAGTTCGCCCATTTTTAGAAACAGTTGCTGCACGATAAGAGCTAGTAAAACTACCACGCACAGGTTGATGTGATGTAATAGAGAGATCTTATGGATTTGGGTTTGCTGTTCTTGGAATTACAGTTGATTTTGAAACGGATGCCTTCAGAAGAAATATCAGAATTGTTTTTGAGTTTTTAAAAGATAGCAGACTCCTGTATAATAAAGCCATCGAATACCTCATCGAAAGGAGTGTGTAAAACAACAGTTGCAGTCAAAATAATAGCAGCAGCTACAACCAAAATAACAACAGTAGCTATCCCTACACAAGCAACAATAGCAGTACTTACAATAAGTGCAGAGAAGTAGAAGATGAAGATGATGAAGATGATGAAGATGATGAAGAAGAAGAAGAAAATTATTATGAATAATAAGAAACTGATGTTTAACAATATTATAATAATAATAATTAAAATTATTCTGAAAATAATAAAAGTATTGCTAGTGATAGTGTTAATACGAGTAAGAAAAATAATGATGAAGAAGGGGACAACAACGATGAGAATGAAGATGATGAAGAAGAAGAAGATGAAATCGATGATGATATTCGAATCAACTCTTACTTTGAGCCCTTTTTTTTGAATGGGATCGTCTACGAAAGGTATTGCTTTAGTTGATTCAATATTTATTTTATCTTAACTTAGCTTAAAATAATTTGTCAATTAAAGAAATGATATTCTACAGTCTTTAGTTGAAGGTCAGATAAAGTCTAGTCTGTTCTGTCAGTGGCTGTATGATGAAGAAATTTTCATGAAAATCTTTTAAGAAAGCGACCTTTCTTACTACGAGCTGAGTTTCAAAAATTATAAAGTTAGCTGTGAAGATAAAAAAAAGCAAAAACAAGAGGAATTAAGAAAGCCAAAGTATAATTGTATGCGTTTCTATGAAGACAATAATCTCTATGAATATTTTGGAGATTTGAAAAAAAATGGAGAATTCCTTTAATTTAGTGAAGACTAGGACTATTAGGATTCACTTTATTAGAACCAATAATATTAACATAAACTAGAAAAAGGGCCAAGTGAAAATAATAATCATGTAAATAATGAAAGCACCTAGAAGAAGGAATAGCAGGAATAGCTTAATACGAATATGAGAAGGGAAAAGAGTAGTACTTATTTATAATAATGTCATTACTTTCATAACTATGTTCGGGAAGGCAAAGGAGTTCTGTTCATAAATGGATAAGAAGTTTACAAAGGACATTGGAAAAACAATCTACCACATGGCAAGGGAAAGCTTACATTTTTCCAGTCAAATTTCGTAATATATATATACGTTTTATTAATTTATTTGTTAATTTATTATGTTTACAAAATGCATTATTTTATAAATAAGTACAATAAAAAATTCGATTAAGGTTGTTTAGTAAATTTTCAAATTCCGTATGGGATTTTTAATTAACTTTTCAAACCGAAAATCGACGATGAACTGCAGCAACACCAGTAGTGGACTGTTCTTCTGGAAGACCGCGAAAGAGTTATTGTGAGAGATTTAGCAATGGGAAATAAAAAAAAGAGATACATTTATATCAATGGAAACAATCTCCTAGTATAGTAACAGTACTCCTAATTATAATAATCCTAACAGTAGTCTCATTAACAAAACAGTAACAAAAAAAAGAACAAATTACAACAATAAAACAAACAAAATTTCAATTTTAATTTGATTTTCGAAAAGAGAATAGTTAATTTACTCAAGTTTAGAGATATTTTCGAAGAAAACTAAATCGAATGTTAAAGAGAAAAAGAAGATTTTTTTTATTAAAATATTATTCAAATCGATGTTTCATAGCCAGATAAATCAAAGACTCAAAAATTTGTATTTTTGCGTTCCAAATTTGTTAAAATTGAATTTATTTCTGACCAAGAAAACCTTAAAATACCATTTGAATTAGCATCTAATTTATTGAAATACTGCGTTTTAGACTAAGAGAAAAGTGAAAAATTGGGATTTTCCGTGATTAACGGGAAGTCAATGTACCCACAGTATAACAAAATATCATATTTAGACTGTTCACTAATTTCAAAGTAAAATGTGCAAAGCCAAAAAATAATAAACGAATTCGTGTGCGAAAATGAGTCTGTGCTGAAGGGATTAAGCTATTTGAAAGGTCTTTTCGACGTGAAGAATACTCCTCTCGACAAAGAAGACGTTCAGAAGGTGTTTTTCCTGCTGTTTTAAGATGAAGAATAAGCCAAAAAGGACCAATTTTAAAACGAGTTTCTGCTTGACTTCGGTGGAATTAGCAACTCGAACGAGAGAAACGCGTTGATTTTATTGGAAAGCGTAACTCTGACGAAACCAAACACATTTTTGAACATTTCTTTAGACAGTCCACACAGTAGTTTCTAGTAGAACGATTTTTTCCGAAATTTGTTTTCCTTTGAAAAGCTTTGCACTCATCTTACGCGACTGAGCCTGAAAAATTCGAATGTGAAGGGCGAAGAGTTGAAGCTTCTATTTAAAAACTTAGAAAAATTTTACCAATAGCGCCAAAAAACTGGAGAATTAAATGATTTAGAAAACAATAGCAACAAGTAATTCGCTTTTCTAGAAGAGTTAAACATCAGTGGTTGCGAAAGTCTGGCCGTCGACCAAAACAACAAAAAAAATTCGATTTACTTTCCATTTTAGACACGAAAAAGTTCAAAATTTGTTTCAAAACTTGCAGATTTTAAAAGCGCAAAATCTCAGCTTGGTGACAAATAAGGCGGCTTACTCTTTCATCAAAACATTACCTAATGTAAGAATTTTTGATTTCAAAGGTTGCTTCAATTTGAAGGACAATTTCTTCCTGGACTTGTTCAGTTTGCCGCAGGGAAAGGTTCCCATTGAAATTCTCAATTTGTCACAAACAAATATTTCGTTTCAGAAGATTGCAGCTTCGTTTTTCCAGCAAAAAGAACGAGAAAAGCACCAGAAAAAGATAAAAAGCGAAAATGAATGCGAACCTTCACCGATTTTCAAACCGAAATTAGTTTTGCAAGGATTGGATCTTAGTGGAAATATCGAAATGAGTTCTCTGGTAGGAAAAATCGAGCATTTTTGCTTCACTTTGCAATTCTTTTCCCTCGATTTCTCTGCCTTAATGGTAAACAAGAGCTGCTACAAACGACTGTTAAACCTACAGCACCTGAAAGTATTGGAATTAGATTTCGCTAATGTAAACAATAGTCAAAATTACTTTGAAGACCTTCTGTAAATAATGATATTGTTGGTAGAAAAGAAGGCAGGAACTGTGAAATTGGAGAAAATTAGATTGAAAAATGTCGCTAAAAAAAAAGAATTGGAATAGTTTTTTTTATCAAAAAGAAATGCAATCGAAAACTAAATTTTTTTTCAAAAATAAGATAATAATAATTGCGATTAAAAATATGTTTGCAACCTTTACATTAACGGTTTTTCAATAAAAAAATTGTTTTTAATGCAAAAAGATGCACTTAAATGCTAGTCTGTCGCGTTGGCCCACTACAATTTCCATTCGTTTTCAAGAACGGCTTACGAACTGTTTTTACGAAAAAAGCAGGTTCTCAAACTAAAAACTTGTAATTTCGCCCAAGTTGTTTTGGCAGATTTTGCCTAGAATAACAATGGGTTTTTCGCTCTGAATTGCATGCAGTTAAAACAGCATTTCGGAAATGTCGCTTTTGCCTTAAACAGCTAGACTTATATCAACAATAGCAATACTAATATGGAAAAACTGTGGTAACTGCACATTAAAAGCTGTTTAGAAGTTTTCGCCAGTCAATCTCTTACTGGTTCTCATTTGAGTTTCATGAATATTTAAACTTTGTCTATCTCGGGAGCATTTTTGAATCTTTTACTGCATTTTTAAGGCTTAGTTGTTATGGCTGCAGTGGTCGTTGTTCTGATGCCGAATTTGAAAATGTAAAAAAATTGAAAAAATTGATATTTATTATTTATCTACTTTTTAGTTTAAAGTTCAGCGAAATTGAAACTTTTAATGAAGTTGAAAGCGTGCTTTCAGTTTTGAAACTGATTGGAACCAATAATTGCAGTATTCATAACTAGGAAAGAAATACCAAATAAGACAATAATCTACACAAAATTTCGATCGGTTTCAGCTATAATGTTAAGGTGCAGCAGTTTTTATTGCAAAATCAAGAATTATTTTATGAATTTTTTGAAAAAAACGCTCAAAATAGCACGAAAATCGCAATTACTCAGGGTTTTGTAGAAATCAGCAAATAAAATTTGAGCCAATTTTTACTTTTCTATCGAAACTGCCAAAGCATTATAGAAAAATGTCAAATGAAAAGGAACTTGAGTGAATAATAAAATTAAAATAATTTATAAAATCAAAACTAATATTGTAAAGAATTTCTCAAAATAAATAATATTAAGTTTGATTTGCAAAGTATAGTCTCATAGGAAATAGCTCATTTCATTCAGATTTTGCAACTACCAGTATCTGATTACATAAAATAAGTGAATTTCGATTTGAATTCGTAAAATTATAAAAAAAATTTAATAATTTAATCGATTTTTTATTTATTTATTCTTTTATAAATTTACCAGTATAAACCTATCCTCAGAATAGTTTATAATAATTAATAATTAAATAAAGAAAATGAAAAAATTAAACCATTTTACCTTTATTTTAAGTAAATGTGAAATATTTTACATAGAATACGGACATGAAAGGGAAATAGAAAAGATTTTTTGTAATTTTGAAGGCACTTTCTTGACTCACTTCACCCTTAGTCTGGAAAAAAGTCAAATCTTTATTTCATTAGAAGGGGAAAGGGCCTTCTTATAAGGAATTAAAAATTTTATTTACAATTAAGTTATTTTGACTCATTTTTCTATGAATTTGGGTTTTATAAATTTAAATTAATTACCTTGCACAGATTAGCTGTAGTAATAATATTAGTCCGAAAATTATATTTTAAAAGAAATTACCATGTTGGGATAGCTAAAATATCTTAGCCTGCACTTGGGAAATTGGAAATATAGTTGTGAAAGATTGTGTCATTTGCTAAATAATTATAATTTCAGAGAAAATCTTCAATATTTAACCTTATTTATTTATAAAACAGCGAATATGTAAAATACATTATAAAAACTGCTAACAATTACATACTTACTTACTTTTTTATAATTTTCTAAGCTCTTTTGAACCGAAAGAATATGAAAATTTGGTTTAAACTATTCAGTAATTCAAGTCTATTAGATATTTGACTATCTTGGTGTAATTAGAAAAAGAACTTTACTCAGAATAAAATTTGGGAGAAATTGAACAAATGGTGGGCTATTTACTTTAATCAGGAAGTCTTAAAATAGAAGTAAAGAAAGTGAGGAAAAATAGTTAGGATTTTTTGAAAAATTATATACCCTAATAAGATGACTACAATTATAAACTAAGCGAATTAAAAAATAATGAAATATATAATAATGTAGATAAAGATAAAGTGGACAGTGTATAGCAGTGCAACTCAAATAGTAATTAAACTAATAATAGCAAAATATCCTCAGTATTGCATTAAAATTTGATGGCAGGGATTAACTTTTTCGGACAAAAAAAGAAAAAATAAAGTTAAGAATCAATAAAAACAGACTCTATTTTAGAATCTTCTTATTCCTCTCTACCAAAATCAGCTCAAGTCTAACAATCAACATCATAGTAGTAGTGAATATATTTAATAATTTTTGGTATTTAATTTATTTTTTGCGAACTAAAATATTATATTATAGATACATATATTTTCTATTAGGATTTAAATTTATAGTTGATATATTTTAAAATAAAGTTTATAAATATTTATAAGTAAGTCAAGATTTATTAATGTTTACTAACATTTTAAATATATCCTTTCCTATAAACTATAACTTACTATTAGATTTTTATATAAACTCATTAGTACTTTTTAGTATACTGATAATTATTTTGTTATGAAAAATTCAGTACTACAAATATGAAACTATTATATCATTATAATATTCATTCATGCACACTTGAATATAAGTGGTGGTTAATTATTAGTGAGCTGGTAGAAAATTTTATTTGATATTTAATGCTTTTGGTATTTATTATAGTCATTATTACCTTTATTGGGTTTTTATACATAAAATAATATTAAAGATTAAAGAATATAAGTGAATGGTTGAAAGAGCTTTATATAAGTATTGGTTCGTATACTCATTATTTATTTATATATATATACACACAAACATATTTTATTAAATTAAGAGATAGATTCTTTATAATATATATGTATAAACAAATATATAAATGTGTGAACATTAATTATTCTTTGTAAATAATAAGAAGTAAGAAAGGGAAAATGTGTGGGTGGGGCATCCATGCTTAATAATTAATTGGCTGAAGAAGAGAAAAAATAGAATAAAAAAGAAATTACATAAAACTAAAAAGGCACCTTATTAAATAATTTAGTAAAATTAATTAATAAATCGACTATTAATAAAAAAAAAAAAATAAAATAAAATAAAAGAACAAAAAATACCAGAGAAATAATGATAATACAAAGTCAAGAAGAAGCAAAAAACAACTATTTTTAGTAAAAAAAAAATACATAATTATTACACACACCACTTAAAAAGAAATAATAAGATTAATCTGAAGGTTCTCCAAACCAATTGTAATCTTAGCAATAATATTATTATTCTGACTCTAACATGTCGACAATAGAAGAACTTTCTTTTTAATCCCCCTTCGAAATCTTCGATAATGACAGTTAAAACTCCCTACAAACTACCTGTTTCTATTTCAATAATAATAGCAATAGCAATAGTAAAAGCAACAGTTAACAGAAAAATTAGGACCTTTCAGTTGAGGATTTGGACGATTTCTTTAAAAAAGCTATGAAAATTAGAACTCATCATCTCCATTTTCGCTTTTCAAATATAATAATATAAATAAATGCAATAATACAAATAGCAGTAAAAAAAAAAGAAAGAGCCAAAGCAAACTGTTGACCGTTTCATTCCCAATCGCAAAACTTCAAAAATGTCAATTGCTTTTTCGAACTCAGCAGAAGACAATCGTAAGCAACATATTAATTTTTGCTAATTGATCTATTTCTGATTAACTCAATATAAATTAATTATTATAATAAAAATTTATAGAGAGTCTCTTGCAACAATAGCAGCAACAACAATAACAAAGAAACGGTAGCAATAATAATAGTATTAGTGGCAATGAAGAAAATGCATTACTGATTTCAGATATTTATAAACTGCACGTATTGGGTCTGAATCCTCCACTAAAAAAGTGTGAGTTGTTCCCCTTCCAAAACCACAACATGTTCCAATACAAGACATCTTATAATAGTTCCGATGAAAATAACTACAGCGGAGGGTATTTGGGCGACAGCGATTTGGTATTCAATTTGGCTAGTAAATCGCAACGAAAGCCACATAGGAAATACTTTTTCGAGTTTAATGATAATGTCGATGCCCACTTATTCAAGCACACGAGAAAAATTTCGAAGGTGCCCTACAAAGTATTGGACGCCCCCGCCTTGCAGGACGATTTCTATCTCAATCTTATCGACTGGAGTCAAAACAACATTCTGGCAGTGGGACTCGGGACGAGTGTTTACTTGTGGAGTGCAGAAAGTAGCAGGTAAATTTTATATATTCGTTTTTTAATTTACCTTATGTTTTGCTTAAAAATAGAGTCACCAAATTATGCGATTTGGGAAATACCGACATGGTAACGAGTGTGCAATATGGTAAGGAAGGCAATTTGCTGAGCATTGGAACGAACAGGGGAGATATTTAAATATGGGATACCCAAAAACTGAAACTAATAAGAAATATGAGTGGACACTCGGCCAGAGTCGGGTGCGTGGCCTGGAATAACAACACTCTAACAACTGGAAGCAGAGACAAAACAATTCTGCACCGAGACATGAGATCTCAAAGTAATTATTATTCGAAACTGTTGGCGCACAAATAAGAAGTGTGTGGATTGAAGTGGAGTTATGATGGACAGTAAATTGCTTCGGGCGGCAACGATAATAAATTATACGTCTGGTCCGTGCAGTCCAATCAACCGGTTTCCAAATTCTAAAACCATACCGCCGCCATCAAGGCTCTCACATGGAGTCCCCATCAGCATGGCCTTTTGGTCAGTGGAGGAGGTACTTTTATTTTTAATATTTAATAGTTAATAAAAAAACGAATAAATTATATTTTGTTTATTAATTAGGAACGGCAGACAGAACGATAAGGTCTTGGAACACACTAACAAATGAACAAATTAATGTAATTGACACTGGGTCGTAAGTTTGCAATTTAATGTTTTCGAAAAATGTCAACGAATTGGTATCGACACACGGGTATTCGCAAAATTAAGTCATGGTATGGAACTATCCAGATATGGAAAAAGTAGCTACATTAACAGGCCACACTTTCAGAGTGCTCTACTTGGCCATGTCACCCTGCGGTCAGACCATTGTGACTGGGTAACTTAAAATTTTATTTATTTTCTCAAATTAATATAATTAAAATAATTTAATTAGAGCAGGAGATGAAACTCTTAGGTTTTGGAATATTTTCCCTAACAATGCGAAAGATAATTAAGGTAAAAGCGATAGAAGTCTGCTTATTCCTAGTAATAATTGTTTAAGATGAGTTACTTTTAGGATATGAGATTTTTAAGAAAAGAAATTAAATACTATACTTTTTATAAAATCAATATTAATTTCCTTCAAAATCAACACACATGTACCTACTTATTTACTAAGCAAATTATATACTTTAAATAGAATATTAAAAATGAATTAAACTAAAAATATAATAATTTTGAATTTTTTGAATTTAATTTTAACTATAAATAACTTAGTTGTATTAATTAATTTTATATACAAAAAAATTATATTCTCTACATATTTATATCTCTATAATAGTTTTAATAAAATATATATAAAACTTTATGAAAATAATTATATGTTATTTATTTATTAGTTCATTTAGTCGTTTGGTTTTTTATAATGAAAAAAATATTTTTTAATTTAATATTTCGATAATGTGTAAAATGTCAAATCAATCATATTAAGATTACAAATATGTGTATTGTATAAAATGCATAAAAACTAGATATATATAAAAATAATTTTTCATCAGAACACAGAATTAATTACTTGCTAGCTTAATTAAATACCATAAAATATAGCTCTAATAAAAATTAATCAAATTTTTGTATATATTACCTACTACTACTACTAAAATTATAAATTAAAAGTAATAAAAAATGGAATTACAATACACCAGATCAATTTCCTCATCTTCAAAACCATCGGAAATAGGAAGTTATGACATGCAAGATATAGATTCTAATATGTCAAGTGATGAAGAAGGTGAAGATTTATCTCAAAATGGAATATACAACCCCAATCTGCAGATTATGAGGAATGAGGGAATCATTAACAATAACACAAGCAATATTATTAATGGAAATAATATTTAAAATAATTCCTTAATTATAAATAACAGTCAATATTAGTAATAGTAATAACGATAGGGATATGATGAAGATGTTCCTATCCAAATGATTGATACTTTTTGGAAATTATCTCGAACTATTAAAGGAATTTTATATAGTTATGCCTATTTCAGATTAAGTAAAATACTATTAAATTGGATTTCAAGAAGATATTTTTCTTAGCATATTGATTTCCGATGGAATATTTACTAAACGATGGTTACAAGGCATTGAACAAATCAAAACAATAAAACATGCAATTTTTATGAGAGAGTTTATAAATTGGGGTTCTTTATTTAAAATATAGTAATCTGTAGAAACCTTAATTTTGACAGTTTTTATATATAACAAACTAAAATGATATATTTAAATATCATATATATTTAATATATTATATAATATTTAATTAAGCTGTACTTTAATACTATTTTTTATTATTATTAATTTTTTTATATTTTGTTCACTAATAAACTCAAGTTCAAAAGTTTGTAGATTTTATTTTATAACACTTGTGTGTCGATAATAAGTTTAACAATAAAGTTCTCATAGCATTATATTTCGAACTGTTATATTTTTAAAATCTTATAATAAATATACTTATATTTAGTAGTTCTTCTCTCATAGCTGGTTTTTATAAGTTTTAAAATATTGGTATTATATTAATTATGTTAAATTACAATAACTATATATAGTTAATTTATTGAATATATTAAACAAAATTATAGTTTAGGAGAAAAAATAAGGAATTTAGTTATGCTTAATTAATTACTATTTATAATTAGAATGATATATAATATATATTAAAAATCGAAAAAAAATAATTAATATATTTATGCCTAATAATTTATTATAATAATAATATTAAATGAAGGTTCACTATCTATATTTTATAATATAATAATTGTTTTTATATATTGTAAAATCAGTTTATTATAATTTCAAAGTGCAAATTACATTTTTTTATCATATATCAGATTAATATAAAATTTTTTATGTATAAATTTATTGAATTTTTTTATATTTATCTATGTCAGGGTTTACCATGATATAATAATAATAAATATATTTTAAGAAAAAAATATGGAAAAGTATTAAGACTTGATAGAATTTGATAAATAATATTTTACTATGTATGATTCTATATATGTTATTATATTATTATAAGTCGCTTCAATTATTAATAAATTAGTGGCTTATTTCTTAAACTATCATATATTATAATTAATAACTTTTCACAACGAATATAGAAGAGAAGAAATTATTAAATAAAAAAGAAAAATAAAAACCAATAGCTTTAAACTAATATTCATACAATTTTAATACAAAATTTCATTTTCTTTGAAAAATGAAAAATAAAATTAAAAACTCATAAGTTTCAAATATCAAAAATGTATCTAATGACAACCAGTCGCTTTCCAATTCTGGTTCTAAATTAATAAAAAGTGATTTGTAACAGCAAAATAATTCAATTTAATAAGAAAGTAAAGATAAAATAAAATCTCGTAATGCAAGCAACAGAAACTCTCCAAATAAGTCTCTTCTTCCCTATAATGAACTTGATTTCGTGAAAACTCCTCTGAACATTACTGCTTCTGAATTTGGAGAAAATTGCCAGCTAAGTCCATAACCTACTAATAATGCATAAGGTCCTTTACTAAAAAAACTTTCTTATAAGCTATAAAGAAGGCTAGTAATGTAACTTCTCCTTTATTTAAAGGAAGTAATAATAATAATAACAGCGGAAGATTAAATAAAAACGCTTCTATAATGTCTGACTCTTATCAGGGAGAATAGTTGATAATGTCATACATAAGGAAAAACTTTGAAAAGGTATTTTATTGAATTGTATTGTAAATTTTAAAAATTGAAATAACTTTGATTTGATAGTATATTTATAGTAATTTCTGCTTTCTTTTTATAATTAATATTTATAAATAATATTAACAATTATTTTTCCAGGCTAGAGAACTTGGAAGAATTGCCTTTATAAAAAATATTATGTTTCAAAAACTCTCACAAACAGAATCAAGAAGATTTAAATCTTTAGAAACCCATCATTACTAGATTTTAAATGACAGATCAATAGTAGTGGAAGATGAGTAAAAAAAGCTATCTTTTTAGGAGAAAATTACCCTTTTGCTTTTGAACTTCGACACATTTGTGGGGAGACTCTTCAGACGGAGAAAGCCCATGCACCCTTTCCATTGGTTGAATTTTTATGGACAAATTTTTGAGTCTATAATTATTGCCATCACGACTGTATTGTTTTCTCTGATCATTTTCTTTAGAATGGAATACTCTACAAATGTATTCTATTTCAATTTGATCATTATTCTCGTTTATTTCTTCAATATGCTTCTAAGAATCAATACTGCTTATGTAGATTAGGGAATAGTAATTTATGACCGGTAAAAATTATTATAAGATAAAATTAGCAATTTTGGTGGAAGTTATATTTTTTAATTAATTAAATAATTTAGAACTAAAATAGTGCAAAGGTATAGATAAAGATTATTCAAATTTGACTTTTTGGGGTTGTATGCAGTTATTTTAATGATTATAGCTCAACACACAGGGTTATACATAAAACTCCTTTGTTTGCCAGTTTTCACCAAATCGCGTGTGTTGCTTTAAAATATACAAAACATCGAAGAAAGATTGAATTTGAGTGGGAATAAGGTGCATGTATGGACTTTGGGCATTCTTTTAGGCAAATCCTTAACACTTTGCCATATTGTAGGCACAGCATACTACTTTTTATCGTTCATTGAAAGAGAATATTTAAAAGAAACCAACTCTTGGGTTTAGCTGGCCGGTATTTAGGACAACTCTCCAATTGAATTATACATTCAGAGTTTCTACTGGGCCATAGCAGTAAATACAATATAAAAAATGAAAAAATATATATTTTTTTTTAATATTATTTTCTTTAGACAATAATGTTAATCGGATCGAAAGGAGAAACCAGTATTGAAACAGTTTTTTGTGTTGGAGTTTTGATGTGCACAGTGGGAATGTTCGCCACAATTTTGTCATCAGTGGCCATGGTCATGGAGCAAATGGAGGAAAGCAGGAAGAAGTACAAGAAAGACAAGGAAATAATGAATACTTTTTTTTCTCTTCACGAAATATCGCACGATTTATAGGGCTAACTTCACAACTATTTGAAGTATTCTTATGGTAATTCTAAATTCTATAATTTTCCTTAAAATTATTTGATATTTTTAATTTTATAGAGGGCCACAGGGAGAAAGTAGCCAATTAAGACTTCGAAGAACTCATGAGTAAATTTCCTGAAGATTTATAAGATATGGTGCGGGACGAACGATATGATTCACAAATAGATAAATTTACCTTGATATGCGATAACTTTAGTGGTAAAAGCAAGAAAAAACTGATAAAGTATGTAGCAGAAGAATACTACATGCCAAACTAAATTATTTTCCAAAGAGATGTTTACGAAGAACCGAAAATTTACCTGGTTTTAGCGGGAGAGGGTAATTCTATTTTAATTATAAAATTATATTGAAAGACATTTTGCAAAATTATCTCATTTTATTTTAAAAATAGTGGAAATTTATTAAGAAACTGGAGAAATTGATAGTGTGTTGGTGACACTGAAAGCTGGAGAACTCTTCGGCCATAACACCTTTTTTACAAACTAAAATCCCTTTTACTCCGCTCGGTCATGCAGTGATTCTTTTACCACTGTTTTGGTGATTTCTAGAGAAAGCTTTTTAGAAATAATCAAGTAATTATTACAATTTTATAATATTATCTTAATAATACAAACATAAAAATATAGAGATTTTGAAGAAGATAATGAGAAATATCAAACTATAAAAGATGAAATGATTATAAAGGGATACTCTTAATTTCTAAATTCGAAATGTATGATTTGCCACGACGTCTTCCACAATGAAGAACAATGTGGAATTATTAACTACTCTCCTAATAAATTTAACATAGTATTAAGGCTTAATTACAGTCATAACTAGGAAAGAACTCGATTCGGAGAAATAATTTAAGATGATTTCGATACTTAAATGACATTGCCAAGGTAAAGAAGAGATAGTAAGGTATGTTCACTAAAAAGCAAGACCTTTATTGAAGAAAAATCTTTCTTAATACTTGATAATCCTGATTTGAGAAAGTATTTGAAGGTAAAATATATGTTTAATTTTTATTAAATATACTTTGATTTTTAATTCATTCTTTTTTATCCGAAAGGTAATTCAAGAAATATAAAAAAAAATAGCGGAAGAATAATTAGAAGAAGAGGAAGAAGAAGAAGAGGACTATGAAGAGGAGGATTTAGATGATTTTGATGAATATGAAGGTTACGATTATGAATATGAAAACAACAGTGAAATAGATGAAGAATAGGAAGAAGAACAGTATTAGTAGTAGCAGTTAAAGAAGGGAAAATATATAAAATAAAAATACGATGAAGAGTAGAATGATGAAAATGACTATGATTCAAACATCTACACTTAAACTTAGGAAAATTATGATGAAAATGAAAATAAAGATGATAGTAAATTTACCAATAATGGCATTACAAGTCAGAAGAAAAATAGTGTATATAGTAATAAGCCAGTGTCTCAAGTCTTAAAAAAAAAAGAAAGTCAGCAATTGAGCAGCGCTTAGAGTCTCAATAAAAAGGGTGAATACATTTTATAAAAAAGAAAAAGAAGAAAAACACCTTTGTTATCAACAACTTAGAAGGAGACGTGCCATAACAAAAGAAAACGTAAGTAATAAAAAATGCAGGTCTTGGCTAAATAAGGGAGTTTGAAAAGAAAGAAAAGCGAAAAAGCCACTGAAAATACGGTAAGTGATTTGAGTTTTAACAGCAATTCAATGCTGTAAATTTTCCCATCTGGTGTCATCAACAATAATAATAACAATAACAACAGTAATACTAAAAATAATATTAACAATATGGATGGCATGAGCAATTACAACTTCTGTGATGAAGATATGTTTATGAGAAAGACCCTGGAGTTTGAAGATTACTAGGGATGCGACATTTTGACCAACTTTTCTCCAGTCAAAAATAGAGCAATGTCGAAAATAAGGACTCTAAATAAGGTCAAGTCCTGTAGTTACACAGATAAAAATCCAGTGAGGAAATGCAAAAGAAGACGGATATTACTATTTAGGAAAATAGTAGCAATAATCTCAGCATTACCTTTTAACCGAAAATATAATAATAATAAATAATTGCTACCAGCCAATGCTAACAGAGAAAACTATCAACATGATTTTAAGAGAAAGCCATCTAGATGCTCAACGAGAATTTCGCTTGGATTATCGAAGACTTAATAGCCTTAAGGTGGCCTCAATCCTATACCTTTATCATAATTTAAACCTTCAGCTCCTTTGTCTAAAAAGAAATCTATGATGGTTAATCCGGTATCTAGATTCCAACCAAATAAAGAGTCTTAACATTAATAGCTCTGTGACAATGGCGGTCTAATAGGGTAAAGTATTAATAGCTAAATAATTTCGCAAGCAGTTACAGATGCTTTGCAAAAGCAAGATATTGGAAATTTACAAATTTTGAACATTTTAAATGAAATCAGCTCTTAATAAAAGAATTTAATGACCAATTAAGATCAAAGAGAAGCTTTCATTTCAAGTCAAGAAATATTATTTTAATAGTAGGCGCATTAACAAGAAAATAGCATAGAAATAGAAGAAAAAATGTTCATGAAGTTGATTGATATGGATTAGGTAATTATAAATGGTATACATTTTATATGTTAATAATTGTTTTTTAATATTAGATGCATGAATTCGAATACTATTTTATACATAATAATTATATTAATACATTGGCTGATTATAAAAAATACTAAAAGAAATTATTAGAAAAAAAAGTAATATAAAAAAGAAAATAGGAAAGGGTATCAGGGCACTTTTTGCATTTAATTGATGTTTATATTTTAAATGTTATTAAAATATTATTATTATAAACTATAGTTATAAAATATATTTAGGTAGTATAAATTTTATGTAATACTTCTTTAGTTATTTTAACTCAATGAAATTTGTATTACATAGCTATTACTATGTTATAATATATTTATACATGGTTTAAATGAATAATCCTTTAAATTTATTCAATATATATTAAATAATATACATATACTTGGGGTTGGGGTTGGGGTTGGGGTTGGGGTTGGGGTTGGGGTTGGGGTTGGGGTTGGGGTTGGGGTTGGGGTTGGGGTTGGGGTTGGGGTTGGGGT
>JAWVGU010000054.1:0-97786 GCA_037039885.1 Miamiensis avidus
AACCCCAACCCCAACCCAACCCCAACCCCAACCCCAACCCCAACCCCAACCCCAACCCCAACCCCAACCCCAACCCCAACCCCAACCCCAACCCCAACCCTATTTTAAAATTCAAGCTCATTCAAACATGAACACTGATATTCATCACAAAGTTAGATAAGTTTTTTAACTGTAGCTTGGTCAGCTTGGGGTTGAAGATCAGCGGTCAAATCAGCAAGTAAACTGAAGAAAAAATTCCAAGATTTTCTTTTGTAATTTTAATTTTTCAAATTACTTCTCAGGGTGGAAGAAATCTTTTATTTAAATATAATTTTTTATTATTTAATTAAATTTTTATAATATTAAAAATATATAAATGTAATTATAATATAAAAAGTAAAAAAGGATCTATAGAAAACAGTATTTTTGATTATAATTTATATATTATATATAATATTAAACATCATAGTACATTTTATACTAATAACTTGCTTCGTCCTTCCAATATACATATAATTATGAGTATACTTTAATTATTACCGCCTATTTATCGTTGGGTTATTTGTTATATTAAATCCAACAAAGTATGGTTATTATAAATATTATATATATGTTCCCCTTCTCCTCCAGTTAACCACATAAAATAATTGTAAAAATAATTTTTACAATATAGTTTAAGATATTATGTCTTTCTAATACTTATTTAGAAACCATTTTATAGGTTTTTTTATATTTTATATATATAAATTCCAATTTATTTTATTATAATATTTTAAATATTAGATTGCCATTATATTTATATTTTTCATAAAAAAAGTATATATTTATATATTTGTAATTATTTTTTATATATTTTAATATATTATTTTTGGTTTAGGGAGATACTAGCTTCAATTCTTATCGGATAGGAACAATAATAAACAAATTAGTTTAAATTCAAAATTATTTTTAAAAATGATTCAATAAAATTATGTTGATAATAAAAAAAAAAAAAAATTTTGTTCTATTCCAATTAAAATTAAGCAATAGCTCCCTCAGCTTCGATATATAAGTGGATTTTTTGAATTTTAATTTTTTGCTAAATTATGGGCAATCCCATTTTTCTATGAAAAACTATTTCTATGTCTAATACTAGATTTAAAAACTTAATGGTCCACAAAACCATGCTTTCTTTTTAAGAAAGATTTAGCAAAAAATTAAATCACTTTTTTTTGTTTAAATATTAAAAAGAAAACTAAAATTAGTATTTATTAAGTATTATTTATAAATTTATTTGCTTTATCGCTTTTATATTTTTATATATTTTATTATTATATGAATAATAATTATTGAGTAATTTAAATTTCAAATATATGAAAGGTGTTAATTTCTGAATGAATATATATATATACAAGTTAATATGATAAATTAATTGATAAATAATGTTAATTCTTTTTGCCAAAATAAATATATAAATCTTTTAGGATTATATATAGAAATTTTTATAGACATTGTTTAATATTCAAACCTCAACAAAATATATAATTTTTACTATAGGGATATTATATATTATATAATATTATATATATATACTTTTCTTAAAATATTGCTCAAAACACTTGTAATATTATTATTGTACAAGAATTCAATATTATTAGAATTAATTAAATAAATAATACTCTTAATTTTATATCTTTTTTTATCTATTCAATTGGGAGAAGTTAAACAGGCCAAACATAAACAACATAAAACGGCATAGCAACAACATTCTTCAGCTTCTTTCTAATCTTACACATTTTTTTGATATTAAAATTGCTACTGTTAAAATTATTGTTATTATTATTATTGTCTATCTTATTACAAATCAAGTTCTCTTTATTTCAATCTTAAGTACTCTTATTATACTCTAACTTCTTCTGAAGTTGCATTACCTTAATTAGTCATATTGGGAGGTTAATAACCACCTTAATTACCCATTTGAGGGGGTTAATTCATAGGGTTAGGGTTGTTGGGAGGATAATTAAAATTTTATTGTCCTTAGCTATAGTTATAATCCTGTTAAGGAGGAGCATTAAATTATGGTTATTAAGGAGGGGCATTGATTTATTGCTATTAAGGAGGGGCATTATAATATGGATAATTTGTAGGGGTATATCCACTACTATATGTAGTACTATTAGGTTAGGTGTTTTAATATTATTGTTATGAGGCATCATCTAACAACGGAGCCCCATTTTAATTATTTTTAGCGTTTTCCATCTCACAATTAATAAAATTTATGGTTTTAATTATTTATTTATTAGGTATTGGTTTATTTTTATTCTTATATAAGTTAATTTAAGTAATAAAAATGTGATATAGAAAATAATGAGTATGAATACAGGTAATAAATTACAATTTTCAAATTTATTATATCTATCATGTTTGCACTAACTAAATAATTATTATTATATTTTAAATATTCCTCAGGTTTTTTTGGAAAAAAAATCTAATATGTATTTTAATTACCAATTTTATCCAATATAATTGCATACTAATATATGTGATATTTTAATATTGAAATTATTAGAAGAAATTAGTATAGCATAAATAAGAATATTACCTAAATAATATAAATCATTAAATTATTAACATTATACGATTGACTTTTTTTATCATATTTATATTTAATTTTAAAATGTCAATGATATGAAAATATTAATTATATGAAAATAATATTTATATAATTAAAAACTTAATATTTCTTATCAATATTATAAAATGAAAAAAAAGACTAATTTTAATAAATATAACCTATTATTTATTTGTTTATTAGGAAATTATAATAAAAATAAATAATCTTTTATAAATTTTTATTCGATTAAATTATATATCTATTTATTTGTTATTTAAATTTTTAAAATAATATAATTTAATCAATTATTCCATAAACTGTATTTTTTAATTTTCATCAATAATATTGCTATGTAATTAATTTTTATGAAGATTAGGGATATTATTATATTGATTGTTTATATAATTTATAAAATTTACGTTGTATATGTTTTTTCATATATATATATTTAAATTTTATGTTGATTTTAAATAACTAGAAAATGAGTTGTAATAAAAACCAGTCATTTAAATCTATAAATATATGTTATTTATTGGCCTAAAATTATTATATTCTTTATGAATATAGAAAATTGAACCTAATCATAAATTTAGTAGGAAATAAATTCCTGTGAAGTGGTAATAATGAATTTTGCATATAATAATTTTTTCCAAAATAATAAATTTATAATATTAATCATATAAATATCCAAACCGTATAGAATAACCAATAAATTTGAATCTATAGTATATATTAATATGTTTTAATAAATGGTTTTATAAACTATTTATAAAATAATAAAAATAAATTATTTATTAGTTATTGTATAAGATAATATAAAAATATAAATATTTAAGTATTATACAAGGTTATTGTTTAAATTATATTTAGATATTTTTAATTTATGTTTTTCATTATTATTATTAATGAATAATAAACTAAAATAATGAATTTTTTTAGTATATTATTATCTAAATTTAAAGTTTCTATTTTAATTTCCAAATTAATATATTTAAATTTTTAGTTTTAATTAAAATTTCTCTTATATAAGTATCGTTAAAATTAAATTAAAAAACTGATATATTTTAGTCATTTTACTAGAGATATATGGAACACTTTATTTATTATTAGTTAAATAATATATAATAATAAACTTTGACTTTAATTCTAATTTAATTTTGCTCAGCTTGCGCAATTTATTAAATAAAAAAAAAAAAATTATTATTAGCAATTAAAACAATTTGAGCAATAGAATCTAAACATATAATAAAAATATATTTAATAAAAAGCCAAGAAAAATATAATAATATATAATAAAAAATTATAGTTTAGGCTTATTAATAAAAACAAAAAAAGAATGGATCAATTGTACAGACATATATCTGTGCTTAAAAAAACTTAATCTTATACCTTATATAAATCAAGAGATTTAAAAACACTAGATATAGTATCAATCAAGGAATTGAATGAAAAATATGACAGCGAATTTGAAATAGCTAACACGAATGAAGTCAAAATTTTGAGCACTTTAAACCACCCTAATATTGTTAAAATAAAAAAAATTTTCAAAGACAATGAAACGGAGAAATGTTATATAGTTTATGATATGTTAGAAAATAGTTTATAGTAGTATTATGAGTTCCTTTAGTCTCTTAATAAAACTTTATTAGAAAAGGAAATTAGAGAGATTTTATTATAGTTAGTTAAAGTCATTAGTTATTTGCAGTCAAAACACATAATGCATAAAAGCTTAAATACAAGCAACATATTTGTTTATAAAGATACTATAAAAATAGGTAAGCATACTGTTGTTACTATTATATAGAAATATAAAAATATTTAATTATCAAATTCAGATAAAGGGAAGGGCAATTTTAGAATTTTTTTAATAAAGACTTTTTTATTTTTTATATAATAATATATAAATGATAAATAAGTATTTCTTAAAATTAACAGAAAAATGAATTATTTTTAAATGAAATAAATAAATTTAATAACAATTAAGACAGTTAGTAAATATAAATTTTTTAATCAGCGTGTTTTGAAGAAAGTGTTTAGTTGGATAATAATGACCAATATGTTATATAAGAAAAGTATAAAAACTCATGGCATAATATTTATACGACGAGTGAAGGGGACGGCTACCATTACCCTGCCCCAGAATTACTTATAAACGATTTTAAAAACTATTATTAAAGCGAAATGTTCGCAGTTGGATGTATAGGAATTGAACTATTTAATCAGAACCCAATTTTAATAGCTGATAAGCCAATTGACATATTAGTTTCGTATCTTCATTTGTTTGGATTTCCTCCTTCAAAAGAATGGGAGCAAGGATTTAAATTCTTAAATTCCAAGGGAATCGTATTAAATGAAGATATTGATATAGATCTTTAAAGTTGTGTAATTTAATAAATTTTATTAGATTTAAAATATTCTAATTTTTCATGTTTAGTAAAAATAATACAGAAATACGTGAATAAAGTTCAATTAATTTAATTTTATTCTAATATCAACTAGTGATATATAATTACTTAATTAAGAATTTAATTTTCAATTAATTAGTCTATTTAAACGATTTTTTTTAAGTCTCTGTAAAATTATACAATTAAAATGGTTAAATTTCCTTTATTTAATAGATCGAACACTGCTCTGACATCACCTTTTAATTAATATAATAAATGGTTACATTTACGATAGCGAATAGAATTACCCCTCTTAAATTCCTCGAAAACTGGTATTTGGAAGAAAATAAATACCAACAATTTATAATGGAATAATAAAAATAAAAAAACCAAGAAATAGCACTACAACTTCAATTAGATAAATAATAATTATAAAATGAAATTATTTAATAAAATAATTTAAATGAAAATTAGTAATAGTAGTCTGCCTTTTCTAGCAACTTTTAGTTAAAAAAAATCAAAACAATTACTTAGAATAGTACTAAATTATTCATACCTAAGTAAATGAAGCAGATGAAGAGTTAGAATAAGAGTTAGAAGATGGCTAATAAAATAATTTTAATATCAATAAATGCCGGCAAACCAGTCATAAAGAAGATTAAAGTTAATAAAGAACTGATAGTTATCTTTCTAAATTATATACCCCCACCCACCTATAATAATAAAATTATTTTTAATAATAGTAATAATAAACTTAGCGCTGTAATCCCGAAATTAATGCTTAGTGCAATTAAAAAACAATCAATAATGATGTGAAGTCCAGTATTTTTGATTCAGCTAAAAACCAGAATGATTCAGAAACTCCAACGGTATTGCAAATCTAAAATCAAAAAACGATAGAATCATAATAATAAAAATTTTCGGAACTCTTGACAATGGAGAGTGCTGCAATGTCAATAAGAGTACTAAAGAGAGTACTGATTGCTAGAATGCTTCAAACTTGTATAAAAAAATTTAAAATAATAATAATAAAAATAATAATAACTGTTGCACAGAAAAACAGAAAATTAAAAATAATACTAATGCTATTACAACTAAACGAAAATATAAGTCTATTAGTATTTAACCCTCTTCCAATAGCAACATAAATTATTAACATCTATAGTCGAGTATAAAAGTAGCGGACAACCAAGTAGATTAAAAAGATAAATAAGATGTATTGAAATGTAGTAGTAGTACAGAAAATTAAGATGATAAATTAAAAAAATCCAAGAAATTTCAATAATAATAATAAAATAGATAATCAGTACCTTAATAAAATCCATAAATAATGCTCTAATAAAATCAATAATAAATAATAAGCGAAAAGTAGAAATAATAGAAATAAATTGTTTATTAATAAAATATTATCATTAATAAAAGAAAAATATCTTTAAATTCAAACAATATACTTAATTCAAATTAGTAGCAATAAAGTTCCTATTTGATGAATTAAAAATAGAGATAACAAATATTGAAATAAGAAGAGAAAAATCTAAAATTATACTACCAAAACTCAATAGATTTCAGTTCTAGAAGAACATCATATGGCTGTAATACAATGAATTTAAATTATAACTAACAATTGAATAAACAGTTGGATGTAAGCCTAGCTTAATAGAAAAAATCTGAAAATTAATTATGCCTGAAAAACTTGAGTTCTACCTTCAACACTGGAAAAGAAGTTTAAAATAATAACGGATTTAATACTTTCTATAAAAAAAAACCCACTTAGGCCTATAAAGAAATACGAAGTAAAAGTTTATCTAAAATTTCCAATAATACAAATGCTCATAGTAAAAATATCAACCTTAAATTGCTCCAACAGAACTAGAAATAAAGTGAAAATAGAAGCAAGAGTCCTTATGAATAGTTTAAAAATTAAGTTCCAAGATTGGGAATCTAAGATTTAAACACAATCAATTAATAATGGCTATAAGGAAATATAAATTCTCACAGAATTATGTTAAACGATAATCAAAGCCCAGACTGCAATGATTTTATTTCGAAAAAGTATTCAGCCAGAAGTTAAAGTGTTAGTAGAAATTCTCCTAGGGTTCCAAATGACAAAATGAATAAAAAAAGTAATATCTCTAGCAATTAAACGAAAGAAAATCAATTAAAAAATCAAATACATATGACTGCCTTTTATAAAAAAGTAGATAGCATAATAAATCTACTTATCATTGAAAATTTTAAATTATTATATTAATCTAAATAATTTAATTATTGAAAATATTTATTTTTCCTTATATTATAAAATATTATTATTTATTAAATAGTTTTTTTTTATTTTTTTATAATTTGATTTAAAAAATTTTAAATTATTTATATTAAGTTTGCTATGCTTTATTTAGTAAATAATCTCTTTCCGAAAAATTTAATTATTAATGAACATTATGAATAGAAATGACTTTTAATCTAAAAATAAATACTATTTTGTAAAATAAAATTATCTATTTTTCTTTTACAAAAATATAACATAAAATATTGTAATACGGATTATAGAGAAATTAAATACATAACACAAAATAAGTTAAAAAACTTTGTCAAAAAATATTTTAAATTTTTAAAGTAATATTTAAATGAGTATAATATATAATTTTATGAATAAATCAATAAATTCTAGTCTATTTCACATATATATACATTTTCAATTATAATATTAACAAATTTAAATATTTTTATATTTATGTACATACTCAAACTAGCATATATTTATATTTATAAATAAAAATAATTAAACATTATTATTATTAATATAAAATTATATATTTATTAATGTAGAATTTAAATTGATTTATGGTTTATATTATTTTTTTAAAGATCATTTTTATTCTTTTAAAAATAAACATTATTTTATTGGATTTAATAAATAACAATAACTAGAAAAATTATATAAAAATTATATAAAAATTTGCAATTTTATTTTCTTATTAAAAAATGCATGATATATTCTATTTCTTGCTATAATTAAATTTTATATTAATATTACTTATCTAATATAAGTAGACGAGTAAATTAATAATAAATGTATTTATTTTACTATTTTTTATTAAAGAATTAGTAAAAATAAAAAATTAAAATTTATTAAATGATATATGTATATTTAATTCGTAATTTAATCCGAAGTATTGGATAATTTGGTTGAAATTTTGCCTTTTAGCTTGATTAAATTTAATTCATATTTGTAGATCTGTAAAAAAAATTACTGTAATTTACTAATTAAAAGTGCGTACTTTTTAAATCAAAAGTGTATATTTATTAGATCACTTTATGAATTATTTCGATATACATATAATATTTATAAAAATATTAAAGCATGCTAATAATTATTATTTTACTTTACTTATTATTAAGCATTTTAACTTAATTATTGGTTATAAATATATAAGATTAATAATATTTACGGAGTAATCACTCACTCACTCAAACCAAATCAAAAAACAATATACTACATAAATAAAAAGGATTTATATATAATAATAATTAGAAAATAAAAAATGATCAGAAAACTATTCAAATCCAACTTTGCCTTCGCTAAAAATCTCAACAACTAGGTTTCCAAGGCCTTTGGTGCTTCCCCTGCCCCCTTACCTATCGATCCTTAAGCAGAATAAATCGAACAAGAACCCAGATTCTTAGATATGGTTAATGGATACTTCGATTAAGCTGCTTCTCACACCAAAATCGATAATGATAAATTAGAATATTACAAAAAACCCGACTGTGTTATCTAATTCACTTTACCTTTAATTAGAGACGATGGTTCCATTGAATCTATTAAGGCCTACAGATCTCAAGTAAGCATTTTTTTGGATTTTTTAATTCTGAAATTCCTTTCCTACCTTACTTACTTTTTTTTTGCTACTATCTTACTTAACTTTTATAAATTCAAAAAAAATGAAAAAATTTTATAAATTTTATATATCTAAAATTATAAACCTTACATTTAATTATCTTTGCAGCACAAACTCCACCTCTTACCTGTTAAAGGAGGAACCAGATTTAGTGAACACGTCAGTTTATCTGAAGTAGAAGCCTTGTCTTCTCTTATGACTCTTAAATGTGCTGTTGTAAACTTACCTTTCGGAGGAGCCAAGGGAGGAATCTGCTTCGATCCTAAAAAATATAGGTAGAAAATACTAATTCCGCATATATACTTTCTCTTCAATTTTTTGATTTTTAAAATTAATTAGTCAAAGAGAAATCGAAAGTCTTACCAGAAAATATACTTTAGAATTAGCTAGAAAAGGATTTATTGGAGCTTAAATTGATGTTCCAGGACCCGATCTAGGAACCAATGAATAAATTATGTCTTGGATGAAAGACGCTTATTGCATGTAATAAATTTAAATAATGATAATTATAAATATTATAATAATATATAATTTTGTAAGTAATTTTTAATAATATATCCGTTATTATTAATTATGATATTAGTAAATATACTAAATTTTACTGAAAAAAATAAACTACTTATAAACCAAGTTTAATTATACCATTTTTAATAAATTATTAAATTTAGGTTCTACGGATACAGAGATATCAATGCTCAAGGATGTGTTACCGGAAAATCACTCAACCAAGGAGGAATCAGAGGAAGAACTGAATCTACCGGATTGGGAGTAAATCAATAATTTTATATATAAATAAATGAAAACCAGAATTAAAAATAAATTAAAATAATGATAGGTTTTCTATGCCACCAGAGACTTAATGGAAAATGACTAACTTGTTAAATACTTAGGAATTGAAAAAGGAATTATCGGAAAATCGTTCATTATTTAAGGATTCGGTAATGTCGGATATTGGGCTGCCCACTTCATCCATAACTATGGAGTAATTAAAAAAAAGAGAAAAAAATTAGAATCATGAAGTTAAATTAAATTAATTGAATTTTATTTAATTTTAAGGGAAAAATCATTGGAGTTGCCGAATTTGATGGATCTATTTACAACCCCAACGGAATTAACCCTGATGATCTTTATAACTACAAATTGAAAAATAAAGGAATCAAAGGATATCCTAAAGCCGGAACCTACTACGAAAATGAAGAAGCCATTTACTAAAAGTGTGATATTTTCATTCCTGCCGCCTTCGAACAAACCTTAAATAAAGACAATGCTAACAAATTCCAATGCAAAGTATAAATTAATATAAAAAAAATAAAATAATAGAGAATCATTCTTACATTACATCGTTTAAAAGATCGTTGCTGAGGCTGCTAACGGACCTACCACCATGTTGGCCGAAAAAATTTTAACTAAAAATGGAATTGTTATTTTACCCGATATTTTATTAAATGCTGGAGGAGTCACCGTTTCTTATTTCGAATGGTTGAAAAACTTAGACCACATGGTTCCCGGAGCCATGACCAGAAGATGGGAAGAAAAATCTAAAGTAGGTCTCTTAAAAATAATCAACGAAGTCACCGGACTTAGAACTGACACTATCAGCTAAGAACACAAACACTTATTGAAAGGAGCTGATGATGTAATAATAAATGAAATATAATTACCATTTAATCTATTAAATGCAATCAATCAATCAATTAATTTATTATATACGTTTTTCTTAGTTGGATATTGTTTACTCCGGATTGGAAGAAATTATGGGAAAAGCCTGTAATGAAACTGTTGAAACTGCTTTGAAATCCAATTGTAGTTTAAGAATTGCTTGTTATTCTAATGCTATCTATAAATTAGATAATCACTTCGAAGTTGCTGGTATTCCTTTAGCTAGATGAGCAAGTTATAAAAAACACTTCTCTCTATAAATTAATAAATTAAATTAATAAATTAAAAATAATACTAGTAAGTAAATATAACATAACTTTACAATTAAAGGCGAGAAAACTATGAATGATTGCTTCAAATTTGCATTTAATTTTGAACTAACAATTAATATATTTAAAAAAGTATATTTTTTTCAGAGTAATAATTGTTGTTAATTATTAATTTTTATTTTATATATTCATTCATTCTTTCACTTTCATAAAAAATTTCTATATTCACTTATCAATATTATATTGCTATAATATTTATAAAATGAATGTATATAAGCTAATTGTTCATTTAAAAGACTAACATATTTACTTCCCTTGTTAAAATTTATATGATTTTAATTATTTTCTAAAAAAATATTATAACAAATTTGGTGTAAAAAATAATAGTTTTGCAGAATATATTATTTTTACACATTATAAAATCAATAACATTGATTTTTATAATTATTATATTTATTTTTATGGCTGCTATTACTTTTATGTTATAAAAATATTTATTAATTTATTATATTATTCCCATTTTTATAATTAAAGAATTAATTACAATTCTTTCGAATAATAAATATAGAAATAAATATAATAAAAAATAAAATTTTTATTCGATAAAAATTAAAAAACCCATATATTCAAAATTAAAAGATAAGATAAAAACTTAATTTTCTTCTAATTTTGATATAAGAAGTTATGGCTAATTTAAACAACTCCACATATTTTATTGATCCTGAATACAAAGTAAGTAATTAACAATTTCTCTTTATTTTTATAAAAAAAATCCAATTTGAATTCACAATTCAATTCTACTAATTATAATCTGTGTTTTAAATTAATCTTATTAATTAAAAATGTTTAAAATGTTAAATTATTAATAAATATTTAATATTTATGAATAGGGAGAAATGATTATAACTTCTTATTTTAGAAAAATTAAGTAAGTGACTTCTTTAGGAAGATTAATGGGAGATTATAACAAACGATTTTTCACTCTAAATATGCACAATTTATCTTTCTTTTACACAGAAAAACAGTATTATAGATTGTAAGAAGTGAGGCAAATTCATTTATACGTAAAAATCATAAAATAAAGAAATATTATTTATATTTTGAAAATTAGTTTATTTAGAATTGATAATTTTATTAGAATAGTTAAAATTTTGATTTAATTTTTCATAGAATATACTTTACATATCAGATAGTACTCATAAAGCTTATGAGTAAAAACCATTAGGTGAAGATTGGTCTTATTCTTTTACTATTTATACGAAGAGTTTGTAAAAATAAAATTTTACAAAATCTTAAACGATCTTTTTCTAACAATTTCTTATAATTTATAAATTAGATTAAATTAAAGTTATATAGAGTTAAGAATAAAAAATAAATAAGAATATGATACTTGGTGCAAAGCATTTATGGCAATTATAAGAAAAGATAGCTTTATCCCTCTTTTAAGTATTTTTTTATTATTTTTATATTGATAATAATATGAAAAATTTTTTTATTTTAAGGATGTGAAAACAAATTTAATATAGAAATTAAGGTACTTTATGAAAAATAATTGCAATATATAGAATAAAATTCTAAAAATTTTGAAAAAATGATGAAAGAATAAAATAAAAGAACAAAGCGGACAGCATCTTGTTTCGAAGCTCGATCTAATTTCGAAAATAAAGATATAGAAATTTAAGAATCCACGTAAATTTCTGAAAAAAGAAGCAAAGATATTGATATATTGCGAAAATAAATAGAAGAATAGCGCCTTGTTATTTAAAAAAACCAAAAAAAATTAGAAAAAAACTTGCCTTAAGATGTCATCATTCTAAAAAACCCGCCTAACATGTCGGCCACTGTTTCATGTGAAAATAATTAAAAAAATTAAATTAAGCAAAACTGTAATATATATGGATAAGGATATTGGGATTAAATAAATAAAATGATGAATCCCCAATATAAACCAGAAAATTTATTAAAATATAACTAATAAACAGATGTTAAAGTAAATGAAGCACCTGTTAAATATAAAGAGGAAAAATAAGAATATGACCAAAAATAAGAACAATAACAGCAACAATAATACTTTGAGATTGAAAAGGAAAAAGAAAAGGAAAATTAAAAAGAAAATGAAAAAGAAAATGAAAAAGAGTAGGAAAATGAAAAAGAATAGGAAAAAGAAAATGACATAAACTAAAAAGAAAAATAAAGTGAAATTAAATAATAATAAGAATAATAATAGGAGAAATAAGAAGAAGAAAATAAAAAATTGTTTGTGAAAATAAAAACAATATTAAAATCATCTAGTAAGTAAAAGCGCCGAATGATAGATTAGAACTAGTGGATTTTATAAAAAAAAGAAGAGATAAATATTTAAAGCAATCAAATTTAGGAATAGATTACGAAATAGAAGATCTTGATGTGTAAAAATAAGAAAACTATATTAAAATGAATAATGATGAACAAAAAGAAACTTTTCAGTGCGAAGAAGGAAATAATCCAAAAAAAGATTAAAATTCTCAAAAAATTAAAATTAATTCAAAATTAAATGAGCAAAAAATGTTGTTAGATTGCAAAGGAGAAAGATAATAAATTATTAAAATTGGAGTGGAAAATAAAAGGTACAGATTTAAAAATTCATAAAAATAATTAAAATAAAATCAGTTATAAAAATATTTTAAATCCAGAAAACGGGCCATTTCTAACCAAGTTGAAGCATAAAGAAAACATGAAATACATAATATTTGGGATTTTGAATCTAATTTGAATTAAAACCAATAATTTTCTTATAATATCGGTATATTATATTTTTGGTTACATGAAAATGTAAATAAACATATTTTTTTATTGCAGAAACATAAAATAGCCAAAGAAAACGCAGAAATCGTAGAGATAGATAACAACAACAATAAACAAGTTCTGCGACAGAAGATTTAACTTAAATAACCTAAGAAATTTAGTCAATTTAGAATGATTCTACAACAATGGTGACAGGTCAAAATACAAATTAAAAACTTGAAAAACCCGAAAAAGAAGAAAAAATCATATAAAACAATTTAAATATTGTTAAAAATAATAGCATGAAAATGAGGTGATTTTTTTAAATTTTTTATTTTTTTTTTTTAATAAAGTATTAATATAAAATAGTTTAGAGAGAAAAAGTGGCAACAATGCAATGATTTTTGGAAAAATTTAACTTGAAAAAGGCAAAGAAGAAGATTTATAATTATAATTTTAAAAACCTGAAATTCAATAATATTCCACGAAAAAGGATTTATTCAGTAAACTGAAAAGTAGAAAACTTATAAATGCAGAAGAAAAATTTTCCAATAGAATATGTCAAAATCATCCTGTAAAACCAGTCACTCTGACACTTACACACCATTTATCTGAGCAACCTAGCCAATCAAGGAACAAAGAAAATCTAGAAACAGAGCAGAAAGCAAATTAAAATAGCGAATAGTAGAATGTTTCAGTAACTTCTATAAGGTAACTTATACTTATATTATTACTTAATAAAAAATTAAAGAAAATTTTAGAAAAATTAGATACAAACGGTCCAGCAGCTTTTACTAAAATAGCAATACCCCAATGGGAAGCAAAAAGGTATACGATCTTAGCGAGGGAATTTCTACATAAAATTCTCCTTAAGTAAACTCATAATTTGGCTAAAATTCCTATAAAAAATTTGCTGGAAAAATTGAAGACCGAGACTCTGCAATTAATAAAAGCAACTTTAAAAAAGATGATTTACTTGAAACAGGAAAACTAATATAACCATAATAATAGTAATAGAAAAAAATTGTTTCTACTATTAGAGTCAAGAGATCTAACACATTTTCTCTTTCTGATTAAAATAACCAATCTAAATAATAGTGTTAGTTATAATAGTAGTAATTAGGAAACTCTAATATATAAAAAAAGGAATAAAATTTACAATAAGATAATTTTATCTAGTAAAATGGCAACAACAATCAAAATTCTTCAGTCTTTAACCAAAACAATAATGATAATTTGCAAAAATTAAAAGTTGCAGAGACTTAGCACTAAATTCATTAAAAATAATAGAATAATATTAAGTAGTTATAAAACAACCACTAGTAATATAGTAAATTTTCGCAATATTAAGAAGTTACTATTGCTCCACATACTTTAGACTTGGCAAGTAATGAAAATGAAGATTGGGATGCTGAAGACTGATACTTTTATATTAATTAATATATCTAATATAATTTATTATTAATTTATACATATATAATTTATTTTGTGTGCTCTTATAAAATTTAATTAAATTTAATTCAACTATTAAATAAAAATGACTTATAATGTGTATATGTATATACTTTTTAGCAAATTTGCTATAAGTTCATATTAGTAATTGATATTTTATTAGATTTATTTAAATTTAGTAGATTTAGCAATTCTAAATATTTTATTATTACTTTTATGAGATTTATTAAAAAAGATATTTAAATGCGATTGGAATTTAGAAAAATAAATTTTTATTTTACTTTATTTTCCCTTATTAATTGATATTAATTTAATAGTTTATGCTTTATTTTATTATTATTACTATTAATATTTATACTTATTATATTTATAATAATATTAAAAAACAAGACCTTAAATTAATTTGAAATGAAATTTGGAGGGTGATTTAAATAGGCAATATTATTGCTAAATATATTCGTTATTAGAAAATAATTGAATTAAAATATACACACATATAGATATATACATATATATGAACTTTATGTTCAAAGTAAAATACCAATATAACTTTTAAATATGCAAATATATTTATATCCGTTTTATATTTAATAATAATACGTTAAGTAACTTAAATTTAAATATGAAATTTGTTACTTATAAGGAGGTTTTTGAATATGAAAAGAATAGGATTTACAATAATAATTATAATTATTATATTATTTGAATAGATGAAAGAGTTATAATAATTAAATAAATCAGATTAACAAGTATTATATGCTGCATCAGTCATTTAATTTATTTTATTCTTAAATTGATAATAATTATAATTAATTTTGAGGTGGTAGGAGAGTAGATTGGTGGGTATGTATGTTGCAAGCAGGAATATTTAATAATTAAATTTGAATATGTTTTGATACATAATAATAATAAAATAATTAATCAATTAAATAGAGAAATAATAATCATCAAAAAAAAAAAAAAAAAAAACAATATTTTGTTTTCCCTCTTGTTTTTTAATTAAAAAACAAACACTATATTCCAAAACAAAAATAATAATAATAAATACAAACTCATGAAGCCTTAAATGAGTAAGCAAAATTCCCCACTTTCTGTCAAAGAGAGTCCGAAACAGCGCGAAAAAAGTACAAAATCAGCATTTTAAATTCATTTTGCCATTAAAATCGGCGCTCAAAAAGCAAATAGTTCTCCATATCAAACTCATTTTTTTCTTTATCATTTTTAGTCACTCCCAAAACGAAAGATGAAGGAGGTACTTTTGAAATCGAAGAACGCAAATGCGGGGATGACTTCATTCTCAATAGCAACAGCAAATAAAAAAGCAGCGTTAGCAAAAATTTGTTTGAATAAAGCGAAACACTGGCCTTCAACTCGATTGGCGGAGAACAAATGTCCGAGTATTTGAAGCCCATCGTATAGCAATTTTCTATTAATTCGCAGCAGCAATAGCAAAAAGCTCCCCCCGACACGCCCTTCACGAAATTCTGCAGAGAAGAATTGCCCCAGTTGGGAGGTAAAAACCTCGCTTCTCCTATGCCCATGAAAATAACTTTCGAAGATCATGGTGAAATTAATTCCCATAAAAGGTAACTATTTACTAAAAGAATTATTTTTCAAATGAATGAATGAATGAATTTATTTATTTGTGATTTGATTTTAAAAATAAATTCATTTTTTTGAAAAAATAACTTATCAGAAATGTTTTTTTTCTAGGTCTTCTAACCACAAATTCTTGCAATTTATGACCCCATCGCCGAGTAAATTTTAATTTAAGCACCCTGATGATGCCCATATTCCCTGCGATAACATCTTCAGATAATTAGAATTCCCCTCCAGCTCTACGTCGAGATTTAATGCTGGAGAATCTTAAGGGAACCATTAACATTCCAATCCTATAGCTGCATTTTAATAAGGGAAAAAATCTCACATGAACATGATGTAAATTGGATTTTATAATTTGACGAAAAAAAATTTTCATTTAAGTTTTTTCTGATTTTTATTTATTTTTTGATTTTGTTTTTTCAAATTTTTATAGCGGTGAAGCCCTAGATTAGGAAGAAAGAGAAAATAGCAATAGCAAGAATAAAAATAGCAATAGAAACCGAGAAAGTTCATAAGAAGACTCGATGGTTAATGAAGACGATTTATTGTTGCAAAAAGACCTTTAAAAACTGCAAGTAAAAAACAATTTTTCCGAACATATTGCACACAACAACAATAGCAATCCACTTCCCACAAATAACAATAGTAATAGTACTACTATCAAAAATAATAAGGACTTTTCTCACAGCAAAACACCGAACAGAACTGCCACCAAAAAGTAACAACACTTTTTTGACCCTTTCCGCACTCAAAGAAAACATCCTCGAGATCTTTTTTAAAACTTAAAGCAAAAGCAAATGATGCAGTAATCGCTGTAAATGAATAGCGGAAGCACCCAAAATACTGGCATCAGAAATACCAATACCAGGCCTTCTTCTTCTACTCCATCATCTGCTGCCTTGCAATTCACAACCCAGAAAAATCTGTTTGGGACTCCATATGATTACGGCAACGCCAGCAACTTCCACAAGTCTTCAATGACTCCAGTTTCAGCCCACACAGCTCCCTCTTCTTCGTATAAAAAATACAGTCATGATGCTGAAGAATTAGCAGTAAATATATTAATTAAAAAAAATTTTATTTTTTTTATTAAACGGAAATTTATAAATAAATTAAATGTGATATAATAATTCTAAAGTTATCCAAATTAATTTTAAATTTAATAAAAAAAGCAAAGCGAAGTGAGCAACATGGGTGACGCGCCGAAATAGTCTACAGCCAAAAAGCAAAAAATTGTGTGCAACTGCAAAAAGAGCCGATGTCTCAAACTTTACTGTGAGTGTTTCCAAGCCAAGCAATACTGTCACGTAATATATTAAATTATATTTAAATTATAACAAACATATTAAATATAACTGGTATACAGGATTGCAACTGCAGCAACTGCGCCAATGTAAAAGAAAACGAAGACGAAAGGAAATAAGCCATGGTTTCATTGCTGGAGCGAAACCCCCACGCCTTCGACAGAAAAGTGCCGGTATAAAATCTATTAATAAATTTATGATGCAATTAATACTAATTAAGTGCACATACATTTTTATCCAGGATGAAGAAACCACAGAAGTAAAATCGCACCAAAAAGGCTGCAACTGCAAACGATCGAATTGCATGAAGAAATATTGCGAGTGTTTCCAGGCCGGAGTGGCTTGCACTGACCTGTGCAAATGCGAAAATTGCAAAAATTATGGTGGTGGCGCCGGTGGTTCTTGTTCCGATCACATGATGACTCACTCGCAGCCTCTCCCCTCTAATTCTTCAGTGTACTACTCCAACAACAAGTCCAAATCCAACTACCCCCCGCATCACATGCCCCATCCCTATTCGTACTACGATTACCCTGTGCCGGAAGGCATGAAGGGCTATATGCCCCCTCCCATGCACCCCTACTACGCCAATTTGGACTACGGAATGTATGACACCTAGCCCTGCACTGATGCCTGTTGTGTGCACTTTTCGTCTCAGTAATCGAATGCCACAGCAGCAGATGAGCACCAGTCTTCCGTTTCGAAACGAATGGGAACTTCTGGCTTCCCCTGTTCCACTTCGGCTTCTTCTTCTTAGCCGAATGCTACTAATAATTAAAGTACTTCTGCTCCAAATAGCAGTAAAAAATAAAAATTGAAAGTTAGCAATAGCATCAATATCCCTATTATTATCCCCATCATCCCCACCCTGAAGATTACTACTCCAGTTATTACGGAAATGATTACTACTATTCTTAAGGATACAAGGAAAAATACGGATTGCAAGCGTCGCAGCAACGGATGGGGGCTTCTCCCTACCCTCCTTACTACCCACCACACTATTATAATCAGTACTCTTCTTATGGAGCCTATGGAGGATACCCTCCCTATTCTCACAAAATGATGGCTGAACAGAACAGAAATCGTTATTAATAGCAACATCCTGAGGAAGAAGAAGATTTTGAGGAAGAGGAAGAAGAAGACGAAGAAGATGAAGAAGATGAAGAGAGAGGAGAATAAAAATTGTAGGAATAGTAAAAATAAGGCGAAGAAGAAGGCGAAGGAGAAGGAGAAGAAGAAGAGGATGAAGAACTAGAAGATGTTAATAAAAGTGAAAATGTTGAAGATTAGAAATCTAAAACATCTAATATCAATACAAAAAGTGCAAAAAAACAAAAACATAAAGTTAAGGAAGAGTTAGAATAAAATGAAGAAGAAGAAGATGATGATGATTAAAATAAGAATAAAAATAAGAAAAGGATGAAGATGTTAAAATTATAAAAAATTAAATTAAAGAAGAAAATTTATCCTTTTCTCACGAATACACCACCTTTGTCCCTAAAAAAATGGATTTTGAAGAAGAAGATTATCCTAATTTGGAAGAAAAATAAAAACATGATTAAAATAATTAAAAAAAGATTTCAAAAATATGTGAAACAGAAAATCCTAAAAAAAATGATGCCTAAGATGAAGAAGAAAATGAATGCAAAATGGAAATCGAAATCGAATAAGATGATGAAAACCAATAGCAAAAATCCAATAAAAAAAGAGTTAAAAAACAATTAATTCTTCTAAAAAGCCAAACACACCTTAACAGTAATAATAATAGACACCAGAGTAAGAAATTGAAGATGAATAGCTGTCAAAAGAAGAACCAATCTAAACTAACAATTCCAAAAAGAATTAAATTTCTACCAAGAAACAAGCAACTCCTGAGGAAAAAAATAAAATCAACTCAAAAAATCAGCAAAGCACTTTAAAAAAGAAGGCCAATTCATTTCTCCCTTCCCCGATGATTTAGAAGGTGCTATACCTAAGCAAATTCACTTGGGAAATAACAACAACAATAATGTTACCAAACATCCCTAACAATAACAGTAATAATTGGTACAAGTGGACAACCAAAACAGTTGTAAGAAAAAAGAAGAAACTCAATAAATAGCAGCCACTTTCCAGACCCCGTTGCCTCATAGCAAGAAGAAAAGACACTCCGAAGACCAAGAGGAGGACGAATAAGACGAAGAAAATTCTGAAAATTATTAGTAATAAAACAACCAAAATGCGATTTTCAGTAACTCTAAACACCTGCCAAACAATTTTAAAACTTAATAGCAATAGCAAAGCAAAAAAAAATAAAAATCCAATAGTAAGGCTATGAAAAACATCACATAACAAAATGAAATCATTCAATCAGAAATCATCAAAGAAAATCCCAATAACAAAAATAATTCAGAAAAAAAAGCTGTCGCACTGTTTCCGTAGGCCAATTAGGCACCGCTTAAAAAGGCCAATAATAGCAGCAAAAAGAATCAATAGGGTGAAGATAATATGGCTAAAAAGGAAGAAAACACTTCCACTATGAAAAAAAGACCTCCTTCAAAAAGACTGAGTTCTAGAAAGCCAAAATAGTACAATTTGATGTGAGATGATTCCTTTTTAATAAGAAAAACATAAAAAAGTTAATTTTTATAAAATAATAACAACAATTTTTTAATTTAATAATAATAACTGTGAAAACAGCGAAAATGTATTAAAAAGTAACGAGTAATAAAGAAGTAAATAAATAATTTATTGAAAACTTAAATTTTTATTTAAAAAGAAACTGATAATAATAAATCACTCACCCACTCATTAAACCCCTGTAATTTTAATAATTTTCATTGAACAAATACCAAATGATTTTTATAAAAATTATGAATGGAAAAATAAACACTTAATATTAATATTATACATCCATTTCTATTATTCATACCTTCATAATCATATATATTTATTATATAAATATTATAACAATTATATTAATATATCATTTAATTTTATAAACTAGTTTAATTATTATTAATTTGTTTCAGATGTAAATTAATAAAAATATTTTAAACATTTTATATCAATTTTTAATTATTAAATATTAGTTTAGTTTTAAATTTTTAATAATAGAGATCAAATTTCATATAAAATTTGATAATCAATTTGTATTAATTCTATAAGAATTTGCTAAAAATAAATTATAGTTTTTATTATGCATTCATGAATCGAATATAGTTTTAATATTAACTTTATATTTTTATATAGAAGTAGTGATACAATAAATTTTTTTTTTGCATATGTAGCAAATTATATTATTATATAAATTTATAAAAAAAATAAAATAAAATTTGGACATCCGACCGATTTATGATATTTATTATCATGTTAGATTTAAGAACTACAATACCAATTAAAAAATACTAATGAGCAGAATAATTTGCTATTCTTATATAGTTTGTAAATTTAATAAATTCTTTATTTAATATCTACTATAAACAATATAAATAATAATAATATAAACTAAATTCTCTTAAAACTAAGGGATTTAAATACACCAATAAATATAATTTTAATAATGTAAAATATATAAAATCTTCCGGAATACAACAAAATTCAAACATCTTTAATATCTATTCAACAAGAAATATTCTCATTACAAGACAAATAGTTTTAGTTATAAATAATTAATCTCAATGATAAAAATAATAAATCTTACATAAGAGCAATTTATAAATTATAAAAAAATGAGGAAATTTATTGGAATTAAGCTGCTTAAAATATTGAAAAAATAAAGCTACTGAATTAATAGTAAAAAGAAGGAGGAGAACAGTACAATTTTTTAGAATTAAAAAGTGTGTAAATAGATGAGATAGAAGGCGAAAGTAGTGAAAAAATACATGCATTAAGTGTTTTTTACAAAATTTTTGGAGAAAATTTACTATAAATGATGAAAAAAGGAGCTGATAAAAGCCAAAATCCTATTCTATCTAACAGACTTTCAGGAAATGATCAGTAACAAAAATAACAAAATTCAATATTCACTTTGGAAGAGGGCCGCAATATTTTTAAGTAGTTTTTGATGCAATTGGACAATATCCAGAGATAATAAGATGTTTACTTCTTAAATAAATGTGATATTTTCATTAAAGTTAAATCAAAAAATGAAATAAATAATCTTAATAGTAAAAAATAATTCTCAGTCAAATTTCTACCAACCATTGTGCCTTTAACTTTCCTCCCCTCCGAAATAGAGCAACTGGATATAGGAAGAAGTTTAGCGCCTGAAATAACTGAAATAGCACTTCAAAAGCAAAAAAAATTAGATACCAATTACATTTCCAATATTTTGAATAAAAATAAAGACCACGAAAAGTCAGCAATTTATATGTTTGCTGATGTAGTATTAGATTTTATAAAGAATCAAGTAATAAAAATTCAATTAATTTAATATAAATTTTTTCTAAATAAATACAATTTTATCCAGGATCTAAAAAAACAAAAAGATGAAACATAAAAGTAAGCAACAGAAATTATAAAAGAATTGCAAAAAAATTAGAGTCTAAATTAAAAATAATTGAAATTTCTCGAGTCCCTGAAAGACTGTCTTTCTTTTAATAAACAAGAAAGGTGTTCGCTTTCCTAGTTGCAAAACAATTTTATAAACAGAAGCAAAAGTAGTGGAGAAGTATCAGTATGCACTGTAAACTAAGACATTTTCGAAAAAACCCAAACAGGTACATTTATTTATTAAGAAAAAATAAACATTTTTTCATTATAAAAAAAATTTTTTGGTTTAATACAGAAACTTCATAGAACAACTATTCGATATAACCGGAATGTTTGAAAATCAACAAACTTGAAAACCAAATCCAAGAATTGAAGGAAAGAAATTAATTATAACAAGACATTTTGTAATGTCTGCAAGAACAAGCTAAAGTGGACAAGTAATTACAATAAAAGTTGGGAATAGCTTTAGAAATGGTGGAATTTAAATCGTAACAACTAAATTTCATCAATTTTATATGTTATTAAATTTTTTATTTCTAATTAAAACGAACAGAAAAGATAAGAAATCAGAAATTAGAGCTTCTGAAAAATCAGAACCTAATAATAACAATAGTTTAAACAAATAAAACAGCAGTAATAGTAACTAAAGCTTTCAACCTAAATCACCAGTTTTGACTTAAAAACAAAGTAGTGGAAGCAATATTAACAAAATTGCAAAAAACCAAGATTCTGCGTCAAAACATCGTAATGTTCAATCGAAATCAAAGTAAAATTTTATTAAAAAAATACTTTTAATTATTTATTAAAATATAATTATTCATAGAATTGACGATTTAAAAAGTGTGACTAATCTAATTAGGGAAATAAACGAATAGGAAAAGCAAAATTTTAAACGAAAAGATACAGTTTTCGAAAAAAATACAGATGAAGTAAATTTAAAAGGAGACTAATTCTTTATTAGTAGAAGACTGCAAGACACTGAGAATTTTGGGACTAATGCCATCGTAATAATTGATTAAAATTAGATTGCTGAAGGAGGAGACAATGGAGAAATCAAAATATGGGACTGGGAAAAAGCAGAAATAATAAGAGTTATGATAGGGCACTCTTTGCCTGTCAGATGTCTATGCACGATCTTGCCTAAGATATTGGCCAGTGGTTCCAATACTTTGAAAATTTGGGATACAGGTAAATTCTATTAATTTAACAATATTATTTATTTATTTATTTATTTATTTATTTATTTATTTATTTATTTATTTATTTATTTATTTATTTATTTATTTATTTATTTATTTATTTATTTTAATATTATTTATTTAGCATCTGGAATGTGCTTAAGAACTTTATAAGGCACTGAAGATACAATTTCAGATATTATAAAAATAAACAATGATGTAATAGCTAGTGGTTATCATGATAATGTAATTCGTATTTGGGATTGGAAGAAAAATTAATGTATCGTTAAATTAAAGGGACATTAGATGCCGGTGCTGTCTTTATGTCTACTGAATCAAGACCTATTAGCCAGGTAAATAAAATATTATTATTATATTTGTTTATAAAGATAACATTTTTACTTAATTTTCGACAGTGGATCTGATGACTGCTGTCTAAGAATCTGGGAATGGGAAACGGGGAATTGTTTACGTGTTGAGTTACTGCACGCCAGCTACATAGTGGCGATGGTGAAATTAAAAGGGAACTAAATTGCGACCGGGTGTGGAGACGGGTCAGTTACTATAATTGACTACAATAAGATTTCAATCGTACACAAGTTCGACGAACACTTGGGAGAAGTTACTTCACTGAAGTTCTTGGATGAATTAAATTTGCTATTTTCCGGGAGCACTGATAGCACGATCGTCATTTACAACTTGAATTCGATGCAAATTATGCAAACCATCGAAGATGATGTAGAGTCCATGATTCTGTGTCTGGCTTGCTTCACTGACGAAAAAACGGGCAACCATTCCATTATCTCGGGAGGTTGTTGCAACTATTTGTACGATATTGTCCGGGTCTGTGACAAATAAAAACAGTAATAGAAAGAGTAAGGTGATGAAATACAAGATTAGGAAAGTGAATTATAATTGAACCGTAATAGCAGCAGCAAAAACAATTTGAATAATTCTTATTATTCTTTTAACAACAATCAAAATCAGAATTCCTTGTAACACCAATCAAGCAACAATGGAAATAAGCCAATAATCGTCTAATCGAAACGACCCAAACCTTCCAATTAATCCTAAGACTTTTTCTAAAATAATAAAAATTAGGCATCTAAAAATCAATTCGATAACGACTAATTGTCCAATATAGGCCAAAGTGTAGGGGAACTATAACAATTTCAATAAAATATTTCGATTGAGGACCGCTCTGAGTCTGTCTCTTCCAACGTCTTGCAAAAATCTTAGTCTAACCAAAGCAATAATAATATATTGAAAAGTTTCTATGAAAATGAGGAGGAAGAAGATTAAGTGATTTCCAATAATTATAAATAGTACCAATAAGAAAAGAAATTATAACAATAACAAAATCAAAATACCAGCAACTTGGATGATGGAAGCTTTGTTTCTCCTAAATTTTAATGAATTTCTATCTCTTTATTTAATTATTCCATATGTAGATAATAAAATACATAATTTATAAAAAAATCATTTATAGCTAAAAATCAAATTAAATATTAGATGGATATTTCATTTTCTATGTATAAAAATATATATTAGAACCCAATTTAAATAATTTTTGAAATTCCAATAATTTAATATTATGTTATTATATTAATACAGAAATGATGCTAAAAAAAAAAAAATATATATAAAAAAGAAAATGAAAATTCTAAACAAAAGGTTAAAATTATATTAAAAAAATGGATAAAAATAGAAATAAAAATTAAAGAATATAGGATAAAATATATAAAAAACATATTTGAATTATACTAAGAAATAGAAAACTACAAATAATACTTATAAATAAATTAAAATACAAATTAATTATTTTATTATTAAATTAAGTTAATAAAGTTTAATATTAAAGGTCGTTTATTCAATTCGAATTATATTAATTCGACCCAATAACCTTTATTATTTAAAATATAAATTTAGAAATCAGTGAGTGAAACTAATAATAAAATTGTTCTCACTGTGAGTAAGTGAATCAATCAATTTTTTTGTTCCAAGATAGTCAAAGCCTTGTCGACGATGGCAATAGCTTAGTCAATTTCTTGTTCATTGGCGATAAGAGGTGGTGAGAATCTGATGGTTGTGTTGTGGGTAGGTTTGGCCAAAAGTCCCAATTCTTTCATTTAGAGGCACACATCCCAGGCGGAGAATTTATGGTTTTCTTTGAATTGGAGGGCAACAAAGAGACCTCTTCCTCTGACATCTTCGATGTAATCTCTTTTGATTTATTTTATTCCATTCAACAGTCTTTCTCCTTAAATTCTGGAGTTTTCTACCATTCCTTCTTCAATAATAACTTCAATACTTTTCTTGGCTAGGGCAGCAGCCATGGGATTTCCTTCAAAATTAGTGTAAAATTTAATTAATTTAAAATAACTCAATCATTTTTTAATTGATTTTAATACCTCCATAAGTGGATCCGTGGTCTCCAGGTCTGATGCAATCCATGACTTTGTTATCGGCCAAAAGGGCAGAAACGGGGTAGAATCCTCCACTCAAGGCTTTTCCCATTACGACCATATCGGGTCTGATTTCGTCCCAGTAGTGGTTCAAGAGTTTACCTGAGTAGACATTATTGTAATTAGATCAGATTTAAATAAAATAGCAATTTTCAAATAAATATAATAATTACCTGTTCTTCCCAACCCAGTTTGGACTTCGTCAATGACGAGAAGAACGTTTCTTTTTTCACAGGCCTCTTTGACGGCTTTGATGTATCCTTCGTTGGGGATGAGAACTCCTCTTTCTCCTTGAATAGATTCCAACTATAGTTTTTCAAAAAAAAAATGTAAATAAAAATAAACACTCCAAACAGATTTAATAAATTAAAAAATTATTTATTATTACAACAACAGCACCGTAATTAGGACTGGAATCTAATTGTTTTTCCATAGCTTAAATGTCGTTGTACTCGACTAAGTCGAAGTTCAGGTTGAAGGGTCCGAAATTGTGATGTCTTCCGGGATCTTCGGAAGATCCGCAGGCGGCAATGCTTCTTCCCCAGAAATTTCCTATCGAAAATAAATACATTATTTTATACTCTAATTTTTCTTAATATTTTTCTTCTTACCCAAAGCGAATATGATTCTGGCTTCGTTGGCAGGAACTTTTTTGGCTTCATAGGCCCATCTTCTGGCGAATTTGACGGCACTTTCGACTCCTTCGCACCCGGTGTTCATGAGCAGGGCTTTGTCGTACCCGAAGACTTGGTTCATGTATTCTTGGCAAATTCCCAAGTTCTTGGAGTAGAAGGCTCTTGAAACCAAGTTGACTTTGGTTACTTCTTGTTCGAAAACTTCTTTAATTTTGGGGTGAACGTGTCCTTGGTTGACGGCGGAATAAGCGGCCAAAAAGTCCATGTATTTCTTTCCTTCAACGTCCCAGACATATAGTCCTACAAATTGAAAACCCGTTTATTGATTTTAATATTATAAGAATGCTCAGAAATGAACAATTACCTTCTCCCTTTTCTAATACGACTGGAAGAGGAGCGTAGTTGTTACATCCGTACTGTTTTTCTTTTTCCATGTATGATTGGCTGGAAGTGGAAAAGGCGTGCTTTTAAACGGTTTGTTTTTGAGATTGAGATAAAATGGATTGGAAAGCTTTTCTAATCATTGGTACTATTTTTATTACTATTAAATAAGTTTGTTTTTTTAAAATTTTTTTTTTTTTATATGTTTATTTATTTATTTGTTTTTACTGTTTTTAGGTTTTTTTCTTCTTTTTTTATTATTTAATTATTTATTTACTTTACTTATTAATATTAAATTATAGCTTTTTTCCCTGCTATTTCGCTGGGATATACTAAGAATTTATAAAGAACTTCGCACGAAAACCACTCCTAACTTCAGCTAAAACCTTTACTAAGATAGTAAGTAAGTAATTAACCACCTATGTACCATTACACTACTTTTTATTATATTCAAAAAAGCATTATAATTAATAAGAATTCATATATTGCTTTATTAAAATTAATTTGAGGCGAAAATTTCTATATTGTAATCAACAAAATAGTCATTTTATCAATTAATTTGAGGACTTAATACATATTGATATTAAAAAATAGATATACAATTCTAAATTTATTGGTAATTTCCTAAATTGCAATGGGATCATTAGAAATAAAAAAAGATTCATTTCCTCATATTTATTTTTAATTATTATTCTATATTAATTGATGTATACAGAAAAAATCTTATTAAGCAAGCGGTAACTTTACAATTAAATAATAAAAGAGGAATTTATAATAAGACATTTTTAATATTTCATCTTTATTATGTTTTTTATTTAACTGAAACAAATATGATAATAGTTTTACTATAATTAGCTGCTTTTTTTATTTTAAAAAAAAAAGAGGTGAAACAACTTGGTATTTTATTAAACTAGTATTAAATATTATACATTTGCTTGTTTAAAAAGAATTGATATTTTGTGATTAAGAAATTATTTATAATAAATTTCTCCAATAAATAAATAACTCAATCTATTAATAAAATAAAAAAACCAATAATTTATTATTAGAACAATCAATTTGTTATCAATTCGTAAAAAATACAAATTTATAAACAAACTAAAAATTTTATAGTTGCCATAAATTATTGTTAACAACAAATCCAAGTCGAGCAAACGAATCAATCTGTCTATTCATACTCATTTATTAAAGCTTTCAAAAGAAGCGCAAAACTCAAATATAATTAATTAATATGAATAGTAGCCTAATCCCTTATGAAAAATTGAAAAACGAAAAATCCCAACTAAAATACTAGATTCGATCATAAAAACCCCATAATTAGGCAATAAACTTAAAGGATAAAAAATAAAAAGAGTTACTAGAAACTCAATTTAAAAAATTGCAGCAGCAGACTAATAACGATTAAAATGATAATCACTCATTGTAACTAATAAATTCTCATTACTATTATTATCAAGATGATGAAGAAATGGAAGAAAATATGTAAAAAAACGAAAATTAAGTAATAGAAATGAAAATTAAAAAATAAAAAGACTTGATTTACAAAGATGAAGTCAATTTCGATAAAGTAATAAAAAAAATATCAATATATATAATAATAATAATCTAATAATCTATAAAAAAAAATTTTTTTTAAGAAAAAGCATATACTCTAAGTGATTTATTTAAATATGGTAAAATAGTTTAATTCTGAATTAAAGCACGAAAATTTGGCCGAATTCGAAAAAAATGAAGGCATTCTAGCTCCGAAAAATCAGAAGTTCAGCACCTACGAAAATTAGTGCATTATTTGGAAACCTCCTTTTTCCGAAAACCAGGACTAAGGTTAAAGCAATAGCGAATCATGTATGGAGGGTTTCGGAGACTTGTTTTGGGGTAAGTAAGAAAGCAAATTAAATCTAAAACAAAGCCCGTTGTTTTCTCCGCCCTTTAATTTGTTGGAGGAAAGAGTGGAATCCTCATGGGAAAGCGAGAAAAAAGAGAAATATGAGCGTCTGAAAAATTTGGTCAACAAAATTAAAAATTATAGAAAAAAAACAGAACAAAGAGTCGTCGACGAAATTTTCGAAAAAGTGATTCTTTTCGACGAATTTTTAGTCCAAGAGTACGCATAGCAGTATATGCAAACTCTGCAGGATTTGGAGACTCAATTCGAAGAAAAGTTCCAAAAAAAGAAAAAAGAAAAAGCGGCCACAGAAACGAACTACAACCACTCGTTAGATGTCGTGGAAATGAACATATTCGAAAGAGTCGATTTCTATGAAGATCCATTGCCGCTTCTTAAGGCGCGGCGCTTCATTTGGAAAATTCAGGCGTAAAAAAATGAAAAGTAGTTATTCAATATTTTATCTATTTTTTTTTGTAATAGTGGAATTTCGCTGCTGACTTTGAAACTCGTTCGTTCCTTGTTTTTCGAAACGCTGACCCTTTTGGTCATTTTCATACATTCAATTTTCATCGCCATCGACGATGCGAACCAAGAACACAAAAGTGCCGCTTTAAAGCACTACGAAAATGTTTTTCTGGGCTTTTATTTCGCAGAATTTGTTTTGAAGGTCGTCGGCATGGGCTTCTTGTTTGGAAAAGTATCGGAAAAATTTTTATTTTAATTAAATAAACAAATAAAAAAGTCTTACAGATAAAATATTATTAAAAGAAAACGTATTTGCGAGACGGATGGAACATTGTAGATTTCTTAATTTTGATTGTTTCGCTGCTACCACTGGCGTTTGAAAACCAGCAAAAAAACACGTAGAGTTTCAATCTGTACTCGCTGCGGTTTTTGCGAGTCCTAAGGCCTTTGCGAACGATTTCAAGCATCAGTGAAATGAAGCTCTTGATGCAGGGATTCATTTCTTCTTTGACTTTGCTCCGGCACGTCGCATTCATCCTTTCTTTTTTTCTTGTCGTTTTCTCGATAATCGGACTTCAGATCTTCTCGGGATCGCTCAAGCGGCGCTGTTTTTTCGCTGTAAACTGTTGTTTTTTTTTTTTATTAAAATAAAAGAAAATAAAATTACTATTTAAAGGAATCGGGAATTTTGTTTTTCGAAGAAAACGAAGAGAAATAATTATAAGAAGTCTTCTGTTCGAGCGATGCAGATTGTTCTCAATACGAAACAAATCCGCAAACAATGAATATGATCTGCGGCAAAATGGTTGCGAATCCGCAGTTTGGAATAATCAACTTTGACACATTCGGCTGGTCCTTCCTCCAAGTCTTCCAAATCACGACTCTAGAAGGCTGGGCCCAGACGATGGTTTGGGTGCAAAAGTCGTACAATGTATAATATTCTTAAAATTAAAACATTTCAAAATTTTCTCATATTAGGACTTCGTCGTGCTTTATTTCATTATTGTGGTGATCATCGGGGCCTTTTTCCTCACGAATTTGACTTTGGCCGTCATAAAGGTGTACTTTTCGAATGCAGACAAACAAGAAAAGCAAGAACATTAAGGAAAACTATAGCAGCAGACATAACTCCATGAAAAGGAGAAAAATTCACTACTTATGATCAGCAGCGACTAGTCTCTTTCGTACGAAAAAATAAAAAAAAAAGTTAGGGCTGGAGATTCGGAAAATTTGGGGTTCAATATTTTTCTTTTCAAGCGGTGGGGAATATACATCAGCAACAAAGAACGATATAAGCGAAGCAAAAATTACACCAAAATCAACAAATATCTCCTTCAAAAGAAGGATTTCCTCATTCCCGAAGATTTTTTCGAAAAACGGGCACTCTAGCAGGCGAAAACATGGAACCAAACGAAGAATACCATGGCCTAAAATGATCAAATTTAAATTCGAAATAATTTAAAGCAATTGCCAGTTAAAGCTAACAGTGTCCCTCAAAAACAATAAAAATAGTAGCCAAATGAAATCGAAAATTGGAAAATCCATTCGCAAGTTGACTTGGTAACCCAAATTTCGGACTAGCTGTTCTCAGTGGTAATGATAAAGCCTTCGAAATCAAAAAGCGAAAGTGCCGAGAATAGGAAGGGAAGGCTAAGAAACCACTTCAAGAAAAAGGAATTGCGATTCGCTGGAATGATGTTGCCTCTGGAAAAGAAAATACAAAAAGAACTGGAACAATAGCAGTTATTGCAAAAAGAGTTTGAAGAAAACCAATAGTAAAATTCAAATAATGCGAATTCAAGCACCTCGATTAAACGAAGGACAGGAAGAATTGCCAACAAGTTACAGCAGGTCGGTATTACCTCTCTCACGATTGGTCGAAAAGAATCCATACAGTCTTTGGAAGAAATCGAGTCCCCGGAAGCTATGTCTCCTCAGCGTCTTAAGATGAAGCAGAAAAAACAGCTGTTGCAACTCTATAACAATAACAACAGCAACCAAAATCAGAAAAAATTTTCATTTTAATTCGAAAGCAATAACGGCAATAGCAATAGCAATAGCAATGGTAATAGCAACAACAGATTGCCTTCGTTTCTGTAACTGGAATCAATGTAGCCTTCAGTTCACGATTTGTATGCTTTTTAGCAATAGTTAAAGGAATAGTAGCAATCTATATAGGAAAAGGAGATAAAACTGCCAGATTTTTCGCAAAATATCTAATAAATCAGACTTAAAAAGATCCAAAAAGAAAGACTTTTGCGCACATCTGTTTCAAATTTCAACATAATTTCCTTGAAAAGTGGGAATAATATCGTTGATTGTCAGAAAGATTAAAATCTAAATACCGACAACGAGTAATTTTAATAGTCGGTACCTGCCCCCGAAATGCTGTTGTCTTTCTCTGATTTCTAAGAAAACGAAGATGATCAAGCTAAGCCACTTTTATAATAAGAATAATAAAAAAAGCCCTTCAATGATGATGAAGATTACAAAATTATGATCGACAGTGGTTAAAAGAAAGAGAAAAACTAGAAATAAAATGTGTAAATTAATTTATAATTTTTTTAATTTTTGCATATTTTTGCATTTTTATTAATAAATAGATAACAGTAAAAACAACAACAACAACAATAACAACAATAACAACAATAAAACATGAATAATAAATCAAGAGCGACTAGGGCGATTGAAAAACACAAAAATAGAAAAAACATGCAAACGAAACACAAATTATTTGAAGATAAATTTAAAACCGAAAAATAGGATTAAATTTAGAATAACACTAATCAAAATGCTCTTAACAAATAAGAACTATCCTAAAGACGATTTTTCTTAAATAATTTCACGCCGAAATATATGAAGTGCAGAGTAAACTATTAAGACAAATACTTAAGCACAAGTGTTGACGACATTTTCCCAGTCCGGAAGTAAAATGAAGAAAGGCAGCATCAGAAGCAACTCGAGGAAAAGTATCTATCTACTATATTATTAAATTTTTTTTTTTTAATTATTTTGTTTTTTGCAGATGGAAAAAATTAATATTCAAAATTCGATACAAAAATCCGCAAAAGTAAAATTATAAAATAATTTATATGTTTGTTTACTAATTATACAAATTTTTCAGAAAAAATGTCTAAAATTATGAAGAAGTAAGCGAATTTTATCAACAGTACAGTTTTTTTAAAGCGAGTGAAAAACATACAAAGACTACTCTGTAGTAAAAAAGAGTGATTCCAAGTTGTTTATCAGAACGCGGCGAAGTGCTTCGCTTCCAACAGGAAAAACTACTACAGCAAAGACTCCAAAATGTGACTGAATTCTTGAGAAATTAGAAAAAAAATGTCCTCAAATAAAACTAAAACAAAATCAATGTCAATCTGGCCGACAAAGAGGTCAGGTACTAGTAATAATAGCAAGGTAACTTAATCAAACATGTCATATATTTTAGTTTTTTTCTTATTTTTTTTCGGAAAAAGAACTCAACGATGAATACAACTTGAAAAGACTACGTTACGGAGCGCGAATTGACTAAAGAATTCAACAAAAGAAGAAAAAAGAAGACAAAATTTTGAAGGAACATTTTTCGAACCCACAGTGGATGTACAATATTTACTTCAACATAGAAGTTGATTTCCAATAGAGACAGCTCAACACACTCTTCTAAGCGGCCAACTAAAACGAAAACAAAGAAAACTAAGCGAAACCTGTCAAAGAAGTTGCGAAACCGCCTTTGGGCGATAGATTTTCTCTCGAAGACTTGGACATCGCGCAAAAGCAGTCGAGTAAACGGGATTTGTAATTATAATAACAACAAATAGCTAACTATAACCAGGCCGTTTGCTTCTTCGATAAAAAAGAACTTATCAATGAGTATTTGGAAGCCAGAGGTATTGAAAAGGCAGTAAAAGAAAGAATAAAAACTAAATTACACGAAAACCAAAGTGGTACCTTTTTCATCACAGGTAATTAATTAATTAACTATAACAAAAGTTTATTTATTAAAATTCTCAAATTATAGAAAATTGGAGTGGTAGTGAAGTGCTTCCCCACATTTTAATTTCTTGGCGCAACACCTCTCCCTTCAGAGCAAAAATAGCGGCGATCATTTCCTCTCTAAATTACGATATACAGTACTATCAAAGTCTCTGGGTGCAGGGAAGTAAGTCTAACTTATTTACTTCATTAATTAATAATTTTTATTTTGCATTATTAATTAAGCCAAAGGTCTAGCGATTTCTGCGCGACGAAAAGTGAAAAGTTTCGTTTTTTCAACGCTCTTCGAATCATTCATCATGATTTGCGTGCTGATAAACACAGTGATTCTCGGACTGCAAGGGATTGTGACGGACCCGGCAGAAGAAGAAAAGCTCAATTAAGTAAATTTTGTCATTATTATCATCTTCTCTGTCGAAGTAGCACTGAAAATCATCGCTCTGGGTTTCAAAAACTTCGTAAAAGACGCCGTCAACATCTTCGATACGATCATTGTCGTGCTTTCGCTCGTCGAACTCTTCATTTTTGGCACAGGCAGCAGTAGCAACAATAAAAGCAACAGGTCGGCATTTTCTGCGCTTCAAAGTTTCCGAATCGCAATTAAGTAATGGAATTTTTAACATATATACATATTAAATTTGTAATTTATATTTGCTGCAATTAGAACGGCCAAGATCCTGCTCGTTACAAGACTGATCAGGAGTTTGGAATACATGCAGGTAATTGTGAAAGTCATAGCGAACACCCTGAAGCAGTATATTTACATTTTTCTGCTGTTGATGCTCTTTAATTACATCTATGCGTTGATGGGCATGCAAATTTACGGCGGAGCGTTTGCAGCTCAAGAAAACTAAATTAGACAGAACTTTGATTCTTTTTTCAACGCTTTCATATCTGTGTTCCAGATAATGACGCTGGAAAACTGGCCGGATTTGTTCGTTGCCGCCATCCGCGCTGACTACCGAGTTAATATTGTACAGACTGTTCTGTACTTCATTTCCTGGATTTTCATCGGAAACTACGTCCTCCTCAACCTTTTCCTCGCCATTCTATTAGAAGGATTCGACAACAATGAAGAACAAATGGAGAAGGAAAAACTTGAAAAAGAAGAACAAAAATTACTAGGAGATACAGATATAGACGAAGATGGCAATGAAAAAGAGAAAGAAGTGGAACGTGAATAAGAAGAAGAATTTGAGCGTAAAATTATTATAATCAAATTAAAAAAATAAATTTCATTTTCACAACATTATTTTGCCTTATTTTCAGGACAATAAATGCAACTTCCATTTTTCCTAAACGCAGGCGAACAGATGAAAACCTTCGCACGAACGAATTAACTATAAAAATCCTTTAAAAGTTACGATTCCTCTTAGTTTTTTAATAGAAAACAGCAAAAAAGCAAACAATTTTCATACAGCTACTCACGCGATTACCCAGAAAACTATAACAATAGAAGTAGTAATCCTATAACAAACAATTTAGAGGAAAAAGAAGTGGCAGCAGTAGTAGACGACTATGAAGAATAAGATAATGAAATTATGCAAAGTTTCGATGAAATCGAAGAAAACATTGATCCCAAATACAACATTAATTACGAAAACGATAATTAAGTCGACAAATCTCAAGCTGCTGCTGCAACATCTGAAAACAAAGACCTTCTCCTTTTGAAACAACAGGCGAAATTTTTTCAAGAAATCTAATGCAAATATGTGTTTTACATCATCGGCCAACACACACTCTTCCGCAGATCCTGCTATCGAATAGTCAAAAACCACTACTTCGAGCCGACGATTTTGTTTTTCATCACACTCAGGTAAATTATTAAAAGTAGTAAGATTAGGGAGTTTTATATATTTATTACTTTAAATTATTATTAGATAAAAAATTATAAACTAATAAATTTAAATTTAAGTTCTCTTCTGCTGGTCGGCGACACCTATATCGAAAAAAACAACCCAGACCACTAAAACTTCGTTAAAGTTTCTAACGCTTTGGAAATCGTTTTCGTGAGCATCTTCACGATCGAAGCTCTGCTGAAAATAGTGTCTTACGGATTTGTTTTGGATAAGAACTCCTACCTGCGAGACAAATGGTCGCAATTGGACTTTTTCGTCGTTACAATATCTATAATCGATATCGCCGTGCAGAGTATCGACTTGGGAATAATCAAAATTCTACGTTTATTCCGTACTCTGCGTCCACTGCGTTTCATTTCGCACAACATTTCGATGAAGTTGGTCGTGACTGCGTTGTTGGAGTCTGTAAACGGCATTTTCCACGTGCTTTTGGTCATGCTGCTCATTTGGATGCTCTTCGCCATTGTCGGCGTCAATTTGATGCGCGGCAAAATGAACTACTGCGAATTCCCGAAAGCCACTGCCTCGCAATATGACATATATAAGGTTAGGAAGGCCGCCTGCGAGGCCATTCCCGGTGCGCAGTGGACAAAATACGACACGAATATGGACAATGTTTTGCATGCAATGTTAACTCTTTTCATTTTGTCGACGCTGGAGGGATGGCCGAACTACCTGTTCTTATTCATTGACGCATCGGAAGAAGGCCCCGTTAAAAACAATCAGCCGCTGATTTTCCTGTACTTCATAGTCTTCATCTTCGTGGGGTCTCTTTTCCTCATCAACCTGTTCATCGGAGTCATCTTCTTGAACTACCGTATCGCTGAACGAGCTGCTAAAAGCAAGTTTCTTACCCACACTCAGGCGCGGTAATAACATTTTATATTTTTAGTCTATAATAAATAAATAAATATTTTTTCAGATGGATCGAAGTGCAAAATCTTATTTTGAAATCCTCTCCGTCGTACCTGTCGCTATAAATCCCCAAAAACCGCTTCAGAAACGCTATTTGGAAACTCTGTTAGTCAGCTCCCTTCACCTATTTCATCGTTTTCGTAATAGTCGTCAACGCAATCGTACTCGCCATCAAGTACGAAACCATGGATCGCCACTATGCCAAGGCTCTCTCCGACACTCAGGTTTACCTGGCTGCTTTCTTCATTCTCGAGGCTATCCTTAAAATTATCGCCTACGGCTTCGAAGCCTACATTCAAAACTCATGGAACCGCTTTGATTTTTTCTTAGCAATTGTTTCAATCACAGACATTATTTTGGAACAAAACGACACAGCCCATGACAACTTTACTGTAATTTTGCAAATTTCAGTTACAACTCGAGTATTCAGACTCCTGCGACTGCTTGAACTGATAAAAATCTCCGGATTTCAAAAGCTTATCCAGGTGATCATTTACTCTCTGCCTTCGATTTTCAATGTTGCCGCTCTGCTCTTCTTGGTCTACTTCATCTTCTCCATCATGGCCGTCTTCCTCTTTGGACAATACAAAACCGGGAAAATTATAAACGAACACACCAATTTCTCCAATTTTGGAAACGCTTTCGTGCTTCTCTTTATATCTTCTACAGGAGAAGACTGGTAATTATCAAATAAGTGTATTCTCTTTTTATTGCTAAAAAAAAATATTTATTAAGGCATGAGCTCATGTTTGACTGCATACGAAACGAAAAATCTCAGTGGCCGGTCCTATTTTTCCTAGTTTTTATCGTCATCACTCAGTTTATCATGCTCAATCTCTTCATAATGGGAATGTTGCAGCACTTTGAAGAAAATTTTTTCTCTGACGACAAGTAACTAGTGAAATACTTACTATTTTTTTTGTGTGATAATATTAAATAATTTAATTAATTAAGTGCGCTCAAAAACTTCGAAGCATTGGAAACGCAATTCATAAACACTTGGAAGAAATTTACCCTGTAAAAAGGAGGTAGGAAACTGCATTCCAAAAACATAGTAAAGTTTCTTCTCACATTGCAAAAGCCATTGGGCTTAGGTAGTTTAATTTAATTCAATTTTTAACGTAAGTTTTTTATCTTAATTAAAACTTTAGGATTCGCTCAATAACTGGAAAAAGACAAAAAGATAATGCTGCAAGCATTCGAACAGGAGGAAATGATTGAAAAATCCAAATAAAACAACAACATCAGCAACTGGGAAGTCTTAAATTAGAAGCAAAAGCTTCATATGGAGAGCTTTTAAAGCCATGCTACAAAACTTCTAAGGAGTTTTAAAGAACAGGCAGGAAAACTTGTTTTGCATATGAATCTGCATTCTGACAAGAATGGATATCTTTACTTCAATGAACTGCTTTTTTATTTGATGAAATTGTACCTTTTGGATGATGTTTTCAATTTCAAAAAATACTATGCAATATTCGCCAAAAGAAATAAATACAATAAAAATACCGAACAATTGTATTCTAAGCTGTTTCACAATTTCCTAAAATCCAATCAAATAATCAGGGAACAAGAATCTTAGTCTTTGCAAAAAATTCACCAAATCAAAAAAAAAGTATCATATAATATATTTGTTTATTTTTTGTTAGGTAATTTATTTTCTTTTGTTTTTTTTAGCTCTTAAAAAGATTAAAAAGAAAGAAAAATACCTACAGTCCCTCTGAAAATCAACAAGAAGACTTAATAACCGAGGAAATTTTGTTAAAAAAGTAATCTAAAATTTTTTGATTATCAATAAACTTATGAGCAATCAATCATTTTTAATTTCTAAGGAAAAAAATAACCCCCTTGGATAAAGAATTTTTTCTTCCATGGCCTTCAAAGCCTGGCTGTCTTATGCAAAAATTTTCAAAGAAATCCAGATAAAGCAATAAATCCTCCATCAATGTTCAGTTTCTTCTGAAGAGGACGAGTATGATGATGAAGAGGATGATGAAGATGATGATTAAGTAGATCCATGTTAAAACCAAGATTAGGATTCTTAATAGGTTTGTTAGATAAATTTTAAAAATTAAATACATAAATTAATATATTAATTAATATATTAGAAATCACAGTAAAATGAGAAAAAAAACAAAAAAAAAAATTAAATCATTCCAAGATAACATTATGTCAATCACGGATAATAGACTACTATTACTTCCGATAAAAAAAGACAATATTTTTTTCCGAATGTCGAAAATGCCTACAAAGACACAATTTGGCTAGATTACAAAAATGAAAATGAAATTAATAATAAAAAGAAAAAAATCTATTAAAATAACAATAATATGCAAATCTTGACAATCTTTGGAGACAGAAGGTAGAGCCTTAGAGTAGACAATGAAACAGGATTTATGGACAATAATAATTACAATGATGCAGGATAAAGGAATAATATTTCTGAAGAGGATGAAGATGAAGAGGAAAAGGAATAGGAAAAAAAAATAATCTGATTTAGGATTGTAAAAATTTTAGACTGTAAATATATAAAACTATTAGTATATAATAAAATAATAATAATAATTTATTTTGTCTTACTTAATTAAAAATATTTACAATCATAATGACCTCTGTGTATATTGTTAGATATGCAATTTATACATTTTTTCTATAAATTTGATTAAAGAATATAGAAATTTTATTTCTATAAACTATTATACTTAGTCTTAGTTATATTGAAGACACTTCTTAAAATATTAGTTTTTATTAATTAAAATTTATATGAATTTCTCTTATTATTATTAGTGAAGTTTTTATTTAATTATTAATATATCTAATAAATTTTAAGCTATAAATAAGAAATATATATTATGTCTCTTTTCTTATAATAATCTAATAAATTAATAGTTATTTATAAGAATATTAATTTAAGTGAGATAAAAATATAATCAACACAAATGACTAGCTTTAATTAAACCTGCTTTGTTTTTCAATTAACTAAATATGTAATAATCATTTTTTTATTTATATATTATTTAATTAATTATTAGTTTTTTTAATATATACTTTTATTAAAGATTAATTATTTTTTAATTAATTTCATTTCCTATATAATCACAAAAAATACTTTTTTGCGTATAAACAGCTTGCCAATAATAAATGATTAATTGTTTTAATAACAAATAACAAACAACCATTAAATTCAATATATTCTTAAAAAAACAAAGTAAAATATAGAAATAATAAAAATAAAAGTTTTACAAATTACATAAATTCTTAACATTAAATATTAAGAAAAAGAATAAAAATAAACTTTCCATCATAGATTTTCTTTTGCAAAGTTAAATAACACAATAAATACTGTCTCGTCTTCTTATAGTGATTATTATTATTATAAAACCTGAAATAAACATGTAAAATTAATAGTAGTGTATTTTGCAAAATATAAAATATTTTTTTCAATACCTCATAGCTAAAATGTTTATAAATTAATTAAAAGGCAGAAGCCATCTAGTAATTAAAATGCAGAAAGTGAAAAAAAAATATCCGAAAAGTAGTCATGTAAAGCAAAAATTGCATAATTATTTATTTTTAATTATTATGATTTACATATTTAATATTCAGAAGAGGAAAATAGCTAGACTAAGAAAATTTTCAAACATACACAAAATTTCTTAAAAAAAAGTGATTAGCTCAATTTTAAAAAATAAAAGGCTTTAAAATAAGTTATGGACCTAACAGAAAAACCTCAATTAAATTCAGAAAGCAGCTTAACAGGCAAATCAGTGGGCAAATCTTCAACGCAATAAAATTTAACAAAAAATCTAAAAATAAGGCGATAACACACAAAAAATGAAATTTTAGAACAAGAAGAAGAATATCTACAATAGGTAGAATATTAAAAATTAATAAAAAATTTTTTAATTTAAACAAATTTAAAAGGAAAAAAAACTAAAAGATCTCATATATTAGCGAATAATCGAAGTTTTCAACGAAGAATTTTAAACTCTCAAACACAGTGAACCCGCAAACTATGCATTACTAACTCAATATGACGAAGATTATAAAAAGAGAAAGAACAGCGGACTTCGCATTCTTTGGAAACCACAGTTCTTAGCCGATAAAGCTAGCAAAGCAGCACCTCTAGCCAATTTTGCAAGCATCTTTTCAGGGAATTATTCCTGTGATACAAGTGATAACGGCACATAAAAAAGCAAAAGTCAATTTCGAAAAAGCGAAAAGCAAGAAGAAGTAGAGCTTAAAGAAAGTAATAGATTTTCAATCGTAAGTTTAAAGTCTGCGAAAGGTGAGCCGTAAAGTATAGAGGAATAGCATGGCGTGAAAGAGGAAAATTTGAACAGATTTTGGAGTAAGCAACTTAAAAATAAACCTGATTGGAGCGGCAGCCGAGGCAAGGAAGACGAAATCGCTCAAGTTTGGGCACTTTTACTTACAGAAAGATACAAAAAAGATTACATATCTGAATATTTTGAAACGCAGAAACAGCTCGAAAAGGAATACGAAAAAAACTATTAATAAGAAGTGCGGAAAATCAGGTAAAACCAGTCCATAGACGTAGTGGAAATGAACATTTTTGAACGAATTCACGCCTACCGCGATGACATGCCGCTTCTATAATTTCGAAAGCGAATTTGGCTCATTTAGGCGTAAAAATATAAAATATTTAATGAGTTATTTATAAAATAAAAAAAAGCGGAATTTCTTATATCGCTATGAGAACTGTGAAAAATGGATACTTTGAATTCCTCACACTGCTTATCATTGTCCTGAACTCCGTCGTTCTGGCGCTTGACGACCCAACCTAGGAAGATAAACCGGAAATCTATGACTAGTTCGATTTGGCTTTCCTTGCCTTTTACACCTTTGAAATGGCGATCAAAATAGTCGGATATGGTTTCATTTTCAACAAGGTATATTTGAACTTAAATTGATTGATTCCCTAATTTTTATAATTTAAAAATTTTGATCTAAGGGCTCCTACATCAGAGACTATTGGAACATTCTCGATTTCGTCATCGTCGTAACAGCGTATATTCCTTACGTGTTTTCGTCTTAAAACCAAAGTGTTAACCTGTCTTCTCTACGTTCTTTAAGAGTGCTACGTCCTCTTCGTACGATTTCGAGTATCAAAGAACTCAGAAATATACTCGGAGCGCTGTTCGCCTCGTTCGGATTGCTGAAAAATGCAGTCATTATCCTTGTGTTTTTTCTTATGGTTTTCGCAATAGCCGGACTGCAATTATTTTCCGGAGTTCTTAAAAAGCGTTGTTTTTAAGAAGTAATTTATAAACACACATACACACATTTGAAAATAAATTAAAAAGTAAGAAAAATTCTTTTTTATATTATAGCACACAGGAATCGAAAAATCGCAAGATAGCGGAGAAATATTTTGTTCTACTAGTAGTGACTGCGCGAAATATGACAGTGATTCTGGAAAAGTTAAATATATATGTGGTAAAATGCTTGCAAATCCTACCTATGACAACACCAATTTTGACACTTTCGGGTGGGCCTTTTTACAGGTCTTTTAAATAATAACTCTCGAGGGATGGTCATCAATTATGATTTCCATTCAGAAAGCCTTTAATGTAAGATTTCAAAAATAAATTTAAACAAAATTAAACAAATACGAATTAAATTAAATTAAATTTGTTGCAGGATTACACTTTTATCTACTTCATAATCGTCGTGTTAATAGGGGCATTTTTCTTGATAAATCTGACGCTGGCAATTATAAAATTCTATTTTTCAGAAGCCCAGGGAACTGAAGGGGATAAGTCGTCAGCGGATGAGGAATAAAACGGTGACAAATAAAAAAACTCCTAACAAAATGGAGAAAATCGCGAAATAGAACACATTTTTTCATCTGAAAACGATCAAAATTTTAGCCAAAAGGGATATGACATTCACCAATTCAAAGAGTGGGGCCTATTTTTGAGCAGCAAAAACAAGTACGAGGAAAGCCCAGAACTAAAGGAACTTATCAGAACCAAATTCTCCAAATTGCACTTTCATTTGCACTCGCACGAAGACTACTTCTTGGACCAGCGTCAGCATCACTTGTAGAAGTAAAAAATCGCGATTTATTCTGCGAAAAGACTGTCAGTGCCATCTCGAAAGCAATCTGTCAATTTTATCAACAACAACAACAAGTACAAACTTTCCCAATTTACTATGAAGTCTTAACTCAATAGTTCTTAAAACCTCGATAGCCCCAAACCGAACAACAATAACAATCAATAATCGTTATAATTATATAATTAGTAACAACAGTCCTAAAACTTGTTAGCACTCCCAGGTACGATAAGACGGTCCACACTTCACGTTTTCAACGAAGAATAAAAGATTTTATAAAAGAAATTTACCTCTATGCAAACAGAAATTGAAAACGAGCCTCTGAAAATCGTGTTCATGCGACACAAAACTAAGGTAATCAATCGATTTCACACCTTATTATTAAAATCGAACAAAAATATTTTAGAAAGAAGAAGTCTAAAACAAAATGGTTGAATTCGCAGGGATGATGATTCCGAAGAAAAAAGTGACTTTGAAAGATTATTACAACACAGATGACCAGCATATGCTGATGTCGAGTCCGAAACTGCATCGATTTCGTCAACTGAAAAAACCAAAGCCCTAAATAAGTAAGAACCTAGCAATGCTGGGAACTAAGTTTATGCAGATCGGACTGAAAAAGTTTTTGGGTGATTTAGAAAAAAAGGAAAAAGAAGAAGAAGAGCAAAAAAAGAATAAAATCAAAAGTAACACAATCATTTCGCTTCCGAAGGAACACGAAGAGCAAAAATACTCAAACTTGCAAAAATAAATCCAAAACGTTTACAACTATTACTATAAAAAAAAACAATTACAGCTCTAAAAAGTGTCAACAAATGCAAATGAACCTGAACAAGTAGAAAAAAACGACAACAAAAAAAACGATGCCGAATAGAGCATCATCGCTTCCCCAGATTCCAAAAATGTTGAACGCGGAAAGTCGCTTCTCATGAAGCAAATCAAATAGCACAAAATTGGCGGTGTCGGCGATTGGGATGAATACGAAGAAAGACTGTTCACGATGCTGGAAAACGAAGACATTGACAAAAAGGTTCAGGATATTCAGAACGCGAGTGAAAAGTATTCCACCCACATCCAACAAATTCGAAATATATCACGCTCCAAATAGTCTAATCTCCGCCACTCGTTATCGCACTTTGACATCTGCAACCTCAAGCAAATATATCCCGAAAATAAGGATCTCAAATGTCTCGGTAATTTTAGATAAAAAAATAGATTTTAATTTTATTTTATTTTATTTTAAATACAGAAGAAGAGCAAAAAGAAGACCAACAAATTGATAATATCAGTTTTTCAGAGTTCACTTAAAACCCCTATGATAATAGTAAAAATACCGAACATGATTTGGTCAGAGAAACAGAGCAAGCACTACTTTCTCTGCCTGCACAGGAGTGTGTTTTTTTGGACGATTTCGATTTCTAAACCGTTGAAGACACATACCGAAATAACAATGAGCCTCTCCTGCAATAATAAAAATTACAAAGTCGAAAGACATCGAAAAGACTGTCGACGGTTACGAGAGAACGCCAAAGCCAACTTTAAAACGAATCCAAAGAAAAATAACGCACTTTCAGTGTTTTGAGAAAGAGTATCATTATGTAAAACCAATAGCACTAATAATAACAACCCGTAACATACAAAATTGTATTAATTAAGTACAACTCAAATTTTATTTTCTAAATATAGGAAGAACTCAACACGCAAAAACTCTATTACCAATCGATGTTGACGGCCAAGTATATGAAATCACGAGTGTTACGGCCGACTATTTTCCCCTCCATCGATGATGTTCTCCCAGCAAGGAAAATCGAAATTGAAAATGCAAAAAAGCTTAAACAACTAAATATGTACCCCCTTTTTTATATTATAAGATTATTATTTTTACTCAACTATAAATCTCATTTAAATGGAATAAGTCTAAATAATAAGAAGTACAGAATTCAGTATTAAACAAATTTGGTGTTGCCAAAATGCGAAGAGTAAATAAATACAACAAAATTTTGCTAAAAATTAAATCTAATTTTAAACAATTTTTACACAAGATAAAATAGAATTTTTCGAAACCGGAAGAAAACTCCCTACAACTGGACCTATGTAAAAATAAAGAATGAAAGTCGTGGAATATATAAAATCAAAGACCGCTCTGGCAATAATCTGGGCAGACTTCCCCCATCTTCTTAATCAGATAGAGTAAGAGTTATGCTCTTTTCTGAAGAAACAAACAGTCTCCGGAAGATAACTGTAAAATTCCTTATTTTTTATATTAAACTGGTTATATATTTATATTTATATACAGGTTTAGCCTGGCTATTCATAAAAGTAAAAAAGTGTCAAACAAACAATGAATGATCGAAAACCAAATTTATTGTAAATTACTTCTCTTGAAACCCATTTAAAAAATTGTAAATTCTTAAATTTTTCAAAAAAACTAAACAAATTATTATATATCAACATTTTTTATTTATTCAGAGCTAGACAATAATTTCGATCTTTAAAGACAATTCAGTCCTGATATATAACAAGCTATAAAGGCAAAGTAATAGAAAAAAACGGATGCTGGTCTATAAGAGCACCTTAACAATCAGGACTGGGTATACAATATGTATTTCAATGAAAACTTAGAACTTACTTAAAAACTGGGAGCTCTTTTAGTTCTGTAAAAATCTCTTTCGAGTCGGAATATACGATAATGTAATGAGTTAATCAATCAATTAATAGATTAATTAAGGAATATATTTTTATAAAAAATAATAGCGATACCCTAGACGTTACACGCAAACCCACAACAAAAATAAGAAAATTAAAATTAGTTTTAAAATATACTGACTTCTCTGAAAAGCTCTATTATGAAATCGCAAGGGGAACTAGTTAAAAAGGGAGCCACAAATAAAACTAATACAGCTGATGACGAAGAAAGTAATAATATCAACTATGAAGCCGAAATTCCGAACTATCCGCTTCTATACAAGGAATCAAGACAAAACGAGCTGTTATTAAACAATGAAGTTGACGGTTACGCTATATTAAAAGGTAACAAAAATCGATATGAAAATATTAATTATTTATATTAATTGATATTTTATTTAAACAAAAGAGTAGTGGAATGGAGAATCAGTTCTAGATAAAATTCCGAAATGGCATGCCAAAGATTTTTTCGTAGTACAGCGAATAAAGCATGTGTTGTCAAGTTTGAATTACTCGAAAGAAAGCGCTCAGATGTGGGAAGGCGGAAGTAAAAAATTACTAGAAACATAATTAATTTAATTCATACCAACAAAACTCAATATTTTAATATTAAAGTGTTGGGACTGTTCTTAGCTACACAGCGAATCATAAAGAAATTTGTGCAAAATGCAGTGTTCGACGGCTTCATGATGTTGTGTGTATTTTTGAATACGATTGTGCTATCTCTAGACGGACTTGTAGACAAAGAGGGAGAGTCTTTGCTCGCCACATTTAATTTCATATTCACGATCATCTTCACAATAGACATGAGTTTAAAAATTTTGGGTTTGGGGATAAAGGAGTACATTAAAGACCGGATGAACATCTTCGACGCAGTTATAGTGATTCTTTCTCTGATTGAACTGGCGATTTTCGGCACGGGAAGCGGTTCAGCAATTTCAGCATTCCGTAGTGTGAGGATATTCAGGTAATCAATCAATCATTATGAATTTTAAAATTGTAAATAAGTAAGTAAATTGTGTTAAATTTGTAGAACTTTTCGAGTGCTGAGAGTCACGAGACTCATCAGAAGTTTGGAGTATATGCGAGTTATTATGAGAGTCGTGGGGAATACTCTGACTTCGTTTATTTACATTTTCATTTTGCTCATCCTCTTCAACTATATCTACGCATTGTTGGGAATGCAGTTCTTCGGAGGTAAGTTTAACTATGAGGATAAAATCCGCCAAAATTTCGACACTTTCGGCAACGCCTTCCAAACGGTTTTCCAAGTCATGACGATGGAGAACTGGAACGACATCTTAGTCGCCACTCTAAGGACCTCCGTCAATAAGGGACTCTCTCTCCTCTACTTCATTTCCTGGATCTTCATCGGAAACTACGTCCTCTTAAATCTCTTCTTGGCCATCCTCCTAGAAGGTTTCGACTCCGAAGAAATCGGTGAAGAAGTATAGGAAAACCAATAAGGTATTTTAATAACATCAGTAAATAAACAAATTATTAACTATAAATTTTTATTTTTAGAAGAGACTAAAGCTAATCAGAATTCTACCAACGGCAATGGCAGCGGACTCAACACATCTGCGATGATGCAAAACTCCGGTTCTTCAACGAAAAATATACAAAGATAGAGTACTTAGAATAATGAATAAAAGTCCCCAAGTTCGATTTCCAACATAAGAGTGCAGGACCTTTACGATGAAGAGGACGAATTAGAGGAAGAAAACGCAAACTAAAGAAACAGCAAGAGGAAAAGTTCTGGAATTGTTTATGGCACTTTGAGCAGTTAAAACAACAATAATATGGAGGATTCCTAGGCTTCCTCTATGTAAAATTGGCTGTTAAATAAGTAGCAGCAGAAGAAAAAAGCGGAAAAAAATCAGTTTGTATATTTCCAAAATATCGAATGCTAGAAGGTTTTCTACCTAATTTCTCAGGAAAACATTTTCCGGAAATTCTGTTACTTCGTCGTCAAACACAAATTCTTCGAGCCCGTGATCCTCTCTGCCATCATTTTGAGGTGAGAATTAAATTTTTAATGTTGCCAATTTTGCCAATTTTGCCAATTTTTAATATTGCCAATTTTTAATTATTTTATTTATTCTTTGATAGCTCTATTATGTTGGTTATTGACACCTATATAAACCCGAAGAACCCCAACCACTAGGATATAGTTAACACCTTGAAAATCATAAACTTTGTTTTTGTTATTATTTTCGCTGTCGAAGCTCTATTAAAAACCATAGCTTTCGGACTAATAATGGATCAAAACTCCTATTTGCGAGACAATTGGTGATAATAAATAAATAAATAAACAAACAAATTATATTAATTAAAACTAAATAAAAATCTAATCAGCTACTAAATTTTAGGTCTCAACTCGACTTCTTCATTGTGATTGCCTCACTAATAGACATTATAGTTTCCAGTGTGGACTTATCTGTGGTTAAAATCCTGCGACTGTTGCGAACCCTTAGACCTTTGCGTTTCATTTCGCACAACATTTCAATGAAGTTGGTTGTGACTGCGCTACTCGAGTCTGTGAGCGGCATAATCAACGTGCTAATCGTGCTCATTTTGATTTGGATGATGTTCGCCATCCTTGGAGTCAATTTAATGCGAGGCAAAATGAACTACTGCGAATTCCCCAAAGACATTGATGCGTAATATGATATCTACAAGGTGCGTAAAGCTGACTGTGCGGCCATTTCCGGCGCGCAATGGAAGACTTACGATATGAATATGGACAATATTTTCAATGCTATGCTAACACTGTTCGTTTTATCAACTCTGGAAGGTTGGCCGAACTACTTGTATAATTTCATCGACGCCTCAGATGATGGTCCAGTGAAGGACAACCAGCCGCTGATCACGATTTACTTCATCGTGTTCATTTTCATCGGGTCAATGTTTCTCATCAACTTATTCATCGGAGTTATATTTTTGAACTACCGAATAGCGGAAGCGGCAGCGAAAAGCAAGTACCTAACTGATGCACAGACACGGTGGATCCAGTTGCAACGACTCATTGTGAAGTCGAAGCCGGACTACAATTCCATCAAGGCGCCAGCAAACTGTTTCCGTTTGTAGATCTGGAAATTTTGCGAGTCTGCCTACCTGGAGTCCTTCATAATGGTCTGCATTATCCTCAATATTGTCAGTATGGCCATGGCCTATGAAACCATGACGCTGGACTACGCCAACGCCCTAAAGACTGTGAACTTGGTCTTCACGTCCATTTTCATTTTCGAGGCGCTTCTGAAACTCGTCGCCTACGGCATAAGAGGCTATTTCTTGAATCAGTGGAACCAGTTCGACTTTTTCGTCGTCTGCACCTCAATAGTCGACATTGTTCTTGACTACAGCGGCAGCGCCGTCATTTCCTTTCTAAAAGTCGGCCCGCAACTGTCCAGAGTCTTCAGAGTCATGCGTGTTTCCAGACTACTCAAACTTATCAAGTCGCTCGAAGGACTGCAAAAGCTTATTTAAGTCATAATTTACTCGCTGCCCTCGCTCCTCAACGTCGCTGCACTTCTCTTTTTGATTTTTTTCATTTTTTCCATCCTCGCTGTCTTCCTCTTTGGAAACTACACCTCCGGAGAACTAATAAACGACGAATACGTCAACTTCAAAAACTTCTCTAATGCTTTTATTTTGCTATTCACCGCATCAACTGGAGAAGACTGGTAAACAAATGAATTGATTTAACTTAAATAAAAATAAATAATCATTTAATTGTGAATTAGGCACGTTTTGATGTTCGACTGTATTCACAATGCAGGATCCAAATCTCCAGTCATATTCTTTATTTTTTTTGTCGTTATTACTCAGTTCATTATGCTAAATCTCTTTATTATGGTAATTTTGTAGTAGTTTGAAGACAATTTCTTTTCTTAAGATAAGTAAAGAATGAAAATATACTAAAAAAAACAAGAAATCTAAATTTTTTAATAAATTTTAAAATAGTGCCCTCCAAAACTTCGAAACGCATGAATACAATTTCAAAAATGTGTGGACGGTACATACTAAAAAGTATGGTGGTGAAAAAATACAGCAATAGCAACTTTTGAACTTTTTCCTTGATCTGAAGGCTCCTTTAGGTTTAGGTAATGACTTGAAATAGTTTGTCGGTTTTTATTAAATTTTCAATTAATAACAAGGCTTGGAATAGGAAATAGAAATAAAAGAAAAGCAACTAAAAGAAGCAAATTAACTAAACAAGGCAGATGAAAGCGAGGAAATGAAGAAATATTACATTGAAAGAGGCATAATGGCAGTAAAGGCAGCCATCAAAGAAAAAGCAGCAAAACAAATTATGCATATGAACATCATCTGTGACAATGAAGGTTTCGTGTACTTTAATGATCTATTCTTCTATCTCATGAAATATTACGTTTCTGATGTTTTTTAATATAATGCTGAAGATGGCAAAACATTCACAGAATTTACCGAAGCCAAGCTTCTTATGAAAAAAGAGGAAAAACTAACTTAATATAAGCTGCGAAAAATCAAGTCAAATGTAACATTTTTAAATTAAATTTTTTTATTTAATTAAAAGATGAAAGAAAGAAATTTAACTTTTTCTTAGATAATCAAAAATAAAAATACGAAATTTTTTAATGGAGCGAAATAGGGTACTGTAAATCCTTTAGTTTTGCGATTGTTCAGTTAAATAGCCTTTAAGTCTTGGGCGAAGCATACCGAAAAGACAGTTCTTGCCTATCAAGAAAATAATAATCAGGACAACATGTCCTTCACTTCTACAGAGAGCAGCAACTGTGATGAAAATGAAGAAGAAGAGGAAGAGGAAGAGCAAGAACAAGAAGAAGATTAAAATCAATAACAATAATAAGAAATTAACGCAAATTAAAGCCCAAACAAAAATGAATAAAAATAAGATAATAAGAAAAAAAATAAAAAAAAAACTAAAATCATGAAAAGAGAACAACGAATAAAAAATAATAAAATAACATCAACAATACATTAACCACTTCAGCCACAATAGATGCCTCGACAAAAGCCTTTTTCCTTCCTGATGCAAGTGGGACCTACAAGGGAGATGATGTGCTAGATTTTCAAGATATGCAATGGGATGAAGAGTAAATAAATCACCATTTCAATAAATTTGTTGATACAGATAATTTGGAGCAAAAATTTATCGAAGAAGAAGAAGAGATTGAAGAAGATGAAGAAGATTAATAATATGAAATCGACTATAATAATTGTGGATTTGAAAAAAAAAATAAATTTAATAGCAATTAGAAAACGATAATGACAATGATAATGACGTAATTACCACTGCAAAGACTTCTAAATAAGAAGAAAATCAAAAACGATAATAACAATAAAATATTGTCCTAGAAAAGCAATTGAATTCTTCAGAAGAAAGAGAAATTGCCAAAAAAATGATAGAGTCTACTGAGAATACACCACAAAACAACCTACAACTCTAAAAATCAGTATTAAAAAATCAACAAGAAGAAGAGGAAGCTGATGAGCAAAATGAACCTGAATTTTACAGTATTCGCAACACGGAAGTATTATAACTTCAACTCTAACAGCACTCTATTAAGAAATCTGAAAAAGAAATCGAAAACAAAGGTGTAAAATACAATTCTTCCTTTAAAAACTTGGAAAATGAGTTTGAAGAACATAATCAATCTCAAAAGCAATTACAATAATAAAAACAACCTACTTTGGTCAATAATTTATTAACCAATTAAGATTCTTCTTCCTCCAATAAAATTAAAGCCAGCAGCAGCAACAACAACAACAACAACAACAACGTCAACAAGATTTAGTAAAACTTCTCTTCCCAAATTTCTTTGGAAAAAAAAGGTACCAACGAATAGGAACGTCTTTTACAAAGCAACAAATAGTCTTCTTGCTCGATTCATCAGCAGCAAAGCAAAGAATAAGAAGAAATAGAAGAAGAAATTTAGCAATTCCAGGATGATGAAGATTAGTAGCCAAATTAAGAACAAGATAATCAAACTGATATGCAATCATAAGAACTATAATAATAATAGAATGCGTTGGTTTCAGAGTGTCCGGTGTAAACGCTTTCAGTTGAAAATTTAGAAGCAGTAGAAAATGCCTATATGAAAATATAAAAAAACTTCTTCTCCGATAATGCAGTCAAACCGCAGCCTTAAAAATGCAAAAAAAATCCAAATAAAAATTCGGATTCTTCGTGTTCTTGTTGTTCCAATTCTTTGCCCTTAGCTGAAAAAGAAGATAAAGATCCGAACAACAATAACAACTCTAGACCAAGTATTATTAACTACAATATATAAACAAATATAATAGTCAACAATAACTACTACGTCATGAGTAACAACAGCAACTAAAATAGTAGTAATAATGTTAATTCACCTGTCAATACTTCGCAATAGCAGTAAATATAGTAACACACCAACACTTCTTTAATAAAAATCAATCCAAACAACAGTAAAAAAAATAGTCTACTGAGCAATTCAAATAATAGCAATAATCCTTCGAATTAGGAAATAAGCAACACTAACAGTAACAATAATAGTAATAAATATCTTTTGCAACAAAATTTATTCTAAGATTAATAAGAGAATTCCAACCCACAAAAAAGACTCTCTTAACAGTCAAGCAAGAGTCAAGTAAAAAAATAAGATGATGAAAATGATTTAGCAGATAAACAAGATGATCAAAATAAAAATGACTAAAAGAAAAAAAATGACAGATTCTTTTAACTAATACTTATATTGCCTTGAATTTATTAAGAGAGTAAGATATTATTTTCTCAGTTAACAAAACTTTCCTTCCACTCTAAAATAATTTAAATTTATAAATAATATAAATTTTCCAATATAATTTTCTTATTCTTTATACTTTATATATCTAATGCTATATATTATTTAATAAAATATCATATTTATTTATTTGCATATAATGTTTTAACATTTACCGAAATTAACAACTTATAAAAATTACTTACCATAAATATATAATAATCTTTATATTATAGAATATTAAATATATTTTAAAACCCTTTCTATTGTTTAAAAGTATCAGTCAGTATATATCATAAATTACTTAATGCACGTATTATATTTTAAATATATTTTTTATTACTCTATGATAATAAATAGGTCAATATATTTGCTACACAAGAAGAATTTTTAAAAATGGATTTACATATATTTTTAGAATTTTTCATCATTGGAGCATAATTGTAAATTTAAATGGAGAAATACAATAAGAAGACAATGAACAAACAGATAATATTAAAACTCTAAAAAAACAAAAAAAACATCAAATGTGAGACAACTTCTTATAGTAGATAATTAAGAAAATTCATCACACCTTAGGTATCTTAATATTATTAAAATGTATACACTTGCTTTATAAATTTTTATTAAAAAATTTAAAAAATATATAATTTAATAAAATAATAACTATTAATAATGTGAACATAATAAAAAAAGTGATAATTTGTTTATTAAAATTTTTTTTGTATTTATTATCATTCAATCATACTAATTATATCATCTTACTTCTTCATTTTTTCCAAAAAACGAAATTTATTTTATCATAATAAAATGAAAAATATATAAGCTTAAATAAATAAATGTCTATTGCAGGAATTTTTTTATTTGTGTTCATATGAAGAGTTGAATTTTAATTATTTATCTATTTTATTTTGTAGTAATTTCAGTAAGAATAATATATCAAATATTCTACTCTTTCAAATTTAAATTAAAAATAATATCAATAGTTTTTTTAATTCTAATAATTAAAATTTTGACAATATCACACTAAAAAAACATGGAAATACAATAATTTAATCAATTTTTATTACAATGATTTTTTTTTTCCATAAAAATGTATATATTATTTTGATAAAATTATATAAAGAATATATACTAAATAATGTTTATTATTCAATTTCCTCAAATACCGACGGGGAAGGATTTGGTCCAGAAAGTTTTTGAGTGAGCTTTTGATGAGTTGGAGTAAATTTATTTGTATCCCTAGGATTTATTGCATATTTTTTCAATTTTTTCTACAACTTTTTTAACAACTTTGGTTACAACCTTTTAGGCACTTCTAACAGCGTGGTGGACAACTCTTCTGATTTTTTTAAAGTGATGGTGTCTGAGAATTCTCTTTTCAGTCAAATTTCTGGTGAATACTCTTTTAAGACTGCAAGAAATTCTGGTGTAGGTGGCTCCGATGTTTAAACTGAAGGCGTGGAAGTTTCCACCGAAAGAGACATTAGAAGTTCCATAAGAAGATTGAGCAGTCAAGGCTAAGTTGGAGTCTAAGAAGTTTCCTTGGGCGTAGATTCCAGCACTGATCAATCCGGCAATAGAAGCTTGTCCATCAGCATACAAAGAAGCCTGGAAGTAAGGAGTTAAAGAGAATTTGCAGAATCTAGGAGCAGTTTCAATTTATTTGGTGATTCCGACAACGAATCTTGTTTTTGCCTGTTATCATTAAATAATTAATAAATAAATAAACAATAAATTAGAATTTTTAATTGATATTACTTGGACAGGAATAACTATGATTCCTAATAAGGGGAAAGTAGCTTTGAATAAGGTAAAGTCTACGGTTTTGCTGTGGTCGTTGAAATCAGCTTAGCAATTTCTCCAGCTTAAAGAAACGATTCTTTTAATGACGTGGTTGTTGACTTTGGCATCGGCATAGAAGTAAGATCTATCAGTGTACCCTTCATAAATGGTGTCAACATGGATGGTAGATCCGAACACTTTTACTGAAGCCAAGGTATTCACTTATTAGAATTGCAAAGGCCCAGCTCTGAGCAATTGTTTTCCATTTTCGTCAATTTCGTAGGTAGGTTTTTTTCTTATGTCAATAGTTTATTATTTATTATCTTCTTCTTCAACGACTTCGGTGGGTTCATCAAAGGAAACCAAATCGAGTACTTCATCTTTTCCGTCTCCAATTTGAATGGATCCTTTGTCATCTTTGGAGAGTTTAGAGTTGATAAACTCGGCTTATTGTCTGTATCTCCACATTTCTTTGGCAATGTTTTGAGACTCACTAGTTTGGGGGAGTAGCCAGAACTTTTATTTAATGTTTCCATCCACTTTTCCGAGCACTTCAACAGAGGTGTTTTCTCCGGCCATGAGTTTGTTTTAATTTTCTCCAACTTAGAATTTGAATATAGAGACTCCTTCAGAAGTAATTCCAGTGTCTTTTTTGACAATGATATTTCTGTCGTAGTCAATGGAAGGCAAGGAAACCTTGTCAATGTGGACTTAAGTGTAGTCTCTAGAGTTGTACTCTTTGTTAATTTTCAAAGTATTAAAATCGATATCTGATCTTCTGTAGTCAACCTACATTTTTCCCAAATTGTCTTCTTCCAAACTTGATTTAGAGTATGAATTCTATCTGAGTTCAGGGAAAATGTCATTAACCAATTGTTGAGTAACCCAAGTCATTGTTTTGTCTTCGTCGTAGGCTTTTTCACTTTTAATTGATAAAACCAATCCGGAATCAGCTTAGACTTCAGCTAAATAGAAAAGATCTTAGGCTTGTTTTTACTTTTTATATGTTAGAAATTATCAAATAAATTAAAACCATCTTTAAATAAGAAAAAAATATATTACTGTAGTTTGTCCCAAATCTCTTTAGAATTCTTCTACTTTTCCTTCTTAGAGATCTTCAATTTATGAAGCTTGCAATACTTGTTAAGAATATTCAAAAACATCTTATTATTAATTAATGGATTTATCAATTTTAGAATAACTGATGGCAATTTCGAAAACATTTTTTCTATCATCATAAATAGTCTACACATCACACTAAGCTGTAATTACGGTAGTATCAATTCTGGGTTATTGAATTTCAGAAGCATCTTATTTAACGTTTGCTTCGTGTCTAATTCCGTAACTTAAAATGGGAGGTTCTAAACTGGCCTATAATTTATTAGAATCTCCATATTTTTTGAATTATTTGAAAAAGTTTCTTTCATTTAATAGATCTTCTCTGACATTTTATCTGACCATATTATTATATAACCCTCCGTAGTATATTCCAGAGGAGAATATTAATGCAGTAGCGATTATGGCTGTGATTATAGTTGTAGGTTTCATTTACAGATATATTTTTTTTATATTATTTTGTTTTTACTAATTTGTAATTTATTAATTTTTATGTAATTTTTTACGCTAAAATTAGGATGTATATATAAATTTAAAATCGCAATTTTTATTATAAAAATAAATAATAATGCATATTATTTAAATATCACAAATTTTGCTTCCTTCTAAGAAATTCAGTTCTAAATTATTAAGTATAAAATATTAATAGATAAATTATAATAATTTTAAGTAAATATACCACTATAAATTCTGTCTGTAAAACATTAGAAAAAAATATTTTTATTTATGAATAAAGTTAATTGGGACAAAAAACTTTGTTTCCATATGCTACAATTATATACATATATTAAAATTTTATAGAATTAATTACACACACATTTTTGTTTCTTACATTTATAACTTTTGATAATATATTTAGGTATCCATAAAAGTTATGTTTGATATAAACATCTGTAAATTAAAACATAAGTATTATATTTTTATAGAAACCAAAATAAATTTTAAATTTTAATATAAATAATTATAAATGTAAGTAATTTAAATATGGGTGTAAGTATTTCTATATAAATTTTAATGTTTATGCTCGATAGGTAAACAAAAAAGGAGATCCAAAAAAAAAATATTTTAAAATCATGAGAACATAAGCATCTATTTATAAAATAATAAAATTAAATATTTAATAGTAAAGTATTATATAATATTTATGTAAATATAAATATTTTTTAATTAATAAGTAATAAAACTACATATTATCACAAATATACACCCATTTCTTATTTTATATCAAATAATCACATATATAAATATTTAGAATAATTGGGATTTCAAAAAAGTATAATATTTATAAATTAAATAGGAAAAATGATGATATAAACCCAAAAATTATATTAAAATCTCATGAAAAGACTTTATATATTAAAACCTATTGTTTTATTTAAGATATAAATAACAAGTATATGAAATATTTTAAATAGAAAAAATTTATATCTTATAATTTGTGAAATTCATTAACTTTTAATCGGAACTAATTATTACAACACAAAAGATTTCCAAAAATTTAAAATATGTTTCAGCAGAATTGATCAGAAGGAAAAACGAACTAAAATAATTAATTAAGCCCACCAAATCTGTGATTAATATAAGGGGGAAAAAAAAAAATACCTCTAAAGTCTCATTGAAGAAAATGGATCTCTTCGAATGAAGCGTATAGGAAAGAAGAAAAAACAAGGGAAAAGAAATAGCAGGAAAATGACGAAGAAGACAGAAAGATTTTAAACTTCTGGAGATAAACACATATAAATTGCATAAATAAAAATCCATTTTATATAGGGATGATATATAATTTATATAATAAATAAACAATAAAAACCTCCAAACTCAATCGTGTTTTTTGGGCCTCTGAAACCTCTCTTTCGTTAAAACCTTTAAAAAAAAATTAACTTTTAAATTTTTATATGTTAAAATATTTTTTATATTAAATAATAATTTGTAAAAATACATTTATTTAATTATAGCAAAATCAACAAAAAATTTTCAATAATGTCATTTATATATATAATTAATAAATTGTATTAATTTTCAAGATTTTTAATTGTTTTTAACAATTGGTTCTATTTGTTTACAATTCATTCGGTTATTTAAATATATAATTAAATAATACCCCTCTTATAAAATACATTAAATAAAATACTATTTTATAATTTCAAAATTTAGCTTGAATTCTCAACAATTAATAATAAAATTTTTTGTTCTATTTATTTTGGTTTTCTTATTTATAATTTTTCATATAATCTTATTAAAAATAATTTATGCAAAATAATTAATAATTTTAAAATTTATTAATAAACAATAAAATAACACATTTTTTATATATTTTTAAATAATTTAGAGATTTAATTTATAACTTTAATTTATAAAAAAATGAAAGAAAAAAAAGAATTTAATATAATTTAAATATAATTAAAAAATAATTTAATAATTATTATTATTGGTATCATCTTTATATATATTTTATCCAATTGTACTTTTCAATAAATCATTTTCTAATATAGATTTAAAATAAAAAAAATTTAATAAAAAAAACTGAATAAATCAGAATATCAATAATTAATATATAATTAGTTTATAGAGTTTTATTTTTATAAATATGTTTAAAAAAATTTAATATATTATTCTTAAGGGAAATATATATATATGTATCAAAACTCTATTTTTTATCCTTATTCTCCTTTGAAATAATCATATACAGGTAAAAATATAAGAAAATAATCTCAGTAGTGGAATAACCGCACTTCTAATCCTATAAGAATCATTTGCAACCTGCATTTTTATAAACATTTTTAATAAATCATTAGGTTGAATAAATGTTGTTATAGCTGAGAAATAGAAACTATCATCATTCTATTTAAATATCTTAATGTTTTTACGATTCAGAAAATAGATGTGAAAGAAGCGATTATCTCATCAATTAGTTAGATTAAAACTAAATCAAAGTCTAAAAAAGTTCTTCATTTTTAACTATATCATTTATTCCCTACCACATACCTTTATACTGGTATAAAAGATGATTAACTTGCATTCTTGTTCTTGGAATATCAAAGGGTATATGTAATAAAAGATATGCTGTTTTGAGTATTCCCATCACAAAGAATAGTAAATAACATATCATTATCTTTTTTTTGTTGAGATAATTTTCTTATTTTGACAAATACTCATGCATTTAAAAGTTCTAACAAAGCAAAAATAAAAATCCATATAAAAAAATTATAAATTAAATATTTATACAATATATGATTATAGTATTCGTACCATATCATATTTATTCCCTTATTATTTTATCGAATTCAATTTTATAACAATTTTTAACATTTTCAGCTATTCCCCAATTTCCAAGATTTATTTTATTATAATTTGGCATTCAGTACTTATTAATTTTTATACAAATTTATATTTTCAGCATAAAATAAATTTATTTAAATTATTATTAAATATAAATAAAAGCATATATAATTCATTATACTTTTTAAATATTATGTAATGTGAGACAATAATAAATATCATATTAATTAAAATTTAATAGAATAATATAGCAAGGAATATGTATATATTCATACCAAAAATTTTGTATAAACAGTTTTGAAAAAATTCATAATTTTTTATAAATGAATACAAAAAATTTTATATACAAAAGAAAATCCCATTGATAAAATATTTAAAAATTTAACACCAATGCAATTCACCCCGATAATTCCATTCTGAAAAACAAAGAGGATTAGTTTAGTTATATTTTATTTAAAATATTTATTTTTAAATTATTATTATTTTGTATAATATTTTATTTGTACTAAAGATCAAGTACTTTTTATTTGAAATAAATGTATTTATTATCATAAAAATTTATATATAATAAAAATGAATATTTTAGATATTTATATTCAGATACAATTCATACTTAGACATTTAAGAATATTATTAATATTCTAAATAACTATAAGCGTTGGGTTCACATTAGTTTATATTAATTTCTTTTTAATAGATATTTATATGTATTTCTAATATTATTCCATAACTAAATATAATAAATACGGCTACTAATTATAAGTTGAATAATTAATTAATTATTAAAGAAAAAAAAAAAATAATTAGGTTATAATCACTTTAATATTTTAGAAAAATATTCTTTATTTATCAATTACTAATCTTATTATTAATTAAATTTACAATATAAATAATAATAAAAAAATAAAAATCTAAACAAGTAATGAGTTCATTAACTATCGCTTCAATTGGAAGTCCTAAATCTGAAGCTCCCTTTTAAATAAGAAAGTTAAGTGCAAAGAACCCCAATCAGGAGTAAATAATATTTTAATAAGAACTTTAGGCTTGCCTTCATGAATCAGTGAAGCTTATAAGAGAAGTAATGAATAACAATAATAATTATTATAGATTTTTCTAATAAAAGATACAGATAAAATAAAATTAATATTTTAAATTAATTATAAAAATATTCATTTGACCTTATAAAGGGAAGAGCTAAAAAAGTAGTGAAAAAAATTTCCAGAATTCTAAAACAATCATAAAATAATATTATGACTTAAAGATAGGAGTTTTAATTATATAAAAGATTTGTATAATGTGTGTTTTAAATCGTGCAGAATTCAGCAGATAAAATAAGAGAATCCCCAAATTCTAATTCTATTAACAAACAGCATACATTTTAACAGACAATTTAAAACATGCTAGCTAAAGGGTCACAAATAATAGAAAATTGGCATTAAAAACTCGAACATTAGATTGAAGATTTAGAAGGAAGAATCACTGATATGTCTTGTGACGAAAATTATTATTAGGAAATAAAGAAAAACAGTGTTGAAACTCCATCATTTGCAGAATAGTTTCATTAAGTAACTTTGTTACTAAAAATGTGAATTTCTTTTTTGTTTAATTAAACTTTATTTTTTATTATTTTAAAAGCTGCAAAGAACGGAACCTGAATTATTTTAATTTTAATTTGATGATACAGTAACTCTCCGGGAGCAAAATAACATCCCACCTGCCTAAAATTCAATGGCAAGCCCTTCTTATTAAGAGGAGTAGCACACCACTGTGCATTAAATTAGTACCAGCCGTCTATCTGTAACTTAATAAATTTTGAATTCCAGAGGCAAACTTATTGATAAATAATAAGATGAATAATCTGGTAAATCCTAGCAACAATAGTAGTCACAGCTTAAGTTGCAGCATAGTGATACAATTGAAGCTTTTAATTCTATTAAAAAGGGAGGCAATATTGTGTAAGAGAGTCTTTATGATTCTAAAAAGCAGCCACTATATTCGCCAGGTATTTTATTTTTGACTTTATTTTAAAATTCCAATTTAATTTATTTGCCTATAACTTAATTCTTAGCCACATTTTATATGAAGGAATTTTTAAAATCAAGTATTTTGATGCAGATTTCTTGGGCACTTTATTTTCAATATAAAGAAGATGTTATAACAGCTGACATATTTTTCCAAAATGCGGAAAAAACAATAGAAACTATTACTAATAATTAAGTAATGAATTGGTTATAAAAATTAAAAATTAAATAAATATATTTTAAACTTCAGAATGCAGACCTGTTAAATTTACATGCATTGATAAAGTTAAAAAGAGCTAATCTCATGTTTTCATGCCGACAATTTTTAAAGGCAGAAGCACTTTACGATGAAAGTTACGAGTTATATCATAAGGAATTTGTCGTTCGGCATATAATTTACAAAAGAAATTGTGACAAAAAAGAATAACCATAAGAAATTTAAAGTAGATTGCAAGTTCAATTACAACAAAACATGGAAAAAATTATGAAAGCTTTGGTCGTAATTTTACAAAATCTTGCATTGTTATATGAATATCTGGAAGACTATCCCCGAATTATCGAAGCTTTAAAATTGTCATTTTGGTTATCAAAACAATTTTTAGCTCAAGAATATGAAGAAATTGTAATTCGGAACAAAACAATATATAAAGAAATGAAAAAAAAGTATGAAAAATTAATTGTTAAATAAATTAAATTATTTTAGTTATCTGATAAAAAATTATTATTTTTTTCTAAAAAGTACTTGGTTTCAATAGATGAACAAAGAGAAATAAGGCAATTTTTTAAAAATACTTGGGATTAAGTACCACTCTAATCGATTGCGAAAGAGAAAAAGAAGAAAGCAATAAAAGCCAAAAGGAATAATATGAACTAGAACAAAATAAGATGATTGCATAGATGATAGTGAACCTAAGGACTTCAACTCTTACTACAATCAATTAATGTACAAAAAATATAATTATGAGCAGTTGAATAAAGAATAAATGTTAGTAATTCCTGACAAATCAAAGCGGATTAACTCTCTGCAACAACAAAATAAGAATATTTCCAAAAATAGTTCTATTCTCAATTTCGAGACTCTGAAAGCACTTAGTCCTTTAAAAGACTAATAAAACTAGCTTTAATAATAATAATTATTTCAGCATTTGTCTCATGATGAAACCTCCAAGTCTTTAAAAAAAATAACTTCTCTGCCAATGTAGATCCTTCACCTTCTTTGGCCTCCACAGCTATCACTTCGAATTTGACTTTTACTTATGCTCATAACAATAACAGCAACTTTTAAATGAACAGAGACAAAAGGCCTCAGTCTTCTAAAATGACATCACTAAGAAATAGCCAAACCAATGTAAATTCTTCTTCCCACGACTAAAACACGCCACATAATCTGAGCTGCTTTTAACAATACAAACAAAATTCTGTGAGTACCTTTAATTGTAGTAATAATAGACCTTCTGCACAAAGTGCTTCTGAGTCACACATTATTATTTCCAATTAATCATTACAAAATCCACAATTTTATAATAACATCAACAACATCATTAGGAAAACAACTACCACCCAACCGAATGTCTTCTGCGATCAAATTCTAAACTCTATCGATGAAAGTCCTTAAGACAGAAGAATACAAACGCTTTAAGACATGCCCAATCGCTCTCCTGCTTTTAAAAATTCATCTAAACTCTCTAGTGCCAACTCTTAGTCCCGATCGTATGGCTAAAATAGTAATACTAATATTTTTTAGTTTAATCAAGATCCTCCCAGTCAGACATAAAGGGAGTAACATTCAGAACTTAGCTTTGCCGCTTACAAATTGTAAAAATAAAATTAACAATAGCAATAATAATAATAGTAATGGAGTGGGAAAAGTTATACTTAAAAGTATATAAAACTTTATTTTTAATTTTTTATTCCTAATTTTAATTTACTTTAAAAAATAGTGGCAAAGTAGGAGTGAATAATACTAAATCGAATCAAATATAAAATAAGCAAGTTAAAACAAATAATCTGCTTAATTCGTTTCTTTAATCAGACTAAATTCCAGAACCTAGAGTGCTGACAACTCAAAAATGTACAATTTTATTTTATTTTTCTTTTGTAATTTTTATTAATATCTTTAGACTGGCAAAAGGAAAATTATAAATATTACAGTACTCCAGATGACACAGAATTTTCTAAGAATATGTATACGAGAGTGAAAGACAATATAGCAAATGACAAAAATACCTTGAAATTAGTTTAAGAAGATAAAAATTAATTAAAATAATAATAATAAGGAGATATAAACAACAAAAATATATCTTGTGTGGTCACTCTTAATTCGATGGACGGCTAAATGAAATAGGCCATTCTTGATAATTTATAGAAAAAAGGCCAGAATTTAAATTACAGATAGTAATGGAAAAACAAATTTGTTTTAAAAAAATTTAACAATTTCTATTTTTCATAGTGTAATTGAAGGAACCAAAAAAGTATTGGAAGATGAAAAATTTGACCAAGCTCAATTCAAATTCGCCAAAGACACTGTAGTTTTCAAAAAAAATTTATAGCAAATGACCCTTAACTTCCACCTACATAAAGTGCTGGGAAAACCGGGCTATAAAAAATACTGATAAACAATGACATAAAAAATGAATCAGAAGTAAGCTAAATTAATTGTAATTCTTCTAATCATTTAAATGTTTATTTTAAGGTGCATATGGAATATGTTTAGGCGTTTGAATAAAATAAAGATCTTTAGTAACAGAGGAAATGTAAAATATTAAATTATAAATCAATCAATATCTTAAGTTTAATCTTAAATATATTTTTAGAAATAAATCTGTTAAAGGCCTCTATGATGCTTCAAAAGAAACATTTAGAAATGGAAGAACAAGAAGAAAAGGAAGCAGCAGAAAATGAAAATTCTAACAAAAAAGATAAAAATTTTCACAATATTCTTTTGCATTCTAACACTAAAAAAAACTCGGAATTACTTTAAATTATGTAAAAAACTCACAATCACACCAAAATATTAATAGAAAAAGTTAATAATAGTAGTAGCTACAGTAAATTCAATCCAACAAAAATAAAATGCTATAGAGAAAATATACAATGTCTTCAGATGGAGAAGATGAAGAAATAAGGAATCCAGAATATTATAAAGAATTCGCCAAATAAGTAAAATTACAAATTCCCCTTTGTTTAAATTAAAAATTATAATTATAATTAAATCTATAATTTATAATCAATCAATTAATCAACTAATCAATCAATTACTAGGGAATAAATAGAGAAATTGAAGATATTGAAAAAAATTTCCAAGTATATAACCAAGAAATGAATGCTAAATTGCATCCAAAATAGCAAAAATAAAGATAAAGATCTTCAACTCATTAGGGAAAAGGGAAAGATAAGGGACAGTAATTAGATATTTTTGAATTAAACATTAAAAATATTTTCATATTTATATTAAACCTAATAAATAACAAGGAACGAAGCCTTTTTGTGTGACTATAATGAATTGGCTTAATCTACAAAGGCTCTACATGCTAAATAACAGGGACGAAAAGCCAATAATTTGGGAGATATAATCATGATAAATGCGTAATTGTATAGACACAAGGAAAGTGAAAACTAGATAAAAATCAAAAAGAAAACTGTTAAAGTCAAGTAGATGTCAGATTCTATTAAAAAAATGTTGAAACTTAGTGATAACCATAATGGTACGAAAATTTAAAAGGAAGATTAATACAATTAATAATAACAGTTAGAAAAACCCTAAAAATTAATTACAATAAATCAATGAGGTAAATTTTAAATATAGAATCAATACTTAAATTATAATCATAGTAGTATTTATAACTTGATAATTTAATACACGTGCATGTTTTTACATTTAATTCAAAAACATTAGGAATTATCAGATTTAATTTTTAAAAAAAAAAAATATCAAAATATTTATAATTAAAAATTTCTATGAAATGCTAAATTTTATATATTATAAATTATATCTGTAAGATTGAAATCAAAATTATGGTATTTAATGAATAAATTTACTATTAAATAATAGTCTGAAAATATTTATTTACTAAATATATAAAATATTACAATAAATTCTGGAAAGAGCATTCAACGTTTCGATTTGTGTATTTATTTTTTGTTTATTTCATCAATACGAAATCAATATATAAATCAATGGCTTAACTCTAAGCTATATAATCATTCATTTATTCTCTAATAAAATTACACACAACACACACACATATATATATATAATTTAATATTCTTAATAGTTTATTCTTCAAAAAAAAAAAAAAAAAAATTAATTTTATTGAAAAAAACTAAACAAAAAAAATTAACTATATCTACAAATTTATATAACAAAAAACAAGCAATATCTTAAAATTTAAATGTTCTCAAACTAATAAGAATAATAAACAAAACTAAAACTAATCGCACACAACTATAGAATATCCCAGCAGCCATTCAAAACGATTTTCGAAGGATTAAAAGTCACTTTTGAGGAGATGATTCCAGAATCAGATCCATAAGTAGTAAGAAACCTTAAACCGATATTAGAAGTGGACTAGAAATAATAAATATAAGGAATTTTTGCTATTTCTTAATATCTTGAATAAGAGTTTTTCCCCAAAAACTTACCTTAATATTCCACGTTCATGGCCCATTCATTGTATTTAGAAGAAATTTGTAAGTTTTACGATAATGTCATAGAGTAAATATACACTTCCTTTGATGAAAAAACCCAGAAAATCAATTTCGATTTCAAATTGTTCAATAAAGAAGCTGAGCTTGTTTTGAAGTAGTTCTTCGAAATAACAAAATAAAAGTAGGGAGAAGCAGAATTTTCCAAAGAAATAGGAATCAAATGTGGTGATTCTCAGAAAAAAAGCATTTGTTCAGATATTTGCAACTCTTTGTGCTGTAAAAGGGCCATCTGCTGTTGCTGCAAAACAAAACTATCTATCTCGGATTGTGTTTTCCTTGAAATTTTAAAAGTATCCAAACTATATTTCATTTCTTAATAAATTTTTTTAATTAAAAAATGAACAATTTAATTTTTAATAAACAATCAGATCGTTATCGAAATGGCAAACCAAAACTACCAAATCCTTTCAGATACCTTGAGAAATTATATCATTTAAATTGAATAGATGCCCTTTGCGCAATCGTTTTTATTTTCGCCTCAAAACATGACCCAGGACTATCTACCCATTCTCAAAAGTCAAAACAAAATGGTTAAAGAAATGACTGAAGCCAACTTGCAGAATCTGATTTCTTTTGCGAATCAAGCTGGAGCCCAATATCTTTACAAAGGAAATGTAGATGGATAAGAGTAAATATATACTGGGCATTTGCCATTTTCAGCCAAGCCGATATTACTTGGAAGACAATAACTCCAAGACTTTCAAGCGAAAGGAAATTTATGGAACAAAGTGTTAAATAAAATGGCTAATGACGATGAATTCATTGACTCTACGTTTTCATAATTAAGCGATGACTTTTTAAATGAACACAAAAAAATATGGAATGAAGCCAGAAATACTCCTAAAGAATATGTACCAATCTATTCGATAAATTAGTTTTGATATTTACATAATTACTTAAATTAAATTTTGTATATAGCAAATCAACTTCACAATAACGAGAAACGATGTCATGTTTGATGCGAAATCAGATAAATGGTGCCAAATAGAGTACAACACCTATGCTGTAAGTTTCGCACATATGAGCGACACTATTTAACAATTTCATTAGGCTATAGCGAAAACACATTTAAAAGGTAAAAATATACAAATTACTGTTACACTATAAACTAATTTAAATCTATTTAGACGTGATGGCTCCTTACGACCATAATGTAAACCAAAATGGACTTTTAATCGTTGATAGTTTGATAGAAGCCCATTCGCTTTACGGAGTTGAAAACAGCGAAATTATCATCGTAGTAGATACTTTCGAAGGCAACTCTTACGACTAAATTTACATAGATTTCGAATTGGCCAAAAGAGGAGTTATATCTAATAGAAGAACCTTTGAGTAATTACATGAACAGATAAAAGTTGATCAAAACGACAGATTATTTTTGTAAAAACCCCTCCACTTAATAAAAAAATCTAAATTTTAAGTTTTAAATATTTTTAAATTAATTTCAGAAATGGAAAAGAAATTGCAGTCGTCTATTACCGATCCGGATACGCTCCCGACCAATATAGAAGTGCTGTAATAGTTTTACAAAATTTTAAAAAATGTTTCTATTCATTAATAAAATAATAATTTAAAAAGGATTCTTGGGAAGTAAGACGCAAAATCGAATTAACGAGAGCAATCAAGTGTCCGAATATCAGATTGTCTTTGATAAATTTCAAAATGGCTCAGCAAGTGATTTAAAACGAGGAAATTTTGCGCAAATTCACAGACAGCGAAGAAGAGATGAGAGCCATTCAAGAGAATTTTGTAAAAATTTACAATTTTGACGACGAAGAGCAACAAGATCGTCTTATAGAAATGCTCAAAGAAAAGTTTGACGACTATATTTTGAAGCCTCAAAGAGAAGGAGGGGCCAATAATTATTACGGCGAATGTATTTTAAACGAATTGAATTCTCTGTCCAAAAAGGACAGGAAAAACTTTATTTTGATGCAAAAAATCAAGCCTCTTCCCCAGTGTGGATTTTTAGTCAAAAAAGGAAAGTTAGAAGTCGCTGCTGTTGTTTGTGAACTAGGTATTTTGGGCTCTTTTTTAGCTAAAGGAAATCTAATTTTGAATAACAGAACTGCAGGGTATTTGTGCAGGACTAAGGTAAATACATTTTTTAATAACAAATCAATCAATAATACAATTGAATTTTTTTTTAAAGAAATTCTTTGAAAATGAAGGAGGTGTAGCTGCGGGATATGCTGTTATAGACTCTATTATGCATACAAAATAAGAAAATGAAAATTGAAATATAATAATAACACTCCCCACAATTTGTCTATATTTATATAAATAAAAAATTAATTAATAAATTTTTAACTTTGTATATTTAATTTTTTAATTTTATAATAAAGTTTATTAGCAGTTTTACTTTACTTTACAAACTAATGTCTGTCTTTCAGTTAAAAACATTTATAGACAGATGAGTGAATATAAGCAATGTGCTAAATGTAATATTCTATTAATTTAATTTTTTCAAATTCATATAAAAACAATTGGACATATAATTTAAACTTTTAAATTAACTTAAGTTAGTTTTATTTTAATTATAATGTTACATTAATCAAAAGAATGCTCTTTAAAATTTACTTATTTGTTGTATTTACGCTCACCATCTTATTTTATTATTCTTTCTTTCTTTGTTTATGTATTCAATCTATCCATAAAAAATTAAATACTTACAAATAAATAATTAAATAACCCTAAAAAAGCAAAACAAAGCAAAACTTAATAAAAAAAGTTTATTTTAAGTATAAAATTCTCTCATTTTATAGCAAAAATTCTAGTTTTAAGTTAACAATAAAATAACCATAAAAAAAAAAATATAAGTTAGATTTAAAAACGTTTACAGATCAAAAATGTAATAGCAACAACAGCCCTAAGTTTATTTTAACGAGATAAATGTATTAGAACCGGAACACTCCATTGGATATTCTGGAAAATATCACAGAAGCGTATTTTTGCATCCAAACGGCCAGGATTACATGTACATTTCCGGTTGCTGTATTGTAATAACAGACTTAAACGACCCGCACAAAGTAAAATTATCTGCAATTACCTCAGATACTTTAATCCTAAAATTAATATAATTTCATTTCATTTCTATTTTTTTATAGCAAGACTTCTTGCGAGAACATGACAATAGAATCACTTGTTTGGCAGTGGGAAGCTAAGGTAAACTCGTAGCATCTGGTCAGAAAGGAGATAACAGTGACGTTATTATTTGGGATTTCGAACACAGAAAACCTAAGTTTAAATTATCGGAACACGACTACGAAGTAGTGGCAGTTGAGTTTAGTCACGACGATAAATTTTTGTTTTCTGCTGGAAACCCTTAGGACAAGAAATTATTTATATGGGACTGCAACAATGGGTAAGCAACAAATATCAAATTAAAAATTATTTAAAGAAAAAATATCACGATTAAAGTTGCTTTATATGAGAAAAAAAAAAAAAAACTGTTAATTTTTTTATTTAAATTTTAGATACATTGTGGCTTCCTGCATTTTGCAGCCTGAAAAACTTAATGCGATAACTTGGGGAGGATTTGCTAAAGATATAAAGGGAAGAGACACAAATAGATACTAATTTGCAACCACAGGTAACAACAAGATATGTTTATGGAAACTAGACACAAAGCTCGGCCAATTTGAACAGGAGTTCATCAACACAGGAAACATGATTAGAGAATACGTTTGCCTCGCTTTCTCTATAAATCGAGAAGACTTGCTCTATGCCGGAACAACTTCTGGAGACTTCTGCGTTTTTTTCATCAAATAAAAGACTCTTTAAGCGGTAATAACAGTCGCTGCTCAGGGTAAAAATGAGATTTCTATTATTTTTTATACGTTTTTTGAAATTATCAAATAAACATTATTAGGAGTTTAGTCTATCGCTGCGGTTTCGGAAAACAGGATAATTGTGGGATGTGGGCAAGGAACTACGGCGATTTATGAAAACCAAGGCAATACTCTAGCTCAAATAATGCAAAATAATTTATAGGGATCTGTGAAGAGTATTTCCGTAAATTCTGACTAATAGGAATCTTTATGTGCTACTGACAGAGGATTTATTTATAGAATAAGAAATAACGATATGGCAAAGGTTTTGCATTGCGAAAATCACGTAGACGCAGTCAGATTTTTGATTTATCCCCTGGGAGTTTCGGACAAGTTTGCCTCAGCTTCCGAAGACGGAACCATCAGACTCTGGGACATTACCCAGGACTATTTAGTTACGACCAGATGTTTCGCTAGCAATGCTGGAACGCCTCTCTGCCTAATTTATAACGAAGAAATTATTTTATCAGGGTAAAAATATTAACTCAAAAATGATTTAATTCGAAAATTTATTTTTTTTTTCGAAAAAAATTATCAGATGGGCAGACGGCAAAATAAGACTGTTTTCAACAGAAACAGGAGAACTAATTTGGCAGATCGACAACGCACACAAGGGGGGAGTGTACAGTTTGTGCATTTCTAAAAATTACAAATTCTTCGTTTCTGGAGGAAATGAGGGTGAGGTCCGAGTCTGGGAAATCAAAAGCAGACAAATGGTTTCTCATCTCAAGGAGCATACCTCTCGGGTCACGAAGGTCCGTCTCATCGGCAAGGACGAAATGCATGTCGTATCATCTTCCAAAGACCGAGCCTTGCTTCTCTGGGACTTGAAAATCGAAAAACGAATGTCTGCCCACGTCCAAAGAATGGGAGGAATCAACTCCTTTGATGTCATTCCTAATACTACGACCATTATCACGACTGGCCAGGACCAGAAAATCACATTTTGGGATCTTAACCAGCCTAATCCTCTCCAAAGCTACTCCACCAGCTACGACCCCAAAGTGTAGGATGAAGTCTTTGATTTGTGCATTTCGCACGACGGAAAGCATTTCGCCACCGGAGGAACAGAAGAAGTCGTGAAAGTGTGGGAAATTTCTAGTGGAAAAGTCGTTGGAAAGGGACTAGGACACTCTGGACCTATTAATTCAGTTGCCTTCAGTCATGATGACAGATAAATGGTTTCTGGAGGATAGGACGGAAACATTTTCCTCTGGAATGTCTTTTTAGAAGAATGAATAAATTAATGAATAAATGAAATTCTAATCTTAAAATTTTATCATTTTTTAATTTTATTTTTTTAACATTAATTTATCTACCTATCAATCTATCCATCTATTTATATGTTTATTTATTTATTTTTTTATAATCAATTAATTAATTAATTCACTTCTTTATTATTAATATAATTTATTTTGAAAAAAATAAATTAATAATGAGCTTGAAATTAAAAATATATAATAGTGGAGTTTTCAATTGATTATTTAATTATTTTTATTTAATATATATTTCAAAAAATAAATTTATTTTCCTTTTTAATTAAATAATTAATAGAATATATAATAAACTACCGGTCGGGTCATATTTCAAAAAATTCCAACAGCAATAATAAAGGTTGAATGTCGCATAGCAATCAAAAAAATGACAAAATTTAATTTTTAAACCAACTGCTTGATAGTGAGTTGGAGTCAGTAAAGAAAATTTCACCCTTCAAGGGCAATAGTGATTTATAAAACTCATTTCAATAGATTAGCACAAAAGCCAATAGAAGTCGCACCTACGACTTGGCAAAATACTAAAACCCTTCATTTTCTGACTTACCTTTCCAATAACAGCAGTAACAACAACAACAATAAAGCAGTAATTTTAACATGTTTTAAATGCACTAATAATAACAACACCAATAGTAGTAGCCAATTTTCCACTCTAATTTTAAGCAAAATTAAAATAATTATACCCATAACACCAACAGTAATTAATATTTGAACTAATAATCTCGATATAACAAAAATGGCAATATCTATTAGGACTCTCATAGCAATTAGCAATCGGAAGATGATAATTCATAAAGCAATTAGCAAGCGAATAAACCCTATTAAAATAAAATGTAAAAAGAATTGGTTGACTTACAGTCAAAAATTCAAAATTTGGAACAAAAAATTCACTACATTAACAATTCATCGAATTCTCCCTCCAAATAGCAAACAAACATAAAATTCCCCTAATCTCAATAACTCAATCATATTTAACAAAAAGAAAATAATTATTTATTTAAATAGCAGCAAGAAATTTCATTTGATAAGTCAGCTCCTTATCAACAACAAGACACATCCAAATCGTTTTCATATAAGAAAAATGGAGTCACAGCTCCAACTCAATCGCAAAATAAGAAAACGAAAAAAAACTCAGCCAATCCAATCAAAAACTAAAAAATATTTTGACTCCCAGTAATGGGAATTTTACCAATTTGCCAAGCAATAGTTATACCAATTCTTCACGGAATTCTGGCCGCAAAATATCCCAATACAATAACAATAATATATACACATAGTAAAATCATATACCTTCGAATTCATCTACTCAGGCAACAGTCGATTTATTCAAAAAAAGCTAAAAAGAATTCCGTAAAAAGCGAGAAGAACTAGAAAAGTCAATCGAATTTGCAGAAATAAAATTGGAAGAAAGCAGGAGATCAGCCAGTATAACGAAAAGTATCTCGCGTGGAAGAATAGCAACAGGATCGCTAAGCAAATCTCCATAAAGACAGCAACAGCAGCAATAATAATTATATTAATAAGAAAGTAAAAGTAAAAGCAATAAAAATAAATAATCTTTTTTACAAAATGCAGCTTTTGTAAATGATTTTTCAACAAATTTGAATGAAAATTACTAACAAACCAACATATTAAACGCGACTATATCGAAATTGCAAAGTGATTGTCAGCAGAAGCAAGAAGAATTGGCGCGGTAAAGAGAGCGAAATCAAGATTTGGAAAAAAATGTTAAAAAACTCACACTTAAGTTCCAGAAATTGCAGATGCAACTTGAAAAAAATCAAAATCTGGCAAAAGACTACTAAACATTGCTTTGTAATTACCAAAAATCGGAATTCATAAAAAATCAATAAAAATAACTCATAAATACTCTAAAATTGGAAATTAAGAACTTAAAGTAATCTCCTTAATAAATGAAAGCAAAGAGTGTGAAAAAAAAAAGTCTTTTGCAGACTGAAACTCAATTTAAAATTAATGATAAGAGCATTGCAAATTGTATAAACTATCCTTTAATTTTTTAGATTTGTATCAGATTTATTTTTTTATATATAAATTAAATGTTCATAAATAGATTTAATTTTACTTAAACGATATATTATAATAACAATACCAAATATTTTATATATTTATTTGATTATTTATTCATTCTATTTCTCATTAAAATTATTTAGTTAAATTTTAACAGCGGTGATAAATAATCTTACTATATTATTAATTGATTACTAAGTAAGTAAATAACCAATATGAAATTAATAAGTATACTCAATCAATAAATCAATCACTTAAAGTAAAAGTATACAATCATCAAAAACAGATGATTAAGGAAATAAAAAAATTAATATAATACTAATTATAATAATTACATAATACTATAGTAAAATAACTAAAAAATTTAATCAAATAAAATGTGGACCAAATTACTTTGGATGAGTTTTCCTCAGGCTTTCAAGCCTACCTTTGATAACAAAAAGAGAATAGGAGCCATTATTTCCAAAAGATACCAGTCTAAATTGAAAAAAGAGTTCAGAATTCAAAACGTTCCTTGGGTTTTCGAAAAAGCCAGGTCCATCGATGAAAATAATCCTAGAAATAAAAGACCCAAGGGAAATAAAATAGAAAGAAACAGACCCTTGAGATTGGCAAAAATTTAAAAAAATTTAGAAATGAATGAAAAGGCCGAATTAGATTACAGAATTAATAGACTTAACAACAAAAAACTCAATGGAATAGATCTTATTATTTAAAAGGCAATTCCTTCGTACATTTCGGCCATCGCCAACAGAAGTAGAGATCAAGAATAAAAGGGTTCAGGACTTGTTAAATTGCAAGAAAACAAAGCGAAATTTTCAATCAAAAAGAAAAATTAATAAGATTGATTATAATGATAGTTTTCGATAATATTATTTAAATTAAAAAAGCCTAAGAATTTTATAAACATAACACACTCTTTAAAGCTGCTTAGAAGATATAAAAACAATAGACAAATAACTAATAATAAATAAAAAGAAAATTCATTGTATAAAATTATATCCGCATTATATTGTTATTATTATATAATATACTAACTATTTTAGGTAAATTAGAAAAATAAGATAAATTCAATTTAAAACATGTTCTGGAATTTAAATTTAAAAGTATGAGTTTCTTTTTTTTTTTATTCTTAGCGAAAAGTTGTATATGTTTATATTTCTCCTTTCTTTCTTTTTTTCTTTCTTAACTAGATAACTGAATTTGTTAGAAAAATTATATTATTCTATCTATTTAGTATATCAAAAACTAATAATTAAATACAGATCGGAAAATTTTTATATCTCTAAGTGAAAAATGATAAAAATTATTTTATATTATAATATGTGAAATTATTTAATTAATTTAAAATATAAATTTATAAAAATTATATAAATATATAAATGAAAAATTGTGAATTTCAAATTCTGTTAGTCAAAATGAATTTAGTTGGCAAACTCTGAACAGAATTCCTCATCATAGGCTCCATTTAGTTATTAGTTTCGACCATTTCGTTTTTTTGGTAAATATAGTTTTCCTACTGGTTGGAGTTTTTTCTATTGCTTAACTATCCCATATTGAGATTATCAAACTATTGATCTTACTAATAGTAGTGCTTTTGGTGTCTTTTTACGACAGGACTCAAATCGAAATCGTGATCTTCAAACTCATAATTACTTGAAAGAGGATACTTTTGAGACAAAACATTACTTTTGCCACCATTATTCTTTTTGCTTTCATCACAGTTCAGAAATTGAATATTATCTATTGTATTTTAAAAAAGTTTTTTAGGTTGACTTATTATATTGTTTCTAGATTGTTAATTTTGGTTAAATTGAGATATTTCTTCTTCATTTTTCATCCTTGAAACCAACATTGTAGATGTTGATTTCTGCATTGATTTCTATTTTGATTGACTGTACTCTTCACTAGTCCCATTATTATTGCATGCCATATTATGGTTTTTAGATTAATTTTAGCTAGGTTCCAAAATGGAAATCGTGGCTTTGAAATTAAGATTACTTAGCGATTGACTGGTAAGCATTCGCGCACCTCCTCCTACTGTTGATTATTAATAGCTCTAAAATACTACATTGTTGTTGCCATTATTGTTACCATTATTGTTGCCATTATTGCTTTAATCTTGTTCTCTCTTTTGCAATAATTATTGGCAATTGAGAGATTTTCTCAAAACAGAACCTGATGAATGCAGTGCGTTTAGGGTCTGAGGATTACTTCCATTACTTTATTGTTGTTATTACTGTTGAGGTTACTGTTGTTGCTATTGGAATAAATTGAATAACTTATATGGATTTTGATGCTAAAAAGTACCGATATTTTTAAATTCTTGCTTTTTGCATTTTATACTTTTAGTCAAGTCTTCTTGTATCGATTCCATTTATTGTAGTGATTTATAGTTATTTTATTACTACTACTACGACTGTTACAATTAATATTATTGCTACTATTATTCTTAGAGTTCTTACTACTATTATTATTATTGTTACAAGTACTAATATTTCATTTATGAAGAGAGCATTTGGGGATTTTACTTTTCTGAAATCGGAGTCGTAAAAGAAAACGAAGACAAAAGCCTGGTGAAAAACCCGGGTTATTATTATTAATGTTCTTATCGTTATTTTTCTATATTGGAGAAATTTTTGCTGCCATTGAAATTTTATTTTTTCAGAATTTTGGCACTTTTGCCATTGCTGCCATTCTTATTCAGCTTCAAACTCTTCAAACTAAAATTTCTCTTATTGCAAATATTTTTGTTCAGATTTTCGCACATAAAATTGGGATTTACAGAAAATTGCCATTTTTTCTTTTAAAGCTACTCATCGTAAATGATTCTCAAAGCCTCCACAGAGTTATTCAAAGTTATAATATTGGACAGTTCCTGAATCATACGATTCGAAATTTAGAATTAAAAATGACGTAAAATGCACTTTTTTTCGCTCTTTTGTGCGCAATTCCTTATCAATTCTAGCAAATTTTCATCTTCTTCAGCAACCATTAACTTTTATTTGATCTTGCTGAGGATTCCTAATCCAATTTTAAAAATGATTTTCCACCCTTTGAGTAAAAATAGGTCGATAATCGTTTGCGTCTATTTAAAATCGTAAGCGAATAGAGTTTAAAACCAAGAAACAGCAAACAAACTTGACAACATTCCTCTTTATTACAAAAAGTCATGCAAATCCGGAATATAGACCTTTATTAGTTGGTCTAAAATTTCGCTCGCCATCTACAAATTCTTCAAATCGGAATCGAAAAAGTCTTTCAAATTGTACAGTTTTAACATGCTAGCAAGAATGTAAAACGCAGTCTTTTAAACGAAGATTTTTGTTTATTTACAGTTTAAAAATAATTATAAATTTAAATAATTTTACTTCGGGATCTGTTTACTCTAAAAGTGAAGCTGCTATGAAGTTAAGACCCTGTGTATATCCCATTTGTGGGAAAATGTGCGAAATGACAGTCAATACCTTTTTAAGTTGTTCTTATTTTTCTCTACGCTTTTCTTTTTGCTTAACCTAAAAAGGTGTTCTATACACATCTTACTCGATTTCAGACTCACATTTACTCTGCACCTAAGCCCATTCTTCGAAATTTACATAGTTAAATTTCTTTTTCATGTCAGAAACTTTGCTCAGCTATGTCCACAGATTCTATCTTTAACCTCGACTTAATTAGTCCTAATTTAAAAAAATTACTTTGTTTGGTATAATTTATATTATTAAAAATCTTACATTGATTATCAATAAAGTAAAGGCCTTTTTAAGATATTTTTTGCTTTTTTTCATTTTTAACAAATGCTTAATTTACATACATGATTAAATGTCTAAGAATTTAATTATATTTTTCAGAACAAACTCATTTTACTCTAATTTTTCGAATCTGAAAACCAAATAAATTCAAAACAACAATTCAAAAAAATTTATTTAACAAAATTTTACATATTTGAAGGACTGTAATACTGAGGCTAACAATCATCCAGCCGTCTATATGTTTGAGTTGTTGCTTGCGTAGATAATTCATCTTACTACAGATTCCCTTAAACTTCACTTTAGAAATACTTTTTTGAAAAAGTTTTAATTTCAGGTAGTATGTTTACCTTTTACTTTCGCAGATTTTCTGTTTACCCTTCTTCAAAATCCGCCATTTCTTCATCTTTAGTGCACTAATTGTAATTTTCGATTGAATTTTTTTATTATAAACTATTTGTGTATTTATAGGTTGATAATGAATTATTTTTTCACTATAAATATTATTAATACTATTATTGCTGTTAAATTTATCACTATATAATTCTAAATGATCATAGGATTTATTTTCTTTTATTTGATGTAAATTTCCATTGAAATTGCTTATTAATTTAGTTTATTATTGAGATTTATTAATGGCTTAATTATTAGACGAATATCTGTCGTTATTACTATATTAATTGCTTAATTCGCTAGTAGAACTTATGCAGCTATATTGAGGGGGGTAGTAGCATGTGCTTTATTTTTTTAACTCTTCAATTTTCGTAATTTTATTTTCTTTATCACAGTAACAATAACTAAACGGTTGACTGGTGCATTTGTTATTGTTGTTACAATTACTATTGCTATAGTAATTATTACTATTGCAATTATTACTATTACTACTTCTGACTTAATCATTTATTTATTAACCAGAATTTGCAGTAATTTGAAAAGAAGAAATTTATTGAGAATTTTATTGGTATTCGAACTTTTTTTCTTCATGTTCTTAATTACAGTTGCTGTTACTATTTCATTAATTATCTGCAGCCTTACCTTCACCTGTAATCACACTATAGTTATTATAACTAATAGCATAGTTACTATTAGCATTATAGTGATAGCTTCTCTAAGTAGTAAGAGTCTAATTAGCTAAAAATTTGTTTGATGACTCATTGTTCAGCACCGGAGAGTTTGAAAATTTGCTATTTTTGTCGTCAGAAAATTGATATTTTACTTAGTCGTAAGAATAATTTTCTAATATTTTGTTAGGCTCTTTCGAGCTTATAACTTAATTGTCTTATTTAGAAAAAAATAAAAAAAATAGTAAAAGTTGTACAACTAAACATATAAGCCTATTTACCTCCTTTTCTCAATAAAGTTGTAGCATTCTCTATAATAGGAGACACTATTTGGGGGTATATATTTATTTAAGGAAGAGTGCTTGAATCTCTAGTCAAATTATTGATTGCGAAATTTTTAGAACTTTATTTATTTTCCCTAATATATTATGAGGGTTATTTAATCAAAATTCTACGAAATATATAAAATATTATATAGGTTTACATAATGAAAAGATATTTAAATTTGGAAATAAGCCGAATTTTTTTAGTATTTTATTTCTTTTATTTATATATTTCTTTCTTTAATTTATTGATAGCAATTTATTATTAATTAAAGTAACAATTACGATGATCTACTCCAATATAATAAATAATTTACTAATAAATTATTTATTTAAATATTAATTATACATATTATAAAGGAAAATTCGAGCGATATAAAACATCGTTAAAATTTCTTGCTTTTTTATTGATTACTAATCCTACTAATAATAATTGAATTTTTCTAAAATAATATATTTTTTTGTCAATTCAATATTTTTTTTATAAAATTTGTTTGGTTTTTTAAAAATGAATATAAAAATATTACATTTTAGAATTAATTTTTTTAGATTTTTTTACTAAAAATATTAATTGAGTAGAAATAATTACATTAGATTTTAATTAAGTTAATCCAAATTAATTAATTAATTTAATAACCAATTGATTAAATATTTTATATCTGAATAATAATTTGAAAAATTTAATATTTTAGCATTTGTAAAATAGTTAAATTAAGCTTATAGTTTCCTTATATTATTAATATGCATTATTATTGTGATCCAACATTTTAACATAAAATTTTAATATATTTAAAACAAATAAATAGCAAATACTTATAACTCTATGAGTGTTTAATTTTTTTCCGAATTTCTTAAATAATAAGTATAATAAAGAAATATCAATTAAACACTCTCTTTACCCATTAAAAAAAAAAAAAATAAAGAATAATTAATCATTCTACATCATGCCTTTGAAAAAAAAAAGTAACCTATATAGCCAAAAGTTAATTAGATCCCTAACTAAGACGAACCTCCCATTTTTAAATTGTAAAAAACTGGTTAAGAATGTGGAATTTAAAAATAAATTATTTCTACTACTAATCAACCTTCTTCTGAGATTGAGACCTAAAACCAGTAATAAAAAATCGATGTTTTAGGTTAGCCTATTAATGATGATAGCAAAACAAAAAATATGTAATATCACTATACCCACTAATGTCGCAGTTGTTTCAAATAGTTAAAAATGCATGAAATCGAAGAAGCCACGAGGAATTTAAAAAAAAATTCATAAGTATAAGATGATTAGTTTTTCTTTTAGCCGAATGTGAAAACTAAATTATATTATTGTTAAAGCTGTCAACTAATGAAATAAGACCCTTTATAATAAGTGTAAGAGGTTTTAATACCTAAAACAAGATTAATAAATTAAATAAATAAGTTTTAATTCAAACTAAATGCAACTCATATATAAAATCTCAATGCAAAGAATTCTTTTCTTCAGATTCGATGCATTAACCCGAAATATCCTAACGAAATCACTTATCCAGCAGAAGGTTTAATCAAAATAAACTCTAAAAATGTATTTACAATTAAGCCTTTATAAAAGAATTCATCTCTGAAAAAAAGAAGGGATGAAAAATTTATTTTAAAAGACCCATTCAACACTTTATATACGCTACCTGGTAGAGAGAACGACCTGGTCATAGAATTATTAGATTTGGAAGATTAAAGCAATTATTACTACATGGCATTGGTCATTATTCAAAATATACAACCTGCAAACTTAATCAACTAACTCAAAGAGAATTGTAATTAGAAAAAAGAAGATAGCAAAGCAGCTATAATCAGTTCTATTCTTACGTAAAATAATCAAACAGGAGATGATGATGATATTGTCTGCGACAAAATCAAAATTAATCTCAATTGCAACTATACTCTTGTGAAAATGATTACTCCAGTAAAAGGGATTTTTTGCAATCATATACAACCCTTTGGCCTGGAAAGTTTTATTGAACTTCTGTAAGGTATGAGATAGTCAATATAAAATAAAAATATTAATTTTTTAATATATCATATATCTTTTATTTATTTTAGGATCCAATGTTAGAAAATGGAAGTGCCCCATTTGTAATCAACCGTGCTGGCAACTATAGGTTGATGAATACATTATGCAAATTCTGTAACTCAGTGGTGAACATGAAGAAGTAATTTTTAATAAAAATGGAGACTATGCTTTTTCTGAAGATGAATTTTTGCAAAATTTAATCACCGAATAAAATAAAGTATTACAAGAATCTTAAGTTTTTGAAAATAATACTAATAACAATTTAAGTAATAAAGAATATGATAAATTCGATTTTTTTAATTCGAATTCCAATAGCACCGCTTTAGAAGATTAATAAGATTAAATGTAAGAGTAAAATATAAACATTTAAATAAAAGAAAATAATGCAATAGATTTAGCATAGCAAAATAGCCCAATTAGCTCTCTTTCGAATTTTGGGCCTTAACTGCCAGTAGCTAACATGGATAATATGAAATTTGGTGACAATAAATTAAATAATTCATAAAATAATAATTAATGTAATTTAGAAAATCAGAGTTTAAATTAAAAAGCAATCTCTAATAAAAATCACATAGAAATAATTATAGATTCTGATAGTGAAAATGACAATATCTCAAACAATTAAAATTAAAAATAATCAACTGAAAAATAGTAGATCAATGGAGAAAATAATATTTTAAAGAAATTTTAGCAACATATTGAACTCATTAATAAGACAGGGTTCTAAAAAGATCCCTATGCTAATAAAAGTTAATATATAATAATAACTGATGAATAATAAATATAAGATTTACAGATTTTATAAGAGGCTAGTAAGTACTTATAAAATAAAACCTCTCCAAATATAAATTGTATAAATGATAATAATAATAATTTTAATTCCACAAATAATTAAAATATAATTAAACTCAAAGATTTTAATAATTTAAATAATTAAAAATTAAATCAATAAAATTAATATACATTTGTAAAAGACTATAACTATTAAAAATTACTATAGTCATATGTTAATAATAAAGAAGGAAGTATAGAGAATGCGATGAAATAAAAAGTAATATATAATATATAATATTAAATTTTTAATTTGAATTTTTTTTAATCATTAATAATAATTTTTAATTAGACATAAAATCAATAAAAATGTGCATAAAGTTTCAATCAATAATTTAATAGTAATAATTAACAAAAGAAATAATAAAGTTCTGTAATTAAAGAGCCTGAAATAATATGTATTGATGATTGAAATAATATGAAACTATTTTTATATTTATATATTTCATGTATTAATATTAAAAATAATATATTGCATAACATTAAAATCTATTTTAAAATTATTTTTATTACTAATTATATAAATTATTATTACAAACACCAATTATTAGTCTATTTATATAAATGATAAAATGTTAATTTTAAATTCTATTAAATTTTAGACCGACCTGGTAATTTTTAATTAATTTATTTAAATATATAGAGTTTTAGAGTCTGACCATACTATATATGTGCGAGTATTGTAATGATGTAAAAAATATAATAAATGGATAGTTACATATCTATTATTCTATATTATCAAGTGTATCAAGTATTAGTTATAGAATAAATGTTTAGTGATTGCATATATATAATAAAGTAATTATATAAAAAAAAATTCTTAAAATAGCTTTATATTATATAATATAATCATTGTTTATAATTTATAAATTATATCAAATAAAATGTATTTTAATTAAAAATTATAAATGGACTTTTATTTGAAAACTTAAACACAAATAATATATATTTTAAAATTATAATATTTATTAAATGTTAAATTCCATATTTTTTTACTTAATTCTATCTATATGGTTTAACTTAAAAAAATAATAAACTTATAATTATTTATTTCATAACTCGTTTTCATGTCCATAATATGAATAAATAGATATTTTTGAATTATAATTTTACATTATTCTTGGTATAAAGATAGTAAATATATTCCAGATAAATTCTGATAATTTTTATTTAATTTAGATAAAATATATTGGTATATATTGATGTAACTTGGTTTAATAAATACAAAATTTTTATTTTCTATTTATTATAGAAAATTATTCAATTAAAATATATTAGTTAAATTATTATTGAATTTATTTATGTAAACGATTTTTCTCTATCTTAAGACGAGTTGGTACACACACATGCTTATCTATAAACAAAATTTTATTATATTAAATAATAAAAATAATTACAATTTTGCACAAAATTAAAACACACTAGACAAGCAAATAAAAAGCAAAATAATAATTCGTTTTAATATAAATTAAATGAATTTTCTTTCAAAGCCTTTTAAAAAGTTATTTAAAAAAGAATAATAAAATTCTAATTCCATGAGCAGTCAAAAGTATAACTATTTTTATATTAGAAATTATAAAAATTAAATTGATTAAAAGAATTTAATGCATAATTATAAAATTAAACCTAATAAATAAAATTCTTTTAAAGCGTGCAAAAAATAAACCCATCTCAATTTATGAATAAGAATGAAGATTACATCCCAGCGAAACAGATTAAAGACAACAGTCTCTAAATAGAGCAAAAGTTTTAAGAAATTTTAGATGCCTCTATCATAGATTATGACAAATTGAAAAGTGAAAGTTGGAGCGGAGTCCCAGCGAGTAAAAAACCAAATTAAAAAAAGAATTTAAAAAATTTGTAGCTATGAGTTTTCAATTCTCATTAATTCATATTTTAGAATACAGAAATAAGGCGTGGAAAGTATTATTAAAATACTTACCTACAAACACTGAAACCTAGTATACTACGCTAAAGAGCAAAAGAAATGATTATTTCAATATGGTGAAACAGTATTTCGGAGAAGAAGGAGACGAAGAGGAAAAAGATGAAAGTGAAAAGAAAATTTATAAATTAATTAATGAAGATGTTAAAAGAACGTAGCCTGATTCGGCTCTTTTTAAAGAAAAAAAAGTTTATGATATTTTGGTCCGAGTTTTATATATTTGGAACATACGACACCCAGCATGTGGGTATATAAATATTCCAAACTATTTAAAAAATTTAAATATTAATTATTTATTTTATCATGCAGATATGTATAAGGTATTAATGATATTTGCACTCCATTTTTAATAGTTTTTGTAGATGAAAAGTGTAAACTAAACATCGACAAGTTGGCATTTACAGGAGAAAGAGATATAAGTTCTGTATCACAAGAAGAGTGGATGGAAGTGGAATCAGACACCTATTGGTGTTTGACGCGGATTTTGGATGGAGTACTTGACAATTACACCAATAAGTACCCTGGAGTGAAAAAAAGTTATACAAAAGTGTAAGAAATATTCGCAAGATTAGATCAGGATTTAATCCAGCATTTAGAACAGGAGGGTGTCGATTTTTATACACAATTTTTCAAATGGATAATTTGTTTACTACTGAGATAATTCCCAGTTAGATTAGGTCTCAGACTGTTTGATACATATTTAGCTGATGACTAAGGCTATTCAACTTTCGGCATTTATCTCTTTACAGCCCTTATATTGAAGTGGTCTGTGAAGTTAAAAAAAATGTGTTTGAGGAAATTGTAATTTTCTTATAATAAATTCCTACTAGTGATTGGAGCGAAGAAGATCTTAAACTTATAATTTCAGAAGCATACTATTATAAATAATTATTTGAAAAAAATATCGCAGGTTCCTAGAATTGATAGCAAAACACTATATATACATGCATAAAACTTTTTAAAAAGATAATTTAACCTTAACAGATAAATGTTTTTAGAATTAATAATACATAATACATATATAAATTAATAATTATAATAATATAATATTAATAATATTAGTTAGTCTGTTAATATTATTATTTGATAATAATACCTTTAACTCAGATAGAGTTAATAAGTTATTTAGTCACTAAGCTTCTATTTTACAAATTTATTTAATGAAATAAATGAAAGCAAATTAAAATAATAATAATAAGTCTTGTCTAAATAGTTTTATATTTTGAGATGAGATATATAAAATCTAATTGAAAACTTAACTCTTAAAATAAAATTTAATAAATAAAATATAAATTATTATTATTAAAACCCTATTTAATATATATGTAAAATAGAAGTTAATTAGTAAATAAGTAATAATGAATTATATTAATTTTATAAATATAAATTATTAATATTATAATTTTAAATTTTAAATTTCACTTGAAATTGATTACTTTCCTAAGATAGTTAATTATCTACTTCTCTATAAGCGTTAAACAATATAATCAAAAATCTATTCTTTCATAAATCTGTCTATATAATATTTAGATTTTCATAATCGATTTAATGAGGCTTATGGGATTATTATTACAATTATTTTTTCTTTTTAATTTTTCTAACAACGACTACAGGTCTTACGTCTTTTTTTTTCTCTTCTATTCTTTCTTTTTTCTTCATCATTATTATGTTTAGTATTTTGGTCTTAGAGTTTCAAAGGAGAAATTTAAAAATCATTTTTCTCTTATTTCTATAATTCAAAATTCTATGGTACAACTTTTCGTTCAATTTTTGGTAAGCAAGGGTGTATTTTCCTAATTCTTTGTTAATTACTATTTTACTATGGCTTAAAATTTATAATTGGTTACTAAACATAATTAAATGCCATAGGTTTTCCAGATAAATGCTTAGTTGACAAACAACTCTATAAATCATTATTTAAAATTTATTGTTATCTAAGAATTTCAATATGAGGCAAGAAATTTTCTTGATTACTATTGTTGTTGTTATTATTATTACTATTTGATTGCTAATTATTATGGCTATTGAAGTATCTATTATTTTCTATTATGGGATTTATATTATTATATTATTTTGCATTTTTTGACGAATTTTAATTGAAAATACCACTCGAAAATACTTGATACTATCTCTTTTTCTAGAAACTTGAATACACTTTATTAATGCTTGGAATGAAGGCTGATTGCGAACCAAGAGTTTGTTGAGTAAATAACATATTTTTTATTATTTTTTATTATTTTATAAATAATTGTTTATTAATATTATGTTTAATATTAATAAATAAATATTTCTTTATTATTGATTACCTTTGATCAAATTAGTTATTTTCTTAATAAACTACTATTACTACTTTTTTTTTCATAATAATAGTGGTATTTTGTTGGACTTACTTTTTATAAAAATTAATTATAAAGTTTTTTATTTGATGCAATAATTAAATATTATAGTAGAATGATAATAATTACATTAAAACTGTTTTCAATTTTAAAGTATTAATATATAAAACTATTGAATAGAGTCTATATAACTTAATATTATTATATGAATTTTAATAGTTATTATAAATCACATAATTCTAAATATATTTATTTACATACATATAAATTATATATATTAAAAAATTATTTTTTAAAATTCTCTTATTGGTAATTGTTTAATCTCAATAAGATTACAATGACTTTATTATTATTTCTACTAATATATTATTTATAAAAATCATTCAAACAATAATTTTTTTTAATTCATTAATTTATAAATTAACTTATTAATTTTTATTGATATTTTATTTCATAATAAGTAAATACATATTATTAGATAACCTAAAATAAAACAAATACTATTAACTAAAAATTATAAATTTGTAAATATAATTCAAGAAAGGAAACTTAAATGAGAAAGTTCAATAATCAAGGCCCTGTGATCGAAAATACATAAACATTTAAACAGGCTATTTTACATGCATTATCCAAATTAAAGTAATTTTTCTGCAATTTATAACTCAAGAAACAAGCGCGCAATAAATATTAATAAAAATGCAATTTTCAAATTTTATACTTTTTTAAAAAACTTTAAAGTGATCCTCACACCTAAAGCACAGGAGAAGAAGAATTCAGAGAAATATGTGAAATATATGGCTAAGATATAGAAAGAATTAATCTTGTAATTCATGTTTTAAGTGAGCAATAAACTTAGCACGGGGGAGATCATAACAGTCGACTCTCGACTAAAAAAGAGTTTATAAAGTTATTTGGAGTAGCTGCCGAGATCTATGGCTTTAAAATATTGGAGTTTTTCCCCAAAATATTATAAACACTTAACAAAAAATTGAAGGAGCCCCAGGATAATTCACTACACTAAATTATAGGAGATAGCTTTGGAACTTTACTGGAACATTCATTAAAATAGCTTACAATGTAGGAAGCCTTACCTTTTATAACCCAGGTGCTTTCCCTTTTGTTTAACAATCTATCATCAAACTCAAAGCATGTTCAAGTAAGTAATTAATTAATTAGCTTATAGATTATAAAATAGAGATTTCATCATAAATTATAAAAATAAAGGCTGGGTCTGCTGTTGCTCTCAGTAGAGTGATTTAAAGCTGTCCATTGGAATGTCTGTATGAATTATCTGACGATTTGGTATCAAAAATTGCTGAATGTTTGCACAATTAAATTCAATTTAAAGCCTAAAGCAATATTTTGGAAGCACTTTTGAGTGTTTTGGTTGGAATTGAGAATAACTTTAGAAAATATTGCCAAATCGTTCTGCCTCTCATCATAAACAATATGACTGACACATCGTGGTCTGTAAGAAAAATAGCAGTTGATATTATTTACACATTAGCTATTCTTATGCCGGATGAATTGATTCCTTTCTAAGTAATTTTACAAACTTTAAATTTTAAATTTTTTTTATTATTAATTAAATGATATATATATTTTTTTTTTTAGAAATAATGTATTGAAATTCTAAATTAAAGCCGTTTCGACAAAATAAAACATGTCAGAGACGCTTCGATTGTGGCACTTAACGTTATAAAAGATTTGAATAATAACTAAGACAATGAATCTTCTATCGTAGGAAACGATCCGCAAGAAGAAATGATGGAAATAATTCCTTAATAATCTCAAATTAGGAATGAAAAAAATGGATCACTTTCATTTGGTAATAGGCAAAAAGGTAATATATAATATTAATAAAAATATTATAAATAATTTATAATAATAATATAGGCAAATTACTTTAGCGATCTCCTCAAAGAAATCGAAATATATCTCCTCATAAGGAAATTGGAAAATATAATAAGGGATATGAAGCAGGGCATCAATAAGTTTAAAAAGAATCGATTTTTAAAGGTGAAAGATATATTTTAAATTTTAAAATTATCTTAATAATATATTCCAATAATTTAGGTCCTAGAAACCCTAATTTCTTTAAAAATGCAGCTAAAAATAATTAAAGTGTTGAAATCTTAGTAAATGAAAATTAAAAGCAAAAAATGGAAGAATAGCAAGATAAAATAAAACAAAGAGAAGAATAACTGATCAAAGAAAAAGAATAAAAGTTGTAACAAGAGTTGCAGTAAGAATTTGTTGATTAACAATAATAAAACTAAAAAATGGTAACAAAGTAATATTATTAAATGTATTATTTATCTTAAATTATATATTTAATAGCAAAAATAGTAATAATAATAAGAGGATGAGATATCTTAAGATTAATAATTTAATAAACTGACCAATGATTATAAAGAAGATAACGATGTATATTAATAGAATGAAATACCAGTTTTTTCAAAATAATAATAGTAATAATTTTAAGATCAAGAAGGGTTTGGATCTCTATTTACAAGGATTTAAGAAATAATGAACCAATAAGCACAGTTTAATGAAAAATTATAATATTTAGAACAGGATCAACAAACAGAAATACAATCTTTAAATAAAAGAATCGATTTTTTAGAAGAACTTATTGAAAAGTTATATAATTAGGGATAAAAAAGCAATTCTAAAGTTTTAGACATTGATAAAATTGTGGATGAATTAAAACTTAAATAATAGTAAAATAATAATAATAACACTAATAACATATTTTGGAAAACGTTGTAATATAATAACGATAATAACTTATTAAATGGAAATCTAAACAATTAAAATCAATAAACAGCTAATTTTTAGCAATAACTAAATGGGTTAAATAATTAAGCAAATTAATTATAAAAAGATTTTGCATCTTCTATTTTAAATCCCAATCAAAATTCTAATGGACTGTTTGCTACTTCTTTTGGAAACTAGAAATAACAGTAGAATGGTAACAATTTATTATATAAGTCCTTTGGCCTCCAATAAGAGAGTCCTTTAATAGTATAGCATTTGCAATAGCTGCAACAATAATAGAGTATGAATGGGATAAATAATAACTAAATTTTAAATAGTTTCGGAAACAATTTTTCAAATAAAAATGTAGATCTTCTAAACTAATTACTTAACAATAACAATAATAATTATAGTAATCTATAGCAGTAACTATAATAGTAATAGCAGTAGTAATACAATAAAAGTCCACCTAAATACAAAGAAAATATCATAACAGAATCCATGATTTAACCATCTAAAATTATATCTAAAAATATGAATTAATAAAATAATATGTGGAATGAAATCAAAACAGAGGTACCCTACAATCCATCTAGTCTCAATCAATCTTAAATTTAATATTCTCCAAGACCAGATAGTGGATAAAAATAATCAACTCTATAGAAACAGTAGTAGCCTTTTAATAACTATATGGCCCAAGAAAAAAGATATAGTCCTCATAAAGATCTATTAATTAGTTCCAGAAAGGGAAGTACTGATAAAAAGCAACTATATAAAGAGCACAATATATAAGAAAAAATAGTAAATGGAATAAGAGTAAATATATTAATAAGTCTATTTATTATAGGCCTTAAAAATTAATTAAATCAAAATATTAAAAAAGGAAAAAAATTACAATGAAGTCTATGGACTTGTCTTAACTTCAAATGATGATAAATTACTCATAAATACAATGGTGGAAACAGGTAATAAAAAAAAATAAATAATATTTTATTTATAAAAAAAATTGTATATTTAAAAAAGGCATATGTGTTGGTAAATTGGACGAAATTCACCTTGAATTTCTGTTAACTAAGCTGAAGAGTTTCTTATTTAGAAATGAATTTGTGGAAGAAACATTACCCTGGATAGAATAAACTATTTTAAATTTGAATATTCAAGTTTCTCCTCTCCTTTTAAGATCTCTAAGAGAAACTGTAAAAAGATTACTTGATAATAACAGTAACAGACACTTTATGAGTCAAAAAAACGTAATAATAGCTTAGAAATTAATCAATAAAATTAATATAGAATAACCATAATGATATTATGATTATAAATTATCTGTTAAGTATTTTCCATTTTTTTATTTAATTTTTAAAATTTTAATAATAAATTAATATTATTATAATAATAATAAGAATTTTCCTATTTATTTTTGTTTTTATTCTGAATTTATTATTATTTAAAAAGTAATTTATTTTTAGTTTTTTTTTCCTTTCCTTTCATTTATTTTATTATATTTATTAAATAATAAAAGTTGTTTTAATATTAAGTATTCCGTTTTTCACTATTTATTTTTAATATATACCACATAATCACTTTTAAAAAATAATTAAAATTCTGAAATAATTTGATATCATTGAAATAATAATGAAAATTAAAATTTTTGCTATAATAATACTTATTTTTTTTCTCTATTGTTAAACATTTGCAGTAACTTATCATAGAAATCACAAATAAAAGCTCCATTCTAACCGTAAATTTTATAGAATATATATTTGTAAAATAATTGTTGCTAAATTTTATAGATTCACACTCTAAAAAACTGCATTCTTAAGAAAAATAAATTAAAAATAAGTAAAAATATGAAGCAAAGGGTAACAAATTAACAAATATTTTATTAAAATGATAATTTAGATGCTTTCAAAATAATATATAATTTTGTATATTTTATCATTTAAAGTAAATATAATAAATCAACTTATTTATTTATTTTATAAAATTTTAACCTAATTAGCCTAAACTCCATGTGTGATATATTGTATGGGCGCATGCACAATGTGTGATTTTAGATAATGTACTTTAGCATGTGAAGAAGAAGATTATTACTTAAAAAAAGAATGCAAAAAATGTATAAAATATCAAGATTCAGAAAAAGAAGATGATAATATATAAAAGACGAGTATGAACCTGAATAAATTGGAGAAGAATGAATAATGATTATTAATACTAAATAAAGTAAATTATATTATATGATAAATTATATTTAATTTTATATTTATATGAAATAAAACTAATTATATTAAATTAAATTATTTTTAACTAAATAAATTGATTATTAATAAATATTGTAAAAATATTAAATAATTAATAAAAAAATAATTGTTTTTTTTATTAAATTAGAATTATATAAACATATAATGAATTTTATATTTGAATTATCATAGTTTATCAAATTATTATAACATAGTCCCTTGTATAAAAGTTATATAAATAATAATTTTTTTATGAGCTGCTTTAAATAAAATATTAATTTTATTTAATGAACAATAACTTATTATTAATACTATTCAGTTGAATAATATTATTACTAAAACTTCTTTACAAAACCTCAAATTATATATAACTTAAAAAACTTAACATTAAAATTAATAAATGGAAGACAATAATATTAGAGGTTATTAAATAATGTTAGTATTTATATTTTCATATGTTTAACTTTTTTATTTATAAAAGGTAGTTTGAATAACTATAAAGGTGTAATGCTATGTAGTAGACCAAATGAAATGAATAATTTAAATAGTGCAAAGGAAAAGTAATATTTATTAAATAAAAGAAATTTAAAAGGACTGAAGTAATTGATAAATTATAAATAGACCTTTTTGCTCTCGAGTTGACCATAAAGACTAGTTGGGATTAAATCCTATCCTTCCAAAAACTAATTAATATACTGGGCCTGGAAGTAATTATTAAAAAAAAATGCATATTAAAATATTCTAAATTTGTTAAATAAAAGGAGTAAACATGGTTTTAAAAAGACATAAAGACTGGTTAGAAGTATTCAAATTAAAAATGAAATACAAAAAAGATATGTAAGAAGATTAACAAAAAGAAGAAACAGAAAAATTCAATAAAATTAAGGATTTAGCAGCTAAAGACAGGGTAAAAACTAGGAAAATGAAAAAAGATTTCGATGAACTCAATAATAAAATAATGAATGAATTAGATGATAATAAAATAAATAAATAACCCAAGCAAGTCAAGCTGACAGAAAATAATCTTAAAAAATTGGAAGAAATTAACAAAGTTATTGATAATAATGATGATTATTAAGAAAACTATAACATTTAATAAAAAGAAAAATAGGAAGATTGGGGTGAAGATAACTTTGTGAGTAATTAGGGAGATAAACTAAATCTGAAATCTTCTCTAAAATCTTCAAATAAAAAATAATAGAAAAATAAGCCTAAATGGGCCTACACCGAATAGGTAAGCTAAGAAACAATTCAAGATATGGATAAAATTATTTCTTTTGTTTTTTTAAGGAAATAGAAGCTGAAGAAGAACAAGAAGCAGATGATTTATTAGATTTCGTTGATAATCTAAATTATGACAAATATATAAATGATTTAGAAGTATAAACACTTCTTAAATCTATCTAAAACCGAGTTTAAGAGTTAAAAGAAGACAAAAATTGGAAATAAAACGCAAAATAAAAATTAAAAGAAAAAAGAATTAAAGACTAGGAGAATAATAATGATAATGAAGATAATTTATCTAAAGCTTCTTTGGGAGAAACCAGGAGTGTGGCCTCTGAAAGGACTCAGTGTAATAAAATAAATTATTCTTATATGATATAAAATTTTTTTTTTTAATTATTAGAAAGCATTTAAAATCTAAAAAAAGAATTGAAAAATAAAAAAGAAGGAAAATAAAACTGGGATACAAGCGTAAATAAAAAAATATCTTAGAAATATTTAAAAAACCTTAATTTTTTTTCTTTATCAGACTATAACTGCAGAAAAAAAATTTTCAGTAGAAGAGAAAATAGCAAAATTAGTAGCAGATGAGGTTTTGCGAACTTATAAGGTATAAAATGAAAATACAATTACATTTTACAAATACTATCAATATACTAATTATAAATATTAAGAATCTTGGTACTGTTCACTCAAACTAGAGTATTAGAAAGCTTTTAGAATGTGAGGCTGGAAAATTCTTGCAACCTTCAAAAACAGGTAAAATATATTTTACATATATCAAATCTGATATAATTTAATAAAAATATATATATTCTAGATATCGCCCAGAGATATGATGGACCTAATATTAATGTGATTAAAGAAAGATCGTTAAGAAGAAATGAACTAGATCCTAACACTCTTCCTTATATGCACAGAAACCCAGCTATATGAATTAATTTAAAAGTTATATGAGATAAAGACTTCATATTTTTTTGATAAAGCAAAGTAATGTAGAAAGAGAAAAAAAAAATGATTAAATATTAATTAAAATTCATTTTTTTATTCATTAACTTGTCTATATATACATATTTTAATATAATTTGTTATTAATTTATTATAATTATATACATTTAAATAAATTAATAAATGAGTAGAATTAGTTAAGAATAGAATATTATGCTAATAAAGCAACTAAAAAGTAAATTTATTTTTCATAGTTGTAATAAACATTTCTTTTGTGCTACTGATCATCAAATAATTAACTTTAAGGAAAGAAACACCATGCCTAAAACTAAAATAAGTATTCGATAATTCGGCTTTAGATCAAATAAAATCAAAAGAATTGAAAATATTATTAAGTTAATCACTATTTTTTTCGCCATTTCGTAATTTTTAGTACTTACTTTTAAATCTATATTTTAAATCAATTTACTCTACAATCTTTTTATATTATTATTTGGAAAACTAGCCTTATCTTTTCTAATTTTACAATTTGTGGTAAATATGTCATAATATCTTTCGCACAATTTCTATTTCTACTTTTTATCACAAAACAAACAGTAACTAAAAAGTCCTAATATACTATATACAATGCACAAGAAGGCTTAAATGGTAAAGTAAAGTTTTTCTCCACATTAAATATTATTGAAAATCTAAAAAATAACTATATAAAATAGCTAAATTATTGCAGAAATTCCATTCAAATTCCTATGATTTTTACTAAGGTTACTATTAGTCGAACTATTTTTTTTATAAACTAAAATGTGTATGCCTTTTGTGATGAATTTTAATACAAAATTTCCTAAAAAATTTATGTAAAAATAGCCTTTGATAAAAGAGCCTAAACAAGAACACTATTAGTTAATTTCATTTTAAAATTTCATAAAGTTTTGCTCATTATTATATACTAAATCTTAGTGGATTTCATATTAATGTGTATGGTTTACTTTTGTTGTTTAAATTAGGTAGTAAAATATGGATGAAAAAATTAGATTTAAATTAGTTATAAATAGCACCATAATATTCATTCCTTTGATAGTGAGATTTTATAATGTTTTCTTAATATTTATTTGTTTGACTTCAAGTAAATTACTTATATTTTAGTTAATATTTTGTTTCAAAAATTTGAGACTTTTAAAAGTCAGTCGAATTATATATAAAATATTAAAACTTATTAAAATGAATTAATAAGGAGAAATATCGATTTCAAATATAATAGTGAGCCAATAATTGATAAGCTTTTAATAGAAGTAAAAAATTATAATAAAATTATATTAATTTATTGATTGCATATTATTTTGATATAAATCAATCATTCGATGATGCTATTATAATTTTTTAATTACTATTTAATATGTGGCCTTTAAAAAAATTCAAATAATAATTATAAATAAATATTTTATCTTTTTAAAAATGTATGTTTTTACTTTTTTAAAAAGTGATAAAAATGACATTTACAAATTCTATCATATTATAAAAATATATTTTATTGAATTAGAAATATTATTAAAGAATAAATATCACTAAATCTAACAAAAAAATTATGATATATTATTATTATAAAACAAATTTAATGGAAATATAAGAATAATTAAAATTCTAATATACTATATAAACTATATATATATATTGTCTTTATTAAAATTTCATATCATTTAGAAAATTATATTATTATTGATCAGTTTATTAATATATTTAGCTTATTTTATAAAAAAACACTTTATAAATTGTAGATTATAATTATTACTGATTTTTTTTTTTATAATTAAACTTGAAAAAAATAAAGATCAAGATAACTATAACTATTCTATAGGAAGAATGTTAGTATGAAAAATTAATTATTCTATTATTATATATGAAAGTAAATAAAATATTTTTACTATAATTATTTTAAATTATTAAATTAATTTTTATTAATTTATTTAGAAATGACTCATAAAATATCATGCGTTAAATTATTTTATTTTCATTAATCTGAAAAGAAAATTCTAATTATAAAAATATTATTTACTTTTTTGATATTTTTTGCTTAAAAAGCCTTAAACTTTATTTTTTGAAAGTTATTGTATAAACATAAGAATTTATAGATATAAGTATTATATCAATATAAATTTAATTATAAAAATAAATTAGATTTTAAAAAATAATAAGTAATATATCAATTTAAATGAAATGGTGGATAAAAATTGAAATTTTTGCTCAAGATTAACTTCATACTACAATTATTTAAAACTAATCCTTTTATTATTAGTTTGTTGAATAGTTCGGTAAATTACTCCTCTATATATAAGTATTATTTTAATACATACATATATATAGGCTATTGGTGATAAGTTATCTAGATCTTGGTTTAGAATTATATATTATATCTTTTGCATTATTATTATTAGTGTAATCAATAATTTTCCATTTCATTTTTATTAATTTATTAATTTTGTTGATTATATTAATATAACAGAATTGAGTTTATAAAGAATTTCTCACATAACCATATTTACAATAGTTGATTATTATCTCTTTCTCTCTAGATATCCGAAAATTGGACATTTTTATTCCGATTGAGATCTTAATCTATCATCATTATTTTAATTATTATTTTATTATTATTAAGGGATTTGTATATTATTATTAAATTTATTTTTAATTATTAGAGATTTTGATATCCCTCCGATTCCATCTTCTTCATCAAAATTAATATTTTCTTCATCTTATTCATCATCTTTATCCAAATTATATTCTTGATTTTAATTAAATAGAGTATTATTTCTTTGAACAGGATCTGTGACTGCATAAGTTCTAATAATAAAATTTTAATAATTAAAATGATATTTATAATTACTATTTTTTATTTTCATTTATTATATTATTTATGTGTATGTATATAGGCATAGTTATTCGTACTAATAATATTTATTTATGTGTGTATATATACATATTCAAGCTAAAATTTTAGTTTTATAATTTTTCAGTAAATAAATTAAAGGTATTATATGACTAAATTTATTGGTTTTATTAAGAATTTTATTAATCAATAATCCCATAATTTTATAAACAGTGATTTAATAAATTAGGTAATATATACACACACCTAAAATATACCAAAAATTCCAAATATTGGAAATTTGATGATAAAAATAAATATTTTACCTTGACTAATCTAAAGAAAACTTTTCTAATGTTTATAGTGCTTCTTCATTTTTCATAGGTCTATAAATATTTCATTTTAATTATACTCTTTTATATAATATTCAATTATCTATAGTAAGATTCAATTATTACCTCAATTTATGACATTATGGTGGTTTATGAAAAGTTTTTACATATTCTTAATAGTTCATTGAAGAGTTTTGTTTAATTCTTTTATCTTATCCATTTATAACAGTGGTGGAAGCACTTTTTTATGATTCGTTATCCTTTTGCATTTGAATTTTTTTGTGGTTTTTTTTTTGTTTTTTTTACAAGTATTTTTTAGATTTCCTGTTTTTTTTTTTAATAATTGTATTTTAGTTTTTTAGTTATTTATAATATATTAACCTTAAATTATTATATATTTGTGTTTATAAATAGTGATATTGCCTGATATAAAAAATAAAATTAGTTTATGTTTGTAATTGAAAAGTACTTATATAAAGAAAAATAATTTAATGCTAAGACATACTAAATTCATACTTTTAATACTGGCATTTGTAATTTTACCCTTAGAAGCTTTTGTTTAAATAATTTCTATAGAGTTTTTAATTATTATTCAATAATGAAATTTTAATACAGAATAATATATATATATAAGCATTTTGATTCAAGCCTAAATTTACTTCATGAAAAATAATTCAAAACTATAAGTCAATAAATGTACAATAACTTTAATTCATAGAAATATATAAAAATATAATTTTATTAATTCCTATACTATATATTTGCACGCTATTATTTTATATCATATATTAATATTTAGATAAGTTATTACATAGCTGATCTGTAGTAAAAACCAGTATATTTATTTCTTTGACAAGCTAATTGAAACTTTTATCTTAAGGCCCAAACTTAAAAACCAGTAAAATGATTGTCACATGAACATTTTAAGACTTTAAAAAAAATAATAATAGTAATGTGTATTCAAGCGCCCATTAATTTCTCATTTAAACTCATAATAAACGTCCAAGTATAAGATATTAACTGGAAAATATAATCTTGAATAGAATTCCCGCTTTTTCTTATTTACATTTATTTTTGGTTTTAAAACTATGTCATACTGGTCTTACTATCCTTTTTCCAATTAATAATTAAATAAATATATTAAAATTATTTTCTTATTTTCTCTAAAGAGTTATTAGTTGCTTTTCCACTGGCTTTTAGTTTGTATAAAAATAATAAATATCTATAGGTAATTAATATTTTGTAATAGAAAAGAATAAATTGGTAGCAAACTCTTTGACCATAGAAATTATAAATAAAATATTTATTTATTTGTATATCTTCTACAAAAAAAGCAACGAAATAATTAAATAAACTAGAAATATTATTATTCCTTTAATGTTTAAAATGAAAATTGACAACATCACTATTATTTCATGAATTAGAGATTTATTAATTTATGGAATTGATTAATGAAACATTACTTATAATTATTTAATTGAATTACACTGGATCTGCACTACCGGTAATAAAACCATCATATAACTTTATCCAAAATATTGTCTCACAACCAAACTATATTATCATCTGATGTTTAATTTTGACATTTAGAATTTCCCAGAATATATGAAAATATTAGAATTATTAAAGCCAATAAAGCTATATAGAATGTGAAACCACCAATATATCCCAACCACCCATTAAATTAATAAATTGGAATTTCAGAAAATATGTTATTAAATATAGTTGTGGATAAAATAAACTTTTTTCAACAAAAAATTATTATTATTTCATCCCCCATTATTATTATATTATTTAAATAATGAATCTTTATTACTAAACATAGACCGTTTATAATTATATCGAATAGTAGAGTATAAAATGGTTATTAGTTTTTTACCCGATAAAAATTATAACATCATTTTCCTACTTACATATTATTATGTAAAAGTATTATGTAGATTTAAAAATATATTTTCTACTAAATTATTTATTTTAAATTATGATATAGTGCTCTTGAAAAGGTTATATGGCTTTATTATTAATAAATTCTAAAGAAATTTTTATTTAAAGATCAATAATTATAAACTTATAAGCATGTAATTTCTTAATTAAGTTTTTATTTATATAATATAGAAGTTGTTATTTCTAAGAATAAAATTTCAATTTTAAAACTGGAAAATAAATAATAATTTATTTCAACTTAAATAAATATCAATTAATTTTTTAGTATTTAAGATTAATATTTAATGAAAATCTAATATTATTCATTATTATTCATCAAATCTATATATATTTTTAAATTAAAAGTATAAGAATATAATATTTACGAAAAAAGTTATAAAACACTTGATAAAAAATTATAAAGAAGAATATTAACCAAAATAATTCTCAAAGAAAAAGTATATATAATACTTTGAATCAATTTTACTCTAAAATAAAAAAAAATAAACTCATATAAATCAATCATAGTTGGTACTAATTTAATTTGAGCTAATATTAAAAAAATTATAGCTTTTGATTATTTAGAACTAATGATTGACCTAGAAAAGGAATAATATTTTGGAAATTTATGAATTTTCATTTATCAGTTATTTTAAATTTATATTTTATTATTAGAATAAGAATTTATAATTATTTATATATTGTATTATTAAAATCAAATCAATATTAAAATTACTGAATTCAATTAGTAATATAAAAAAATAAAAATAAAACAATATTTTAAAATAATTATAAAATTAATATATTATTAAAAATAGTATTTTAAATATAAAGAAGAAATTATTAAAAATACAAAAAAATAACTAAAGTATTTTAAAATCATAAATTTTATTAGCTTAAGATTTTTATTTTTAAGAGCTAGACATATTTATATTAGCATAAGAATTTTTATTTTTAAGAGATGATCATGCTTTATATTAGCTTAAGATTTTTGTTTTTAATAATTAAGAAGCTAATATTAAAAATTAGCATTAATTAATATTATAAGTATTATTATTTCTATTATTACATAACTAACATTATTAATTTTGGAATTAAAAAAAAAAGTATTAGTGATCAATTCATAAATTTTTTATATTAGTTTGCAATATATAAATATGGAATTAAACAATAAATATATATAGAATTAAATTGATATGGAAATAATACAAATTAATATGATAGGATTGTGATAATTATAAATATTTAGCTAAAAAAGCTTTACCTTTAAAATAACTTATAAACCTATTTTTAATATATGAAACTACTCTTTTAGTAGTTAAGTAGGGGTTGGGGTTGGGGTTGGGGTTGGGGTTGGGGTTGGGGTTGGGGTTGGGGTTGGGGTTGGGGTTGGGGTTGGGGTTGGGGTTGGGGTTGGGGTTGGGGTTGGGGTTGGGGTTGGGGTTGGGGTTGGGGTTGGGGTTGGGGTTGGGTTGGGGTTGGGGTTGGGGTTGGGG